>CM077822.1:16137042-16737042 GCA_039720395.1 Liquidambar formosana
TTGCCCTCCTTCTACCCTTTTTTACTGAGCAAAAAAAAAAAAAAAAAAATCTCAACTATATTGACTGAAGACTTAGTCAAGTGAATATTTTTGGAAGAATCCTAATAAGCTAAATGATTATCACTTTCTCATGATCTGCAACTATTGCCTTGAACCAAATCTGTAGATGGCAATACATGTCACTTCAAAGAAACTCTTAAAGATAACATTTAGCATTAAGAGAAAGGTAGGTATACGGCAAGAATCCCATTCTAGGGCTAAGGTTCCACTGTTGAAATCTCATCACTATCCCACCCATTATAACTCCATATATGGCAAAAATAAAGCAATGCCACAAGATACCCTAGTTGGGAAAAGAGCCAAAGCACTTTATCAGATTTAACAAAAAATAAAGTTGGAAAGTGTTCACACAGTGTTGACATCTCATTACAATCCCACCTGCCACCTGTTAGAACTCCATAGATGCAAGAATAATGCAATTCCAAACAAAATTTCCAAAGCACTTTATCAGCAGGGCTTTGTTGGCTTTTGTGGAATGATAGGATCAATACCGAGATCCCTGTTTTTTAGGGAAGAGCACACCTTACAATTGATAGGATGATATTTTTTTTGAAGTTACACAGGATGGATATCTAAACCATCCTCTCCACTGTTCCAATAAAAAAGTGTCTAATCATCTTACCCTACTAACCAGGAACTGGAAAAGGAAGTACGAAGCAAGCCAATAAGGCAATAACGCAGGTGACCCTCACCACCCTTTTCTAAAAGCCTGCATTTCCAAACAAGAAGGCATTTTTCAAACTGTTCAAGAATGGGGTCTATATACATCCAGATTTGCAGCCTGTGGGTAAAGCCTGAATAATCAGAAGGTTTCCCACCCACAATACAAGTCTGTCGTGAAAGAGGAAAAATTAACAGAAACACCTTCAGGGTTAGAGGATTCCTTTATTATTTTTTATCTTTGAATTATTGGTTTTTTGGAAAATAAGGTGGTCTAATGTCTCATTCATCTCACACCATGCAAATACTTAACAAATATAGCATACCAAAATAAAAAAGATACATGTCTCATCCAGAGGAACTGAAACTACTTTTCATGATTTCTTTTTCCCATTGTGATAAGCAAAACCAAAATAATGAAGGATAGAAAAAGTAATTTACCAACATCTGAAAGTCAGAGAAGATATAGAAAGAGAAACCAACCTACCAAGCGGAGTTGTGCATCTTAATGTGGGTAGATTGCCAAGCTATTAGCATTCTAGAGCATATGTCGGGACCTACAACAAAATAATAATAATAATAGTATGATCAAAATGCACTTGCAACGAATACTAATATTTCCAAACCACTAGCTTGTTCATAAATGATAAGTAAAGCACAGGATAATCAAACAAAGCTAAAATCATTCTTAGAAATATGGCCGC
This sequence comes from Liquidambar formosana, assembly GCA_039720395.1. Lineage (NCBI taxonomy): Eukaryota > Viridiplantae > Streptophyta > Magnoliopsida > Saxifragales > Altingiaceae > Liquidambar > Liquidambar formosana. Next base: position 16,138,467 of record CM077822.1, read on the forward strand.
ATGCCAAGCTCACTTTTTCATTGAGCAAACACCTAGTGTTTGGTACTTAGGATCTGATTTCACTCATGTGTGTGTGTGTGTGGTGTGTGTGAGAGAGAGAGAGAGAGAGAGAATTATTCATAATCTTTATATAAGTATATTACAAAATATTATATATCACCAACGTCCGTTGGCGACACGTGCGGTCGTCTAAGGACAGATGTGATCATCCAGGATATCCCACACTTGAACAACCCTCATATATGTGTGTGTGTGTGTGTGTGTGTGTGTGTGGGTGTGTGTGTATATATATCTTACTAGCTTTACATATAAACAAAGCTTACCATGCAAGCCTCTATGTTGTTTGGGGGGGCGGGGGGGTATGGGTGTGTGTGTTTCTTTTTCTTTTTTTGTGAGGGACTTTGTTAAACCGGCAATGTTGCTCTTTGATGTGAATCAATTTGTTAATTGAGTATGTAATCAATGCTTTACAGAGTAATTTCTAATGCTTGATTTGGCCGACTGTCATTCACATTATATATATATAAAATGCAGAATTTTGCAATATTTTTATAACTTCAGGCATGGTTTTGAACTTTTTGCTTTTTCATCCTCGTTCCATTTTACACATAAATTTTCTTTTTATATTGATAATATATTTTATTCACAAAAAAGCTGAGACCCATGTACAAGAGTATACCAAACGTATACCAAGGACCACCAAAAAGGCTATAAAATCATGGATTCAAAAAAGTTTTGGAAGTCCGTTTGGTTATCTAAAAATTCTGAACGACTCAAACAAAAAAGCCCCATAGATGTATTCATTAGTTGCTCCAAAGTAGATTCCCGGTCCTTAAAAATCCTCTTGTTTCTTTCCTTCCAAATAGTCCAGAATATCGCATGTGGGGCCAACTTCCACACTAAGAGTCCTAGCTTGGTTTTGCTCCTACATATCCAAGACCGCAACACATCCTATTGTGTCCCCTCCATCTCCCTCTCCATCTTAAATTCATATAATTATCCAAGGAACTCCTCGCCTCCTCTAATTCCTAGTTTTGTAGATGTCAGAAAAAAATCATTTTTCAAGGAGTCTATCCTACCCAAACCACGTACTCTGCAAGCCAACCCTCTCTATTTATCGAGATATTGTAAATAGAGGGGAACGTCTCCAACAACATCCTCTCTCCACACCCATACCCATGATTCCAAAGTCTCGGTCTCACCCAACTTGTCACATCTCGTCTCGCCTAACCTATCATGTCTTGGGTGAGAAAACAACTTTATGCATGAAATAATGCGCTAAAAATTCAAAAAATCATAGAATTTTTTAAAATAAGATGATCACATTAGAAACCATCAAATAAGGCAAAATAAATAAAATAAAATAACTTGAGGCACATAATATGGCAAAAACATCAAAACAGGCACTAGCGTGCTACTATAATAAGAAAGAACACTATCTTTAGGTTTTAGATATCTAAGATAATATCAAAGGACATAAATAAACGTGGCATTAATGTATTTTCATATTTTTTCACCTTTTTTTTTCAAAAATTAGAATTAAAAAAAAATCAAGAAAAATATAATTTCCAAATAATTTTGAAAACAATTATAGGTATACGTTCCCCAACCATTCACGTATAACATGCCTTAGATCCACGGGCATTCATGCATTTTTTGTTTTTTTGTTTTTTGTTTTTCAAAAAACAGAATATTCAAAATTCCAAAAAAATAATAATTAATAATAATTTTTTTATAAAACCCATCTCTACCATAGATCTTCAACACATAGCAGTAGAGCTAGAGCCAACTGTAGATCTATGGATTTCCCTTTACTAAGTATAAGTATATATGGAAAAAAATAAATTAAAAACATTCCCAAGACTTCCGGAGGACTCTTCACAGATCGTAGAAACATAGCAAACTCGAGACGAAGCTCGAACCCGACAACTGGAGCAACCCACCTCCACTGATCAAGCAACCCACTAGTCAAGACAAAGCTCGAACCCAGTCAAGCAATCAAGCACCCCTGATTCAAAAGAATCCAATTGAGCACAATTTTTTTTGATAAGGAAATCCAATTGAGCACAATTGAGGCCACGAATCCAATCGACCCTTGACCCTTGATCCTCGACCACAACAACTAGATCGTCTGAGAAGTGGGAGCAATGGGTATTGTCTACAAGTTCGTGCAAGAGAGAGACAGGAAGCTTGAGATGGTCTCGACTGTGCGAATCATTTACATCTTTTGCATTTTCCACTGTGCAACTGCAAATAGGTTTTTTTATTCCAAAATGTAAATCTCGCACAAGCAGGACGAGATATCATTTGAGACAAATCAAAAGCCCGAGATCTCGTCTATCTCGTCCCGTCTCCAGCGAGATCTCGCCCATCGTGTCCAAGAGATAGTCTCATGTATATTTATGTAACGATATGTAATCTCGTCTTGGCCTTAGACGAAGAGACGAACAAGACTTTGAACCCTGTCACACCACATATTTGACCAAAACTTTCACCCGTTCTCTATTCCTCATTTTTGAATTTCACTTGTCTCAAGGGCAAATCTCTATATCCATTTCCCCAATAACGCTTTATTTATCTACACCAACTACCTTAGGCCCAACCCTCCCACCTCTTTTAGAGAGCAAATGATGCTCCACTTAACAAGGTAACGCTTACTTTCACCTCCTAGTCCTTCCCAAAAGAAATCCTTCTAAAGCTTTTCTAGTCATTGGGCCACTTGATGATAGAATTACGAAGAGTAACATATGTGGGTAGGCTTGCTAAAGTGCTATGAATCAAGGTGAGTTTACCCCTTTTTTTATGAATAGCCCTTTTTCCATCCACTCAACCATTTTTCAAATCACTCCATCACAAAATCCTAGACTGCCTTAGATTTGAAAGGAACTCCCAAAAGAAGCCCTAGGTAAGAAGTTGGCAAAAATCCCACCCTACAACCCAAATTTGTTGCTAACTCTTCAACCCTAACACCTTCACCAATCCCAATCAACTCATTTTTACCCAAGTTGATACTTAGCTCGAAAACTGCCTCAAAGCAAAACAAGTACGCATCTCTGATATTGCAATTGGACATGGTTTGATTTGCAGAAGACAATAGTATCGTTTGCATACAACAAATGGGAGATACAATTGCGATCCACTTCCCCAGCCTTCAATCCAAAAACCAGTATAAAGTTTGCTTCTATTGCTTGAGAAATCAGTTTTCTCAGAGCCTCCATGAATATAGTAAAGAGAAAGGGTGACAGTTGTTCACCTTATCGTAGACCACTAGAACCCCTTGGAAAAATGGTGGGAGCTGCCATTAAATAGGATTGAGAAGGAATCTAAAGAGATGCACATCTCGATCCACTTTCTCCAAGGCCCATTCTCTAAAGAAAGTACAAGAGAAACTCCAGTTAATATGGTCAAAGGTTTTCTCGAGGTCTAACCTGCATATGAGCCCTAATTCCCTTCTCTTTGGTCTAGCATTTTTTACCATTCATCTTACATTTCCTTAGTTTTTATGATCTTGAGAAAAACGACTTATTCAACCACGCTACACCACATTGCCAACACACATTTGAACATCAATTATAGATCTACTAAGTACTAAAGTCTTTTCTATCCATGCCTTAGATGTTCGAATTTCATGCTAATAATCATCAAGGGAATGTTGACATCCAATGGAAATCGAACCATTCCATTTCAATTTCCATGACTTTTGGGTAAAGATGGTGATTCAAGTTCAACATGGAGACATCATCATATTCATCAAATAAAATAGAAATGGAGTTAACTAGTGGAATTCTAGAATCCATGTATTCTAAACACATTCAATTCAGTTCAACAAAGCAGTAATCCCAACTATTTGGGTTCAGTTGCATGAATCCTTTTTGCCATTTAGCTCTATACATATCCTCCATTAAGTCATTAGCAGCCATGTCTCTCCACACCGCCTCAACTTGTGGAGTCTTCAACTTGTTTAAATCACTCTTTACTAGTTAGTGCATCATGGTTCAAAGACTTAGCCAAAACCAAGTTGACTAGGCCAAGTCATCTTGGTCTTAGTAGGAAACAAGATCGATTTCCCTCAATTCAATATATATGTAGGCAGCTAGGATGGCCAAGATTTTGGCAGGGACTGAGGCGCAACATCAAGATCTTAGCAAAACTGAGACATGACGCCAACATCTTGAACGAGATGACCAGGATCAGATTTTTGAATTAAAAGCGGTACAAAACCCCTATCTCATATCTCTCTCTCTCTCTCTCTCTCTCTCTCTCTCTCTCCATTTTTTCTGCAACAAATGAAAAAATTCACATTCTAAAAGGACAAATCTCTCAAAATGCCTCACTTTCAGACTAGGAATAGCCATCGAAGGCTAGGAATAGCCCCTCAAGGCTAGATAGTCTGAAGTCATTTCGGACTAGGAATAACCATTGAAGGGTAGGAATAGCCTCTCAAGGCTAGGATAGATAGTCAAGATTAATTGGTGTAGGTCCCATTAATGATTAAAAAATGCTATATTGTGCATGACATAGATATAATTATTTGAATACTGTTCTACGAAGGACAAGATAATTAGAGTTTTAACTTGGCACCAGAAAGAAGTGTTATGATTCAGGTCAGAGAATTAATCATTCAAACAATGAAATTAAAAATTCTACAATGCACAACTTCATACTTTTTAATATGACAAACATAATCAGAATACTGAATATATGAAAAAATGGGACTACCAAGCAATCAACTTTTCTATCAAAATGCAAAGTAAAATTTTATGGCATAACCGCATAACATGTAAAGAAAGCCTATGCTAATTCTGTGGACAAACGATATTAAATTTCTTTAAAAAAACATATAAATAAATAATAATAAAAGAAAGAAAGAAAACAAGGCATAACTCTATCAGAAGAATATAAAGGAACAAGAGAACAGCAATCTTGGGCTTTTTTTTACCTCAAGCATGTTTTCATCTGGAAAAGAGGATGCTGTATAATTCATGCCATGAGAACTATCATAGTTGAAGATCCTAAGCTTCCCTTCCTGCATTTTACAGCAAGTCAATATTGAAAGTTCAAGAAAATAGTTGCAGAAAACAAAGATGGATAGTCAACCCAAATCTCAGTTGTTCACCTTAGTTCCATAGACAAGACCACCTCCAACTGAAGGATGAAAGCAAGCTACATTGACCTCATCCTCTGCACTGGGAAGAACTCTCACAAGTTCCATATCAGAAACTCTGTAGACCTGAATGATAAAAAAGATTTGAGTGGTGGAAATTATCATTATCACTATATAAATAAGAGAATAAATAAACATTTCTAAATGAGTTTTAACTCCTGAATTACAATATTAACTTACATATAAAGCATTCAGCCAATATACAATAGAGAATTAGCAGTTACCACTAATACTCATACTGCATTGAAGTCTATATTATGGCGAGGCCACTAGGACTTCATGATCAATAAAAGGAATAAAGGAATTAAAATCGGAAAATAAAAAAATAAAAATAAAAAGCTACAAAAGTATAGAGAAAATCCCTCCACAACCAATACATGTAAAAGTGACATCATTCTTATATGCATTATATAGCACAGTTATCTACTTTGAGATATTCAGCCTTTGATACATTAGACATCAATGACCTCTGTGTTTTCCTGACTAGGGCTACTTGAGAAATGGGTAGTGCCTCTTGTTTCCAAGGTGGAGAGATCTTTTTGCTTTGATGGACCACTTTAGCAAGATCCTAGTGATCATTGAATATCCACAAAGAGGACAATTTCTCAACTCCTAACAGATTTTCTAAGTGCAAATCAAAGAAAGGAGTGGGGAACTTCTACATTCTCAGGATTCTTTCATGCACTCTGATGCAGTTCATGCACAGGAAGATTACTTTAGAGAGAGAGTTACAATTTACAACACAGATTGATGATTGAGAAACTGCTAGGACAAGCAGGAAGGCATACCTTAAAAAAACCACTTCAACCCAAGCAGTTCAATAAAGTAACATTACAGTTTTAAAAAAATTTCATGCTAGTTTCAGTTTTCCACATTTCCTTCTTATATTAGACATATGACCATCTCTAAAATTCATTTAGGATTCCTGTAATCAAGTTTTGTCACCTAAATAATTAATTCCATTCCTGGCCCCAAACCAACATTAAATAGACCAGTGAAGCAACTTATTATGATTGGACTAATTCACTGGAGAAATAATCAAATCTGATCTCCCTGGTTCAAATGAATATGGAAGAACACTGCCCAAGCATGTGGAACTTGTTGTATTAGTAGAGCATATTGTAGTTGGGTAGCTGATCTAATTGCTCTTTAGTTAGTTGACGTTATTCACTTATTGAATACAATGGTAGTGCTATAACCATTATGATCAAAATAACATATGATGTCTCACTGGATATGGCTAGGGCTCGCTGGATATAGCTAGGGCTAGCAACATCCAAAACCACTGAAGTTTGTGACTAGGACACAGTTCAGCAAACTGTTGAAGAGCTAATGCATTACAGCACATAATTGTTTGGTAAATGAAACCCAATATGATATCGCTATAAATAACTTGCTCTTAAATGTTTTAAAATTGGTGCCAGAGCAGAGTAACAGCCCTCATGTCGTCAACCTATAAATTGTTTAAAGTTTATTTTGAAAACTATAAACAGAAATTTAATATTAAAATAAAATAAAATAAAAGCATTTAATATTCATGATGACATACATACAGGGAGCTCAAATGAAAACTAAAGCAAACCAGTATTCTTGTGCAAAAGCATTTAACAATTATGAAGAAGTAATTAACGAAAGACCAGGAAATATTTCTGATGGTAACACAAATCAAGTTGATCTTGAATGGGAGCTCCATTCGAGGTTAAAAGTTAACAACTTTTGAAGGACCAATTAACAGGGTTCAAAACATCAAGCCACCGTCAATGGTAGATATAGGTTAACATATAAGTATATTACACTTCTACCAAGATGTCAATTTCCAACATGTCAACATGTTAAGCAATCTCTATAATTTCCACATTTGGTTGATGTTGTCGCAATTTTCTCCGCATTCTTGAGAAAAAATTAAAATTACTCTGAATAGCATATATTAGCGGCAACTATTTAAGAAATGAATCCCAGCTTATGCTTTGCTCGTTTATATCTCAGCTGAACTTTTAAAGTCCAGTCTCTGTGCATGTGGCTGTGTGAGCATTTGTCTCCAGAATCCCTCAATGTCCCAGCTTCACTTTTTATTATCTATAGTTCAAAAATTCATGTTTGTAGCAAATACTACGTTGATCAATTCACAATCACTCAAAGATAAGGTTACCATTGCACTTGGAGAAATTAATTGAATCTCATGTAAAATAAGCAGGGAAATATTCAAGGTTGCTAGCGACATCTAAGTGATTGAACCTCTTTAGGCAAAGCTTGGCCTAGGCAACAAATTAACCTCACGTATTCACACACAAGATTGATGCATCTATATTATTATATAAAGAAGAGAAGTGTAGTGTCTCACAATTCTATTCTGAAAAAGTCCCTTAATATTTTCATATCATTCAACAGTTATTATGGTAATAGTAAATTTAGAAATTTTAGATAGTGCCAAGTTATCTCCACATTTTCTGCATGAAAGCCACTACCCACTGTTAATGATAACTGTTTTAACCTACCTAACAGATAACTGAAAATAAAAAATGTGATAAAGTGGGGTGAAGTGCACACATAGCGTGTGCCACCCCTCTATCATTAAAAAGTACACAGTGGAGGAAATAACATACCTACTTGTTAAAATTATCTTGCATTGTATCCCAAACTCTAGTATCCACTAAAGGGAAACATGAAATAAAATAATTACAAAAAAAGAAAAATGCAAAATGCACAACTTAATTCTTATGAGTGCCTTTGTTTCACTTATACAATACAGCAATAATGCACCTCTTTTAAAGAGTTCCATATTCACAACACATTTTTTAATTAAACAGGTATACCTTACACTAGTAGGCAGTACAACTAAATTACTAGTGCCCCAAGAGTTGTGAGTCCAACTTAAGAAATCTACATAATAAGAAATTACACTTCTCAAATAATTCTAGAGAAAATTTATTTCATTTAAACATCAGACAGTCAATATAATTTGGTTCTTGGCAACTCCTAGAAATGAGAACTTCTAAAAAAATCTGATCAGATGTCCTACCAAAGTGCTTAAGATCCCCATAGGCTGCCTCGTCAACAATTTCTTTGTTGTCAATGCCACACTACCACCACCCAATGGGCCCTAAAAAGGCAGTAGGTCATCTAACTAGGCAAGGCAACACGTTAAATTCATTGGAGTAATGTTGTAATAGACTAGTTGGTTTTTTTGCTGCATTCCTATTTCATTATCGTATTCTGATGATATACATGGTATGTACCATGCCAATCACTACAAAAAACCCAAGATAAGAATGAAATTCGAGGTAAAAAGCTTCCTACAAGTGATATACACATCAGAAGTATAGAACTAAAATACAAACACTCGCACTGTCTTTCTAAAATATATAAATCAATATCTTTATCTTTATCTTTATCAAAATATATAAATCAATATATGGCCAGATGTATAATTAAATAACAGCAAAAATGTATGAACTTTACCTCCAGAATTGTGTAAATAGGCACTGTTGTTTCTCCATCAATGACAACACTTTTAAGAAGTGAACTATGGCGGCGTCCATAAGCAAGTAATAAGTGCTCTGATGTGGGTGAGAACTGCGAATACAAATATTAATGTACAAGTTCAATACATGCCGAACAAGAGTATAAAGCTCTACTTCCAAATTTACAGATAACATAATAAGCATCTTTTACATATAGATGAACAAAACATTATTAAGTCTCAACATCCTTTCACTTCAAAGCACTGCAGAGATACAAAAATCGATACTTGTACACACATAATTTATATCAGCAGCCTTATACAACGAAGATTTGAACAATTTAAGAGTTCTAACTTGAAGCAGTGTATGCAAGAACATTTTGTGACATTGCATGGACTTCTATGTATTATTGTTTCACTTTTATCCTCCACCCACCCCGACAGATGTATTCATAGAATCATAGGGAAAATAATAGAAATATTTTTTGGGGCAAAAAGCATAAAACATGAACCAGGAACGGGTGGAGTGACTAGCTTACCAATCCCACTGGATAGTCTGGTCCAATTCTGATGACATAGGTCTTAATAGTTGGATGAGCAACATTCGGGTTTACTCTGTGAGGTTCACAAGCAACCCTCGAATTATCTTCGCAACATTCACTTGAGCAACATCTACATGGCTTCAAGAGGTAAAAGGAGTTCCAAAGATGTACATCGATGGAAAATCAATATTCCCAGTGGGAAGAAAAATAAACTTCCCAGAATAAATGTCCAAAAGTACGATTATTATGATTGATTAATTGGTCAATATCAGTAAGTGCTACAAACAAGCTAAGACATGTCAAACCCCTAGAGGTACGAGATCGCCTGGGGCTCGGAATAAACATGAACAACCTTGTTCGAACTTGTCTTGCCAATATATATCAATGCCCAGGCTAGGTGTAGTTTGGTTCACAACCGTTTGCAGCCTCTGCTGTCTGACATCTGTGACAAACAACAAAGGGTTTGCTCTACTTCACACAAAGACAACCCAAAAGCGAAAAAAGATGAAAAATGATGGTAACATTGTCTCAATCAGTCTGACTGTCAAAAGAAGCCAAAGAGAGACAGAGTCAAACTGACAGAGGGAAGAAGGGTGACAAACCTCGCTGTGAGTCCCTTTAACCATCAGCTTGTCATGATAAAGGGCCTCAGCATTAAAATTGTATACCAAGAACAGAGTAGAATCCAAAAGAGGGAAGGGGGAAGAAGAAGAAGAAGAAGAAGAAGGAAGAAACCATTAAAGAAGTGAAAAGACAAACTTCCAGTGGCTTGTTTGGTTAGATAAGACAACATATCTAGGTTGAACATGAGGAAAATTGTGTAATGGAAGGAAACCTGTTTATTACTTTCTTTCCTTCAAAAAGTAGAGGTAACCAGGGTCCACTGATCTTAAGCTTATGTGAGCTTGAAAAATGAGACGACCATTAGCTAAAACAAAATCTTTTCCTCTTTAAATATTTAAAATAGTCCAAACAGACATGTTTTCTGGCTGAACAGTTATCTAATTAATTCTCAAAACCCTTCCTAATCCAATGCACGGCCTGATACAAAGCCTACCAAAGTGAACCATAGGCAGTTCAAGTTTGGCTTGTTAAGCCTGGTTTCAAAGTTTCAAAAAGAGCATGCATACATTTAAAGAATAATACTATATATGTGTGTGTGTGTGTATAGAAATATATATATATATTAAAAATAAATAAATAAAGGAAGAAGAAGAAAAAGGATCCTCACAAGTTTCATATGGGAAAAGAAGTAAATAATTGAGAAACTAAAAACTTGGTTAATTATATGTTCTTTTAACCCATTTATGGGTTCTTGAGAAGAATCAAGATACTTAAGTATCATTTGTTTGTGGAATTTGTCCAATATTCAAAATACCACCACTTCGTCTTTTTTGGGTATATTTAAAAACTCAGAACCTTAAAACATGAAACATTAAATCCCTACCTCCATCCCAACCCCCAACAGAACTCGGAGCTGGTTACAACTCCAGAGCTTTTACACCGAAGACTCCTGGGACACCATCTAGATGGCGAGTTACAATCATTGGTATTTTACTCTTGAACAAATGAGAAAGTTATGAAAAAAACAATTTCAATTTTTTAAAGAATTTTTCTTACAAATTATATATTTCACAAAGTTCAGTACTTTATGTAAGAACAAAAATGTGAAATACACACACATTGTAAAGGACAGGTTATGCTTGACACCTAATTCCCATCGAGAATAACAATACGATTTCTATTTTGTACTTGATAATGAAGAAACTAGAAACAATAAAGCACATAAATTTCCAGAAAGCAACCAACCTGAATTGATGTTAAACAATGAGCAGCTCTTATTGCCCGTGATGCAAGCACCAAACCAAATCTAGATTAACAAAAAGAACATCAAATTATTATACAAACAAGGAAAAACAAACATTGAGAGCTCAAAAAGATATAACCCATGATGCAAATTTATAAAAGGTTTAAGCTTTACGTTGCCTCCTCAAGGGAATATATCCGAAGCTCATACATGACTTGATGGGCTGAAATTGGATGTCTTGTTGGAGATGTTCCAGCCCCTGTGACATCATGGTGCACCTGACTTTGCAATCCAGGATCAGCTTCCAAATGAGGTAGCATGCATGCAACACAGGCTGCTAAAAATCTCCCACAAGGCGAAAAATGGGCACCCATTTCACTGCAAACAAATTCTTACATGTAAATATTCGAAAAGATATTACCTCTAATACTATGCAATCTAACTGTGATGATAAAACGAGGGAAAAAAAAAAAGCCACAGTAACTGATTACTTCCAATAGTAATATGATCAAGCTAAAGTATTGTTCACATGAATAGTTGTGTTCAAAAAAGTGGAAGTACCAACTGATATTGCTTCCCTGTATAGAACTTTTATTTTTTTTTGAGTGGTGATAAGCTAATAACTGTGAGATGTAATATTTTAGTTTAGTAAGGGTAGTTTAGTATTTTAGTCAATTAGGGTTACTAGTGTTAGTTTCCTAATATTAATGTTAGTCCTCTATATATATGCTTGTAATAGGTCATTTTAATTAATAAGAATTATTCTTTCTTACAAAAGTCAACACGGTATCAGAGCCGTACTTTTTCTTTCTCCCTCCTTAGCAACAGCAGATCATCCAAACCCTAGCAGCAAAGCAATTGTTTCTCTGATCTGCTTCTTTATCGCATGTACCTTCTCTGTTTCTCTTAGCTGCATCTTTTTTTGCAATTGTTTCTCTGTTGCATCCCTTCCTCAGCCACGAAGCCCCAGTTCTGTGCATTAGTGGTATCTCCTCTGTTGCATCCCATCAAACTAGAAACTCACCCTCTTTGCAGTTGAATCTCAGCATCTTAATCGCATCCTAGCAGTTGCAAGTCTTTACATCACTTCCAGTGATTGTTCCCTCAGTCTTTGTCGCACAGCAGTCACACTTTGTTCTCTCATAGCATCGCAATTGCAACCTCATAGCAGTAGTCGCTTCTTCTTCTTGCACAAGTTAGCAATCTCACCCTTCTGTTGCAAATTTGTAGCTCTCTCTTCAGTCGCATCCCCTTTGCATCTTCACATCAGATTCCACAGTGTTGAACAGTAAATCCATAGTCAATCTCTCTTGCATCTCTCGAACCCTCAGCCTTCAAGCATCCTCTGCATCAATCATTCTTCGTATTGAAGCAGTTGCACGCCAGTTTCTTGCACAAACCAATCAAAACTCTCCTTCCCAGATCCGTTGCGTTGCATCACACTAGCCCCTTTGTTTCTCAAAATTAGTCGCAGCAAGCCCTAGTCGCAAACACTCTTTCTCTTATGCATCGCATTTGACATATTGTGAAGTATTCGTGAAGCATCTCTCTTAGCACCTATCGGAATAGCAAGCCCTTGCTTTCGTCGACACCCAATAGCATCTCCGTTACAAGCCCTTTGCATCCTCTGCCCAATCGCACCTTCACAGCACTCGCACTTCTCTCTCTCAGCCTTTATCGAATCATCCCTTTTGTTGCATCTCTACAGTACTTATCGCACCTTCGTTTAATTACAAGCCCTCGCTTCAATCCCTTTCTTTGTCTAGTAGAATCGTGAAACTTTGATTTCTCTCTTTTTCTTCCTTTACATTCACCTTTGTTTGGCTGCAGTGTGGTTAATAGCTTGGTGTTTGGTTAGTTGTACTTGATTTTCTCAAGGACGCTGTTTGGTTCTGGGTAGTTCTTTGGCCACTTGGAAGTTAGTGTTGTTCTCATTGATTACTAACCACAGTTTGTGTTTGGTTGCTGTTCTATGACCAGTCCTTTGTTGGTTGTTTGGCATCTGCTAACCATTTAATTGGCTATCTTTTGGCAACATGACTGTAGCAATGGAGGCAAAGAATGTTATTATTTTGCCGGATTTTCTGCCTTCTCAGTCTCAGAATCTTCTGACCGTTGCACCTCATGGATTATGCAGTCTCATACCTCTGCTTGTTCTTGATTTATTCTTGACAAACTCTTGATGTCTCGCGCATCATGAGTTTGAGGGAGGGTGTGAGATGTAATATTTTAGTCTAATAAGGGTAGTTTAGTATTTTAGTCAATTAGGGTTACTAGTGTTAGTTTCCTAATATTAATATTAGTCCTCTATATATATGCTTGTAATAGGTCATTTTAATTAATAAGAATTATTCTTTCTTACAAAAGTTAACAATAACAAGTCACAAAGTTAATAATTAATATAGTAGGAGAATGCCATGAATTTAAAATGATACAAAGGATATACCTACAAAGTACAGCATGTGGTATAGTTAAGCGACATCTTTCTGCATCAAGTGGGGCACATGGATCCTTTACATCATGTGTCCATATCCTTAGCTTCACAGTGCAAGGTAATTCTGCGGCTGCTGCTGCAGCCAGTGAGGTGGCAAGTTCAGATTGGATTCTGCTAACAGGTTGAGGATCATTTTCATCACGTGCAATATTATTAAAAGCAGCACCTTCACCAGATTCAGATGTGGACATCAAGCGGGAACGTGAAGCACGATGTCGTGTACCAGATCTTCCAGCAACCCTAGCTTGGCCAACACTGGTCATCATCATGGGGGAAATCATTGGAGTAGGATTTTCCACTTCACCAATTGCAGAAGAAATTTCATAACTACCACTATTAACTGGATGCATTGTACGTTGACCAGCTTGGCTCTGTCCAATTAACCACCCTTGCAAGAAAGGCAGTTCCCAATATGTTGGATCACCAAAAGGAAAAAACTGATTACTTCTCTCCTCAGGCTGCATTTCAATAGTCTCCATAGTATCCATGGCAGATTGAGGAACTGCATTTTCCATTTCACTTAAGAAAGAATCAGTTCCTGTTTCTTCTGGCAGAGGAGATGAGCTGTTAGGTTCAATAGGAGACAAAAGAAGTTCATACTGCCCCGATGGTGTTGAATATGTCAAGAGCCGCACTGAAGCAGAAGGATCAACTCTCTGTTGCGCAGTACCCGAACCAACATCCCCATCCATATGCTGCAAAGATACTCTCCCATCATCTCTAGCAAATGAAGGCCACACCAAAAAAGGAAAAGACATGAGAGGTAGTCCATCTGCCAAACTAGAACGATCACTAGAATGAGCATCTGCCAAATATACAGTAGGAGGAGGATAGCGCAAGTAACCCGGAGAAGTTGCAAGTGTCATGGAGGAATCTGACGAGTCAAGGTCATTGACCTGAAAATCAGCAAACCTATAGGATCAACAAGACAGAAGCTAAAAGCAAACAATTAATTTGATGCCATTAACTAGTGTCACCTCGGCAGTTAAAAGAAACGGAGCAGCATGTGGGTGAAAATGCACGGCCCGAAGTGAACGGCGTGTCTTCAGTACAATAGTTGGTGAGGATGTCTCCCCTCTCCTGTTGTAATGCCATATGTATAGCTAATACAGAATTTAAAATATCAAAGCCATTAGGTAAAAATAGAAGAATAGAACCCTACGTAAAGTCCCCAAATATAAAATTATCACCTTGTGACCTGAAGCTACAGCAAGAAGCTCTCCTTGGGCATGGAAAGCAATAGAGGCAATAGGACGGTCTGCATAGAGTAAAAGAAAAGGAAAAAATAAATTGAGCTATCATGTCCACCACCATACAAGATCAACATATGAGCATAAATATTGTTTTAAAAAGGTTACATAAGGGGATCCACAGGAGTAATTACAAAAATCACGGAATTGTATGCACTCAGCAGTACTCGCATCCCATATGCGAACTTCATGATCCAGACTTCCGCTTGCAAGAATTTCTGGATACAATGGATGGAACCTAACCTGCAAATTTCCACCAGCACATTAGTTGGAATGGGGGTAGCTTAGCAGAAATTGCATATCTATAGAATGGCATATATGTTTATGCATGAAACATAGGGTTTAAATGATGTCCAAGGATTAAAGCAGATACTCCCAAAACACAACCAAAACAAAAAAACAAAACCAAAACCAAACAAAAAAAGGAAAAAGAGGAAGAAAGTAAAGAACCAAAAAAAAAAAAAAGATACAACAAAGAAAGAAGAAGAAGAAGAAGAAAACTAACTGGAATATGCAAAACAACTAATAATGGAGATCTTGACACACTATATAGTAGACAAGAGATTGTAATATAAGATAGAACCATACATATGGTACTATAATTTGTTAACCTAAGAATGCTTGGATACTGGTTCTGAAGAGCCCAAACAGCATGTCCACAGAAGATAATAAAGAATCTATTAATGTTCTATTTGACATAATTATAGGTTTTCTCCATATATATTTGCATCACTCTTATAGAAAGATGGAGAGATGATCTGATGAATAACCTCTCTGTTTGGTTCTTTGGATTACAAAACAACCACGGGACCATACCCTATGGCCCTACCAAACCCACACAATCAACGCCAAACCCAAGGGCTAAAGAAACACAACCCATCCACACCCAAGCATAATCTGAAAGTTTGGGACTCTCGACTAATGAAAAAACATCCCTTCAAACCATGGTAGGGTAAATGGTGGCTGCTTCCTTCTCTAAAAAGAAACTGTATAACAATCAAATAACACCACCAGAGATTCCATGATCCCCTGACTAAATCAAACTGAAGATTTCACAGAGATGGGTTTGGCTTATGCTCTCTCTCTATCCAGACTCCAATATGTGATCCATGGATGATATACATTTTATTTTATAAATATCCAAACTTCTTAGTGGCACAAAAAACCTAAATGGAGGACACATGCTGCATCTTAAATATGGTGGCAGAAGTAAGACATATGCAATGAGTAGTGATTCGTTCTTTCCTCTTCTAAGTTATTAAATTTCAATAGAATTTTCCTTCTTCACATTTTTACTTTAGGCAAGGATCTGAAATTTCAATGAGATAGGAGAATCCATTTTGATTTTGACCACTAATGAGGCAAATTCAAAGATTTCGGTTGAATTCAGAAATACCTTATATGTATATGTAAACACACACATATATCCCAACATGCTGACAACATGTCAAACCCACATCTGCAAGGCTCAAATATAAAAACAAATAAATATTATTTTAAAACTCTCAACATGACAAGGGCTTGTCCAACACGTAATCAAAGTCCAGGCATGTCAAGTCCATGTTCATGTCCAACACATTCTGAAAAGGACACAACTTTTAGACGTATCAAATCTGCCAAATAAACACACTCCTTTTATCTATATTAAGGATTAATTAGGCAATGTCCTCTCAAAAATAGCTCCTACTACTTGGTCGTTTGGGATCAACTACAAGTTTGCACCCACCAATCCACCCTTCCCCTCTGATCTTCTTCTCTCTATTTATTCTCCTCTTAATTCTCACCCAAAAAAAAAAAAAAAAAAAAAAAGGACACTTTATCTAGAACTTCTAAGAAAAAATATTTTGGAAGGTGTAATTTTGTATTAGCGAAGCCGATATTATAGTTCTTCTCAATAAATTAGCAACTAAATGTGTATGATAAATTCTTGTAATTAACGCAAAATTCTCGTAAGGCCAGCCATGCTTTTTCATACAGAATGTTGGGCAATCAAGCATATGTCCATAAAATATGCCTAGTCAACATGAGGATGTTGAAATGGATAACTTGTGACAAAAGAAAATATATAATGATAAATGATTATATGAATACATTTGTAGGAAGCTCGAGAAGAACCACTTAAAGACAAAACCGGAGAAATTTTTCTACTTGTTTCTCATTGCACAACAAAACCAATGACTGACTGAAATGATGGACTAGATTGAGTTATCATGAGAAAGGATTCATCTCGCTGACCCCAACCAATTGAAATACAAGGATTCACTGAGTTGAGTATTGCAAGAATCGAGAAATCTTCCAACTCAAAGGTTCAAACATGATAAGTCAAAATATTCTGTATGTAGACGTGCATTGTTGTATTTGGAGAGGGGGGGAGGAAGATCCCTCAATAGTGATTCACTCTTCTTACAGGCCATCAATATAAAATGTAAAATAGGTTCCAAATTGTAGAAAACTAGAAAAACTAGTTATTTCACCACTATAATTGACCAACTACATCTCATGGTAGAACAATGTCAATTAATGATATTATAAGGCAGATTTATTTAAGAAGAAATAATTCAACCCATGTTGTCTCTGGCTGAAAAAAAAAGAATACAAAATTGCAGAGTGAAAGACCCTTTATTCAAATGGTCGAGTCACATCATTCTCATGCATGAGGTTCTGGGATCAAGTCCCAATGAGCGTGAATGAGATGCCAGGTTAAGCCCAAGTGGGCTTTCCCCAAGGAACCACAACAAAAAATAGATAAATAAATAAATAATAATAATAAATGTAGGGTTGTTGCAGTTTGACAATGCAACCTTACCACCCAAGGTGTCCTCCGATGACCACTCAACAACTTTAAGCAGGTCCCAGTTTGGCAATCAATTATCTTTACCGTGTGGTCTCCACTGCAGGTATGGAATCAAATGGACTCTTAGAAATACAAAATCTGTTGACATAAACATATCTCAACAAATTGTTATCCTAAACTTCAAAAACAACAAAATAGAGACTAAAAAGAGCAACATACTGCGTTGAAGCAAGTGTCTTTCCATCAGGACTGAAGGCTGCAGCAATAGTTGACCTTGGAGGAGGTAATAATGGACAATATTTAGCTGATAAATGCCGCAATGACTCTGCCTCCACCCTAAATATAGACAAATGTTCAGAGTATCAACTGAGATCCCAGCTAAGAGGTTATCCATCAAAAATAAATAAATAAACATCACTATCTAACATTGCTCAAAGATTACAGAAAAGCAACTTAAAACCCGTGTCTTACCATGAGACAAGACCATGTCTTGCATCTCTCACTGCTTCACACCTTGGCCCAAATGAATCAAGATGCAATTTGGAAGCCTTTCCCCATAACCTTTTCGATGAATGCTTTGTTCGAGGACAAACCTCTCTTCGTGCTAACAGCCGAAAGACATTGGTGCCACTGGTAAAATAGTAAAACCAATTTTGAATCAGCAGAAATAAAATCAGATACATGTGAAGGGAATAGATGCTGTTTCCAAACTTCCAAATAGCTAAACCCCATAGCTAATCCAAGTAAGCACACAAAATTGAAATGCATGATATGTAAACAAATACTCAAAATTGTTTAAATTTCGACACTGACACTGCATGTCTGATCATTTAAATGAACATCCAAAGTAAATATCAAACTCAAAATAGATCATTTTGAACAATGAATAATAATAATAATAATAATAATAACCCCCTCAAATCTAGACTCCTAAACGTGATTGGATGATCAAAATATGATATTTGGGACCTTCTTGAGTGAGTTTGACAGAAAAAGAATTAAATCCACAAGACGGACTATAATTTGGCAAAAAAAAAAGAAAAAAAACCCTACAACACCTTCGCTTCGCGTCATCACGTCAAACACACAGAAAAGCTACATTAAAAACTAATGTAGCTAGCAGATGGTCACTATAATAAGACCGAATATACAACTACAAACATAAAATGAGTGCAAATGCAAACAAATCTACGTGCTACCTAGGCACATAAACCCTAGATCAAACATTGATTCCCACTTGAATTGCCCATAAACTCATCTGAAACTAATCGAAAACTCCATAATTGCCTCGAAACCAAGAAGAATTATCGCAATCTCATTGAAATTTCGAGATCTTCGCCCAACAAATGCAAATTCAGAAAAAAGAGACCAAATTCAGACACAATTCAGCGACAACAACAACAACAACGCCATGAGATAAGAGAGAATTAGTGATTAATTTTTCACCTATATTTGCTTGTAGGGTGGTCGTGCTGGTGGTGGCTCGGAACACCCTGAGGAATCCGTGGCTGTGAACTTGAGGTTGATGGAGCATTCGCATCGTCTGCCCAGAACGATCCCCTCATTATTTTCTCGAGCAAACCTCATACTCTGCAATTTTCCGGCATTCTTTTCTGGGAAAAAAAGAAAATTCTTCCGGGAAAATTCGAAATTGGAGTTGAATAAATTAGAGGAGAGGGGTGAATTTGATGTCTGTGGTAAGTGCAACCTTGTTTCTATAAGGATCTCCTCGAGATGGACGAAAATGGGAAGCAAACCTAAAGGAGCATAGAACTCACTTTCTCTGGTTTTGGATTGAATTTTTGCCATCGGACATATATATAATTTTCGTATTTTCCATGGATTTCTGTGTTCAGGTTTATCTTTAGACCAAATTGCCCTTTTCGTGTTTCAGGGTGGGATGGACCGATTTTGATTGCGCATTTGGGCCTCATGGTAAGCCCGGTCCATAAAAGCCCACCCTCTTTACATGCCTGGGCTTGTTAGCTAGGACTTTCCATATGATTATCATGTATCGTTCTTATGACATCATATGTGGTATTGTGCATCATCACACCAATATTCGTATCTACGGACACTATATGAAAGACATATAATATGGACTTTCTAGTTCGGATTTGGTGCTGGGGTGCAAAAACCTACACCATGTTGGGGTGAATGGGATCACGCCATGTGGACCATTTCATGCAATATACGATACCGAGCTTTTGCACTGAGGAATGCATCGCTTCACTAAGGTGTCGAGTTCTTGGCACCAAAGAGCGCATTGTTACGTGTGAGCTTCCATTGTTCTAAATTGTCTACATGTCACCATCCTCTGCGCCCATGTTGGATTTTGGTACCCAGCACCGACTCTAAGGGCGTCGATGCGTACGGCATTAGTCATTGAGCCGATTTCTCAACTCATGCTTCCACATAGCGTAATCATACCTTACACATTCGTGCATGGCGAAATCATGTTTTTAAACCTTCGTGTATTGCTTAATTGTGCTTTGAGAGTTAGCATATTACTCCGTATAAGCTTATAGCTTGCACACTCAATACTCTTTTTTTGGTGAACTGAACATATATAGTATTAAATCATAAAGTTACAAACGTCACGAGGATATAAATCTCCTTTATTATCTGCTTTAAGTTGAGCATACAACCATATAGGAGGGAAATAAAAAATATTACAATAATAACCCAAAAATACACCTTGTCTAACTAGAATATCTGCACATTAATTAGCTTTCCGATACGTATGCTGCATCTGTATCTCTAAAAAACAGTTCATGAGGCACCTGCAATAAAGGATAACACTCCTACTTACTCTAACTTGCTTGCACTAGGCTTGCCCATGTGGAGCTTGTACCTGCCCAAGCAAGGTCGGAGCTTGTAAGACCCAAGAGCTGGCCCCGCTGAATCTTTTATTGTTCATATTTTACACCTTATGTTTTTTGTACTATTTATAGATTTTGCCTCTCTCAAATTTTTTTGACCCTTTTATATTTAGTTTTTACTCCTTTCTTTCTATAAATTTCTTTATTTTATCCCTATTTAAATTTTTTTTTACCCCATATTTTATTGTTTTCATCACTTTTCTTTTGTCCTTCACTCATTGTAATTATTATTATTATTTATTTATATAGATTAACAATGTGATACAGCCCAAATTTTTTTATCTAAATCAATTTACTCAAAAAATGTTACAGCCACCACATCAATTCACTACGGATAATTATTCTTTTAATAAAATTTTTGATTGATTAGCCAAGTTGCCACCTCATTTGGGGAAAAAAAATTGGTTCTTTATCATTATATGTTACTCTTCTGATTGTTTATTGATAAGAAAAACTTGTTATTAATTCAAAAAATTTCTTTTGTCTTGTGGTTGTGAAGTAGGATAAAAATGCGAAAAAAATTAATTATACCCTGTAGTCATTTTGACTGAAGATAAAAATATATAAATCAATTAACGTTTAGTCCTCCTCCACCAAATTCTTGACTCCACCAATGTGCCCAAGCCCACTTACATATTAAAGCCTGGTCCAACTAACAACTTATTTTGGTAACCACATGCAAAGGGTTTGGTGAGTAAATTTTGGTCAAGGATGCAAATGAAACCAAGAACTCTTGACAAGGCAAAGGGTTTTCTTTCTTACCATTATGGGATCAAAAAATTGACAAGGCAGCATCATTTTAAATGTGTCAAAAATCAAATTGGTTGATGAGTTATGATCATCTAATCAAAACATTTTTATTTTGCCTTTTACTACTCAAACGAGTTTCATTTAAGCAAACCAGTTATTAATATATTTTGCTATGTGATGTTATGATTTGTGACTCATCTATGGGTCTATTTCAACTAGAACTCTTAACAAAAATCTAGCTCCGATTGATGATTTTTTGGCCATTTGATTTAAAAGTTTTATTTTTTCAATTTACAAAAAAACAAAACAAAACACACCATCCTCTTGATTGAAATAATTGGTCAAATTGAAGTAACTGGTCAAATTGAAATAATTGTTCAAATTGAAATAATTTCTCTTGAGTAATTTAATTGAATTAATTGGTCAAAAAAACAACACACCATCCTATAGAATTTAATTGAAATAATTGGTCAAATTGAAATAATTTGTCTTGAGTAATTTATATTTACTAAGTGAGAACAAGTAAATGGTGGATTCCAAACCTCTTCTTTGTTAAAAAAAATATGTCTCTTTGGGGTGAGACTAGAAAATATAAAGCGAAATCTTCTACTTAAAACTGAAAGCTGAATGCCCCTTTTTGCTTGTCTAGTTTTCCTTTTTTGGATCAATCGTATCTTCTGAGGCTTGCTAATAGAGCATCCCTTTTTTTGGCTAAGGGGCAACAAAATGTAATAGATTTGGTGCCACCCCATCCTAGATATTCTTCTTTTTGTTCTTATATATGATTGAGACTGTAGATGGTGTGGAATCTCATTTTGATACTTATCCAAGAACAAAAAAAAAAAAAAAAACAAACTTATCCAAAAAAAATAATCTCTATTTGATCGTTTATAAAATATTTGATTATCCAAAAAATAAAAAAAAAATAAAAAATTTGCAGTTCAAATCAGGTGCTCGTATCTAGATTATTCATTTACTAGGCAAAGAAACCTCTGGAGATAAGTACCAGAACATCCCACACAGACCTTTCGTTGTCTTATTCCCCTACTGCCAAATCTCTCTCTCCCTCTCTCTTTCTCACACATAGCCCAAAGCATAAGATAGGGCTTCTAGTTATCAATTCTAAATTTTAAACCTCCCTAAGATGTAGTCTTTCATCCTTACTAATTCTCTTAAACTAATAGTATTATCACTGAAATGATAAGAGTAATCTCAATGGATAACATTTTTTATTTTGTATCTTTTAATTTGAATTTCCAAAAATTTGATTTAACGAGTTGGATTAAACTTAGCACGGTGCACCGAGTCCTTTTCCCTCTAATGATAAAGTCCGGATTGAGTTGTGGCCCACCACAAAATCAATCATATATTCCTCAAGAGCGAAGACGACACCTGCTCAAGAAGTTGGTCCTCACGTGTCATATACCGACTGAATGTGTCCATTATTCGCCATCCTCCCACGCTCATCGCTTGCCAAGTGTTAGGTCGGCCTTTCTCGACTTCCCCTCCCCTTTTTATCTTACGTCGTGGACGTCAAAGCTTCCGTAGAAAGCTAAAAGACGAACTCCACAACCGGAACAGGATCCTCTGCCATGGTATGGCAGAGAACAATCGTGCCATACTTAACTTAATTTCGACATGTGGCTTAGTGTGTCATCCAACGGATCAGATTTGTTTTTGTTTTTATTGTATATTTTACCTCAAAACGTCCTCGTTTGATGTCTTCTTTCTGTACATTGTTGACGATGATGGCTAAGGCATGAATGATTTTGTTCCTAAAACCCAACTCTTTAATGGTTGACTCTGTTTCTAAAACTCAGTCTCTTCTTCGTTGTGTGTCGCCGGCGGCAGCGGCTGCCCCTATGGCTAACACACACTCTCTTTATACTTCTCCGACCCATCATCCTTAATAGTGAGAACGTGAAGGCCGTCAATGGCTGCTTATGATAAATGATTTTTAAAAAAAAAAAAATTCACACACCGACACAGAACTAAACCAGATTTGATTTAAAATCCTTGATGGAGAGAGTATGAAGGCAAGGCCATGACCGCTTATGATAAACCAGATCTGATCTAAAAAAAAAATTTAACAAAAAAAAAAAAGACACACAGATTTGAACCAGTCCATGATGGGATTTTATTTTCTTCGTTGACAAAGTGAAGGAGCTTCAAGACTCGTCGACAACACTGCAACCTTAAACACACAAAGGATCCCAATTTCAAAGCAAAGGAGCTTGCCCCCGGATCAAAATTTCAAAAGCTAAAAATGTATACATCTCGTGTTCAAAGGTTATGATGAACGAGATCTAGATAAGTACGCTTGTGTTCAACTGTTCATCTTCCTCTTTCGTCGGAAAAGAGAAAGAGGAGCTTGGAAATCAAAACGGCATCATTTTAAGCATAAACACGTTCAAAAAAATCAAATGAAATCTGATCCGTTAGATTATTGAGTTGACCACGTGTCTTGCCTTCTTCAAAGTATGGCATGATCGCCTCTGCCATAGAATGGCAGAGGATCTTGTTCCCCCCCGACAACCGTGTTACTTAACCCGAAAGGGCGGGACACGTGAGCTCCATGTCACTTTCTCGTGACGTGTCCTCACCTCATTCGTCATACAATCTTTTACTCAACGTAAGTCGCGCGTTTACTGGAACCTTCACGCGCAACAACATCCCACCGTCCATCACACGTGAGTGGGACACGTGTAGAGAGGATGAAGATGCCGGAAAGATTATTTTAATCTTATCTGATCTCATCACCTATAAATAGAGTCGTGGAGCTCATCCTAACTTCTCATTTCTGACCTCACCTTCGCAAACACGAACAGCAAGAAGAGCTTCCTCTTTCTCCCGCTTTCTCGTTGAAAGTTTCTCTTTGGTTCGATTTTCTTGAGAAGATTTTTTACGGACATGGCGTTGAGTATGACGCATCAGATCGGGAGCCTAGCCGGGACGCCTATACCGTCGGAGGCCGCAAATAGTTCCGGCGAGTCGACGGCGACGGTGAGTGCAGCGGCGGTGTGGAAGTCGCCGGTGTCGAGTATCCGTTGCAGAGTGCAGAAGCCGGGGACGGAGATCGACGCGATAACACCGCCGTTGAGCCCGCGCATGGCGACGTCGCCGGTGATCGGCGGGATCAGGCCGGATCTGTCGGTGGCGTGCCTGGCGTACGTCACCGATATGGAGGCTCCGGCGGCTGCGACGATGGAAGGGTTGTCGACGGAGGTGGTGAGGGAGTATAAGGAGGAGGTTGCGCAGGTTAAGGGGAAGGGGGTGCCGGTTTACGTGATGATGCCGTTGGACAGCGTGACGATGGGGAACACAGTGAATCGGAGGAAGGCGATGAACGCGAGCCTGCAGGCGTTGAAGAGCGCTGGGGTGGAAGGGGTGATGATGGACGTATGGTGGGGTTTGGTGGAGAGAGATGCGCCGGGTGCGTACAACTGGGGTGGCTACGCCGAGCTGTTGGAGATGGCTAAGAAGCACGGCCTCAAGGTTCAGGCCGTCATGTCCTTCCATCAGTGCGGCGGAAACGTCGGTGACTCTTGCACGTGCGTATGATAGCTTTTCCTACTTTATCTTATGCCTTTTGTTTCTGATCTTCCCCTTTTCTATGCCTTTTTTTTTTTTTTTTTTTTTTTTAAAATTGTTTTACTCGCCTTCAATGAGCGTGGAGAAAACGCTCTTTTGCAGCATCATTTTTAATTGGAATATTTATTCTTTTTTTGTGGTTCAGAATCCCTTTACCGAAGTGGGTTGTAGAAGAGGTCGATAGAGACCCGGATCTAGCATACACTGACCAATGGGGGAGGAGGAATTATGAATATTTATCACTTGGGTGCGATACTCTCCCAGTGCTCAAGGGGAGAACACCTGTGAAGTGTTATGCTGACTTCATGCGTGCCTTCAGAGACAACTTTGAACACCTTCTTGGTGGCACCATTGTGGTAACTTGGCATCCCCTTCAATCTTTTTGAGTTTGATGTATTTTCGGTTCTCAATGAGTTCTTGACCTACTGCCCTCTGCTTATGGGCAGGGCTATGAGCTTTGAGTACATTCCACTGTTTGATGGCGATAACTAGGCTTGTTAAGCGATTTAACTTATTAGAACTTGGAGATGATGGGCTAATGGCTGGTCCTTTATTCATCATTTTGGGTACTTACGAAAATTTTATTGATAGATTTGAATAGGAACCGTCACTCAATTTTACAATGGTTGAACCAACTGAGCAATAGCTTGTTAGTTGAGAGCATGCCTTGGCTCTCCACGACTCCACTGTCTCTCATATTTGTTTGTTGGGTTGGGTAGTAAAGTGAATCTTGAATTAATAGTGGATAAGATTTCCCATTATAGTTTGACAGGTAGAGAAAAAAATCAGGAGCTTGGGAAAGAAACACACACACATGCACTCACAGGCACCTCGAAGAACCAGAGAATTTTCATACGGAGTAATATGTTTATACTACTGGTGGAAGTCCATCTCTGATTTTTATTTGTAGTTGTGAAAACAGAAATGTGTCCAAACAAGTCCGTGTATTTTGTGCTAGTTGAGTAGACATTTTTATTCAGTCTATGCTGTAATAATCAACTCATACTGTTTAGTTGGTGCTCACTGCTCAAGCAACATATATTCTGGTAGATGTGGTGTTTGACTGGCTTTTTTACTCTGTTTTAACGTTAAAAAATGTGTTCTTTGTATGTACATAAGATGTGTATGCTTCTGTCTCTATGTTCCAAAGAAATTTCAAATGCATACATTTGGAAGATAGAAATTGAAGAGAAACATCTTCCCCAAGTGGGCTTGAACAGGTGTTGAGCCTGTGTTTCTCATTAACCTTTTAGCATCTGAAATTTTTTTTTTTCTCATTTTTTCATTTATTTTTTTTTTTTGTGGTTCATGAAATGCTTTGGTTGTATAAGCCTGTCAGCATTGATGCATTGATTTTGTGTATTATAAAGTTCTCATGTATTAATTTGTATTTTAATGCGGTGTCAAATGCATCCTAGTTTTGTTAGTTGTGACAGAGAGTGCTCTCTTAGCTAGTTAGCTAAACCGTCTACAATTTGTTTCATCCAGGAAATTCAAGTTGGAATGGGTCCAGCAGGTGAGCTCCGTTACCCTTCATACCCGGAACAAAATGGAACATGGAGATTCCCAGGAATTGGAGCCTTCCAATGTTATGACAAGGTATTTACACTTCCTATATTTCTTTTGAGCCAGTAATAACATCAGTACTCTTATTCTTACATATTATGTGCAACATGATGCAGTATATGCTTAGTAGTTTAAAAGCTGCTGCTGATTCTGCTGGCAAGCCAGAGTGGGGTAGCACTGGCCCTACAGATGCCGGCCAGTACAACAACTGGCCAGAAGACACTAACTTTTTCCGACGTGAAGGTGGTGGTTGGGATGGCCCCTATGGGGAATTCTTCCTCACCTGGTATTCTCAGATGCTCCTAGACCATGGCGAGAGAATACTATCATCAGCCAAATCCATCTTCCAAAGTACAGGTGTGAAGATCTCTGTGAAGGTTGCAGGCATCCATTGGCATTATGGAACCCGGTCCCATGCCCCTGAGCTCACGGCAGGGTACTATAACACACGTTTCCGAGATGGGTACCTCCCTATTGCCCAAATGTTAGCACGTCATGGTGCCATTTTCAACTTCACTTGTATAGAGATGCGCGATCACGAGCAGCCACAGGATGCCCTCTGTGCACCTGAGAAGCTTGTTAAACAAGTAGCTTTAGCGACCCGGGCAGCACAAGTACCTCTAGCTGGGGAAAATGCGTTGCCCCGATATGATGACTATGCACACGAGCAGATCTTGAAGGCATCATCATTGGATATTGATGGTAATTCCGTAGAGATGTGTGCATTCACGTACTTGAGGATGAACCCAGACTTATTCCAGGCAGATAATTGGAGACGGTTTGTGGCGTTTGTGAAGAAAATGAAGGAAGGAAAGGACACAAACAAGTGTTGGGAACAGGTGGAGCGGGAAGCCCAGCATTTTGTGCACATTACTCAGCCATTGGTGCAAGAGGCTGCTGTTGCTCTTAGGCACTAAAAATTGACGTTAGGCTTGCTCTCTATACTCATATAGCAAGTAAGCAACAGGTCTGGTTACACGGTTAAGGTCTCATTGCAATAATGATATTTTGGTATCCCCTGCTCTTTCTTATACTTTCTTGTAAATTTGTAATGTCATTAATGGATGGGACTCTGGGAGTGTCCTGTTTCAATGGTCTTTTTCCCTTCGAAAAATTATATGAATATATTATTTCAATCTTTCTCTGGTGGGAGACTGCATAGCATGAATGATCAGATCCGCTGTGACATAAGTAGCATTTATAGTTGAGATGGAATAGACATGGAGCAATGCCTACTCCATTTCCTTATAAGGAGAAATGCAGAGAGTCGTCAATTCCTTTGGAATGTGATGAGCCTCTGAGCATACCAATCTCTGATTAAATGGTCAAATATTTACGTTCAATCTGCTTGGCGTCTTAGCAAAACGGTAACACCGGAGTCAATTCATTCAGATCTGGAGTCGTGGGTTTGGATTAGCATTCGATCCACTCACAACGTATTACTTTCCACGACCTTAAAAGAGGGATTACAATACCATGTGAGCATATGACTGCTGGCCCTCTATTCCCTCCAAGATAGCATTCTTTAGTTGGGTGGCTATCTGGGGGAAATGCCTTACAATTGATGTTTTGCAGCTGAAAGGTTTTAGGCTAGTTAATAGATGTGTTATTTGCAAGGTAGATTTGCAACTGAAAGGTTTCTCATCTCTGGAACTAGTCTGGAGATTTTTGGCAAGTGATGGAGACTTGGAGGTGGAGGAGCAGGAATAACAAAGGGCTGTGGGTAAAAGCCTATTAGTGTTTGGCAAGTGATGGTGTAACAACCTGAAATGGGGGCCATTAGTTAAGTAGTAAGAAAACCACTTTTAAAGCCAAGTTTGGTGGATGTTTAATAAAAATAATTTTTTTGAAAATATTTTGTAGAAAATCCGGCATGGTCCCGTCTGTAAATAGAACATACCAAGTTATCGACTAGTATAAAACCTGTAGAAAGCACATTTATAAGTTTTTCCAGCCATCCACACAATATTTCAAAAATAAAAAAATTTACGGGCTATATCGTAGTCACATGGCTCTCGTTCAGATATACATCCACTACTCAATTAATTATTACAGGCCATGAAATTAAAATTAATACATGCCTAGGCTCAAAGCCTATCTCCACTATTCTCTACATGAATGCAAGCATGCTGACATGCTCCCAAAACCTAGGTCAACTTAGCTTTGAAAATATGACCTGCAAAAAAATTGTAGGGGTATGAGCTACACGCTCAGTAGGAAAACATTTCTCAAAATAACCCCAAGGTTTTTAAAAACCATAGTTTATATACATTTCAAGAACCCTGCAAAACCATTGATTAGTTTGCAATATAATCTTTCAGTAAATAAAACTAACACAGGTAAAATGAAATAAACTGCGAAAGTTAAATCATTTAATACTAACGCCCTTTTTTCCTTTTTGAAAGAGGTAATAAGTAACTCAAGTTATTTGTTATCAAAGTCATCATTTTATAAATGAATTATCTATCATTATCTGATATCATATCACGGCCTTATAAGCCAATCATCATCATCCGCCATATCTGGCAATCCATAACATTAGTATTTCAAACTGATAAATCCTCCCCAGGTCATGCAGGCCCTCGCGCACGGAATAAGAGGAAACACGGCAAGACATCCCTATCTGGGACCGCAGTAACCTCAAGAGGAAATACGGCAAGACATCCCTACCTGGGACCGCAGTAACCTCTATTTGGGCACGTAGCCCAGGACTAAAGGATAGGAAAACAAAGCAAAACGTCACATTCCTTTGGGACCGCAGTAATCCTGTCTCTAATAGCCCTCATCACCATATCCATATTATCATCACTTATTTGTTCATTTATCAATTCCATAATTCTCTTATAATCTGGAAAATTATATATAAATTTTCCAAAAACCATATAATAGGTTTGTGCTTTGAAAACCATATGAAATAATTCCATAATTTTTATATAAACTGGAAAATTATATATATAAATTTTCCAAGAAAACCATATAACAAATGGGTTCATAAAAAGCACAATAAATAACCCCCATAAATCATTTCTAAAGGAATGATTTCAAAAACAACATTTTTATAACAAAATGATGTGAATCAAACCCTAGGTTTCCCACAATTTGTAAAACCTAGAAAATATATACCCCATGCATGATATATGTATGCAAAAACTACCAAATACATGTAAATCTACATGATTTGTACCCAAACCCCCATGCAACAAGGGTTTAAAATGAGAAAATGTCCCTTACCTCAAAAATGAGTGATGTAAATGCCAAACCATTCCTACACGCATGTAGATCGGGCCAAACTATGATGGATCCGAGCTTGTCGGCGTCGGATCAAGGCGGGCTACCCACGACCTCCCCGTCACTCTCCTTCTCTCATTCTCTCTCTCTCTTGGCTAGAAGAATGGAGAGAAATTCGTGGGGTTAAAGGTTTATATAGAAAAGGAGGGCAAAAGGGTCATTTTAACCCTTTAAAAATCTACAGATTGCAACTTTCAGACATCTGAAAGTTAGTTTCAGACGTCTAAAACTAAACCTCATAAATTATCGTTCTCTGGAATTTTCAAACGACTGAATGTAACTTTCAGACGTCTGAAATGTCACTTTCAGACGTCTGAAATGTGTTTCAGACGTCTGAAACACACAGACAGCTGAAAATGGTCAGTCAGTCAGGTTAGACCTCATCAGCACAGACATCAGCCTTATTTCATTAAAAACATTTAAGTAAATCGGATTTACTTTAAGTTATTTAATGAAAATAAGTAAATAACCCCCCATTTGAATTCAAATAAAATATCAAAAAAATCAAATTCCCCATATATCAAAATCTCATTTCCAAGTTTTAGTACAAAATCCGTCTCTCGACAGATTTTCCTAAAACAAACATGTGAGGAATCCAATCCAAACATGCTAATAAAATCCCATAAAATCATAGAAGTCTTATAATATTATAAACTTCTATTACTGCAAAAAATTATCTTTAAAAACAAAGATTTATGAAAATTCATTTTTCCCCAACACTTAGCCAAATTTCAGTAGCTTAAACCCGAAGCTGCAAATAAGGCCAAACATTCACTATGAACACTTGATGCATAAAAACAAGTATCAAATCACAAATAACATCATATTATCATACGCATGGATCACTCATACATGAGGTTATCCAAAAAATCAAGGGATTAACTACGCTAATCGTACATTAAGCCGTAATAATCCCTATTAAGAAAATAGGTCCTCACAGATGGAGACTTGGAGGTGGAGGAGTAGGAAAAAGAAAGGGCTGGGGGTCTGGAAGATGGTTCCGCATGCCATCTTTTGGACCATTTGGCGGGAAAGGAACAATAGAACGTTTGTTGATAGAGAGCAAATTGTTGAACAACTAAAATTTTTTTTGTATAGGCCTTCTATCTTGTTGGAGTCGCTCTGATTTTTTGGAGGAGCATTGTCATTGCAAGAGTTTTTGTACTCCATGATGCTTTAGTTTTTGAAAGGCTATTTTGGCTTGTGATCCATGCTCTTAGGCTAAGAAGCACGGACACGGCATGGACATGTTAGTATAATATACGACACGGCCCATTGAGCATGGAAAAGACCATTTGCACCCTTTTATATTAGTTATTTCCATTTCGTTGGTTTTCTAAGCTATTTGAACTATAGTTTTATAATATTAGTTAAAATGTTTTTTGCATGTTTTTTGTATGTTTTGTAATAATTATATTTGCATAGTAGTCTAATGATTATAGTTTACTTTGTTGAATATTAGTTGTTGTTGTATTATTCTCCCATAGTAAAAAATCATGTGTTTCATATTTATATTTTTAAAAAAAGAAAAGTAAAAAAAAAAAGATAAGAAAAAGGAACTTTCTTTTAGAACTAGTGTATTTTTTGAATTATTTTTCAAAGTACTATCTAAACTTTGGATTAAACTTTTTGCTTCATCCTTTAAATCTATATTTTGGATTTCTCCTAACATATTAACCTTATTATATATTCTTTCTTGATTTTTCTAAATATTTACTAATTTACTAAACATACCTGATAAATTATCAACAACATAATTTAAAGTTATGCTAATGTTACCTATATTAGCGTCTTTATCTTGCATATGAGTTAAATGCTTATAATCACTAGGTTGGTTATTTGACTTACCTACACACCCTAATTCTTCCATGATTAAGTTTCCCTACAAAGTTGTCGACTCAAATGAAAGGGTAAAAGCTTTACTGGCTATCTTTCAATAAAGTCAAGGTCTCAGTATTCCCTATTCAAGATTGTTTCAAGGTTTGCAAATAAATTAAAATAACTTAACTAATAATTAAAACACTTAACAAATAAACAAGAATAAATTAGCTAAAAAGCAGGCTCAAGTAAACTATTAAAAGCTATTAATTGCTAAATACTCTGATACCATTAACAAATACAAAATCTTTAGCTTTTCTTTCTTCTTCTTTTTATTTTTATTTTTTAATTTTTTATATAAATATGAGACACATGATTTTTTTACTACGGGAGAATAATACAACAACAACTAATATCCAACAAAGTAAACTATAATCATTACACTACTATGCAAATATAATTATTACAAAACATACAAAACATGCAAAAAAACATTTTAACTAATATTATAAAACTATAGTTCAGATAGCTTAGAAAACTAACGAAATGGAAATAACTAATATAAAAGGGTGCAAATGGTATTTTCCATGCTTAATGGGTTGTGTCGTATATTGTACTAACGTGTCCATGCTGTGTATGTGCTTCTTAGCTCTTAGGTTTGTTAGGTCATTGGTGGGGGTTTTTGTTTTTGAGCTTTGCTGCTGTGGTATACTTGTATGTGGCTTTTTGTTCCCTTTAATACAATATTACCTTTTATCAAAAAAAAAAAAAAAAGATTTATCTTCTTTACAAGCCACCAGCTGCCATCCTATAGTGGATCCTCAACTTTCCTATAAGTAAAAGATTTTATGTATGCAACAAGCCGCAATTGGAATTTGACCTAGGTAGGGTTGTAAAATGAGCCAAGGCTAGCTTGAGATTGGCTCGATAAAAAGTTCGCTGAAGCTCAATTGTAAAATAAATGAGTGAAGTTTAGACTTCAATTTTGAACTCCTTAGTTCATTGAGCCAAGCTTGAATAGAGTATATATAGTTATGCTAGTTAAACTTATTAATACTTTAATTAACTAAATGACTCAAGTTCGATTTGAGATTGGCTCGATGAAAAGCTTGTTCGAAGTTCGCTAGTAAACTAAACAAGTTGAGTTCAAAGCTTATTTTAGGTTAGTTGACTTGATGAGTTGAGCATGAGCAATCTATTATTCGGCTCCGCTTGGCTTATTTATGACTCTAAATTATAGACAAGCAAGAATTTAGGAGCAATACATTCTCTTTTCAATTGTTTTAGGCCATGTTTGTTTTGCTAGAATGGAATGAATGGAATGAAATCTCATTCCAAACAGTATGTTTGGATGAGATAATTTGAATGGTAATAGAATCAAACAGTGTGTTTATAGAGCCATTTCAAATCCCTTTTCATTTCATACCACTTAAGCATGGAATCAGATTTCATTCCCTTCCATTCCATTCTAACTAATTAAACAAACATGGCTTTATTGTCTTATAATCATCCAATTTTCAACTCCGAATTTGATGCTGTATGCACACATTTAAGAGATTGACATTTTGCCAACATAGAGGATGTTTTATTTACCAATGGTCACTGTTGACAAAATATCAGCCTTCGATGTGCACAATATGACATCTGGACTCCCAATTTCCTACCTTTCTTGTTTTGACCTGTGTGAATTCATCAGAGTTGTGCAACTTTTTTAGAACAAACCAATTTTTTCCACATTATATCATGACACGTGCTTTACATTTGGCTAGGCGGGCAATTCCCATAAGCAAGGCTAATATCACAGTTTGGTCATCGAGGAAATTGCCAATTGCTCTCTTCAAGAATATAAACGTGGATAGAGCTTGGCAAAAGAATACTAGAAATGTAGGCATATAGGGGTAGAGGCGTAGAGCACTACTATTTTATATTTACATGTCTTTTTTTTTTTTTTTTTTTCTTTTTTGTCTTTTTTTTTATATTTATTATATATATTTACATGTGGAAACTAAGATGTATTTGAAAGCCTAAAAAACTTCAAATTTTTGTCAAAAACAAGGTATAAATATATGGTTTTTTTTTTTCTTCAAACCAAATGTGAGTTGATTTATTTAAAAACCAGATACCTCTTAAGGAGTAGACCAATTTGATCCAATTTTTAAATTCCCAAGCAAGCCCTAATTTATTGCTTATGTTTAATATGCCACATAGAGGGAGCCCGTTGCTAGCCTCTTTTTAGATTGTCAAACTCTAATGCTTGACTACCACCATTTGCGCCTCTAATTTTGTTCCAAGGAGGCAAATTTTTTGGTGGAGAGAGAAAGAGAGAGAGAGAGAATGGTATATTGTCAGTTGTTCATTTGGGTAATCGAAGAACCTATCCTAATTAATAGGACTTGAACCTTATAATTAAACATAATTTGATAAGATTTCGTTCCATTTGAACAATATCTTTATTAATTGAAACCACCATATGATAGGCCGCCTCTGCAACGTAACATCATGTGTTATTTTTTTAATTTTTTTATTTTTCAACAATCATTATAATTAACCCATACCCCTAATCCTTAAATATCAACAGATAAATATCAATTCTTTTCTGTAAACTTGAACTAGGGATCACTCACTCAACATGTATTATTCTTATCAATGGTGAATATGATAGCCTATGCCATCCCAAAGGGGTCAAGGCAAGCGGTTTGGAAAACGTAATTTTATCGACAATTTATGGATTAAGAAGTCTCTCAATGAGAATGACACACCTAGAGATCTAGGGGGAGATGTAAATATGTTTTGGTCAATATTTACCAATTGTGCTTCCATTATGCAAGATCAAATAGACCATTCATGAGATAGATGGCATCAAACATTCAAACAATCACAATCACAAAATATACACACCATATAATGAGGTAAAACCCCAAAATGGATTAAAAAAACAACCCACCGGTCCAATCAACATCCAATATGAAGGATCAGAATTATCGGTTTTGTCATGCTCCTTATGTGAAACATTCAAACATTGCATACCCTACCAAACTCAACGTATAGGGATATAAACACCAACCGACTGTCTTGTCCTTGTCAACTTTTGAACATTAACTGCCACTATTCAAACATTGCTTCAGGAACTTCAAAATGTAAGTCCTAAACTTAACGCAAACCCTACTAAGCTCAACCTATATAGGGATATGAAGGTCAAAATCTAATGCCCTAATAAGGTCCAAAATCGAGCTTCGAAGTCATTTTGCTAGGAAGATTGTGTAAATCTTCGAGAGTTCACTTTGTCTCATCTTTCTCTAGACGTGTTGATCTTATTGATCTTGACGTAATCTTCTAATTTAATGAGAAGATTTCGTGTCAGAGGCTTGCACCATGCTTAACCATGAAGAGCATTGAGTTATCTTAAGCCTAACGTCACTATATAAGCATGCTCAATCATATCATCTGGTGATCGATTGATGTAGGTCAGACAAGGCCTCAAAGCTCAGTTAGCTTTTATCCTTATCCCCTTTAATGCCCTTGATAGCTAGGTTGGCCAAGCACGTCTGCTAGACTGATCCATCTACAACTGTCACTTAAGCATGATTGTTGCAAGTTATTAGCTAGTTAGCGTGGGTCTAAATCCACACTATTTTTTGATAAAATCACACTTCCCATTAATAAAAATGAAGAAAGATGTGTGAAAATAAAACATAAGGGGTGAGGATTTAAATAAAAAAAAAGATGTGGATTTAAACGCACCCTATTAAAATAGGGTGAGGATTTAACTAAAAAAATGTGTGGATTTAGACCCACCCTATTTAACTAATTCGTTAGTTAAGATGCCCTATCAATTAATCACAAGGATTTTCCCTTTTGGGGTGTTTTTACCCTATTACCCTTGTAGATTGCTTACATGGCAGCCATGTGGATTTCTTACCCCATAGTGAAATCATCACTTGAAATCTAAAGGATTACATAAGATTAAACAATAATATTGTATGTCTAATTTAATTAAAGAAGCCCGAAAATTTATACATAATTAACACTAACTCATTTATAACTGCTCACACATAAAGAGTGCTACCCTTCTAGTTACTTAAAGAAGGAAATGGCACGACACCTCCTGAATAACATCACTCATGTTCACAAATAGAAAATACGTACTAATTACACCAATTTTTTATACCAACTCACGTGATGAATGAGATGATCTTAGATTGATATATGCTTTGTTTTTTTCTTTTTTATATGAATCAAAGCCACATCATTAATTATGTACATAAGTTGATAGAAACAATCGAGGCAAAGAATTGATGCAGATAGAACTCTAAGAGACCATGCCTGATCTTTTGGTACACATTTCCATTAAAAAATAATTAATTTGAGTTACATGCATGCAGAGGCCATGGCCATGCTTTTATCTTGGGTGGCAAATTCCTATTCCTTCAGTAAGGCGTGGACATGCATGCTCTTCTCCCCACCAAGGACCATATCCACTTTGCCTTTATTTAGCCTGCTATGCCCCATGTCAAATGCAAAAATACACGCTCCAGCACATTCAGTCAACCTCCACGTGTCAGTTCTCCATCCACCCAGAAGCTACTATATAAATGTTATCCCCTAGCCCCACAGATTCATTCAAGAACAAGAGATCAAGAAAACAGAAAAGAAAAGCCAAGTTTTATACAGTCCCATTTTCGGTAATTATTTGAAGAAAAGATGTCCAGCTCCAATACGCAGCAAAATTTCAATGCAGGACAAGCCTGTGCCCAAGGCCAGGTAGGGAGGGAGGAGGGTCTTCCAATCTCCAATTAGGGCATAGATGGGTGTTTTTATGACCATTTAGGCCTGTGTGTATGAAATATTGACCATATTTTTTCTTCTTTTTTGCTGTGTTGTGGGGTAGGCCAAGGCGGAAGAGTGGGTCCAGTCCACTAAGAACATGGCCGACGCAGCTCGAAACAAGAGTGCAAACGCAGCCCAATCTGCAAGTGATTCTTGCCAACAAATCAGGGACTCTGCCCAACACGATTCGGAACAAAATCCCGGGATTTTTCGACAGGTTGTTGCCCTTCCTTCTTTTTGTGGTGTCCCACATAATATATATATATATATATATATAGATATAGAATAAGATAATGATCAAGTAAGCACGTGTTGATATAACTTATATCAACACCCGCATTGGGAGTTGTACTTTGTGCATTTGTGCATTAGTAGGATATGAGGTATATTAGACTAATGCCAAGAATACAACCCCAATGCATGGTGCTGATATAATTTATATCAACACGTGTTAATGGAAACATAACCGGAGATATATATATATATATATATATATATATATATATATATATATATATATATATATATATATATATATATATATATATATTTTTTTTTTTTTTTTTTTTTTGCAACAGTCTTGTATCGTTCATTTCTCTTTTAATCCAATGGTGAAAAAAAAATTATTCAACAATTATCTTCAAGTCAATTTATTTGGAGATCATTGAAGGGATGGAAGAAAAATGAACCATATAATGTCGTGTAAAATAATCTAGACTATTCATTTGGTGGGTCGGACCCAAAAGTTAGCCCAATGGTTTTTACTATTTGATGGCTAAGTTAAGGGTGACTGACCAGTTAAGGGTGACTGACCAGTTAAGGGTGACTAACCAAATAAGTAGCCTTGTACACTTGAAGACCTCTCTCTTTCTCTTGTAAGGAGGGATTAAGGATTTGAAAGATGACCTTAATACCAAACAAGGGTTCTCTAGTGTGCCCTAGATTTATTCCTCATTAATTAGAAATATTTCAGATAGATCCCATGGTTCGCATTACAAAATAAAAAAAGACAAATCATATGATTAGGATGAACTAGTCGCGTTGATCTTTAGTTTCAATGATCTTTCAAAATTTACTCGATCAAAAATTTTAAGCTAGCATGGGGTTAGATTTGGACTCAAGTCCTTACATTTAAATCCACAGTTTGATAGACTTCCACGATTTGGAGTTTAGGTTTTGGTTGGTACTCATTGTGAATGGTTAATTATAGTATTAAATCCCTAATTAGATTTCAAACTATTGATTGGGAAGGCATTATTTAGAAATCCAATTACCAAAAATTCAGAAATTAAAATCCCAGATCCAAACCCACTTATCGAAATAAATTCTTGCTTGGAATCACTCATTTTTCAAGAACAATAGTGTGCCTGCAGTTAATGCTTTGATTAGGAGCTTTGTAATGAATGTAATGTGCAATATTTTTGTACTTGTTGCAGACTGGAGGGCAAGTGATGAATATGGCTTAGGGTGCTGTGGACACCATGAAGAACACACTTGGAGTTGGTGACAAGAAGTGAAAGAAAGCGTGCGTACACACCCAATCTCTCTCCCATGAGATGTGAGGTGGTAGGACTGCTTCTATGGAATATTTATTATTTAGGTTTTGTTATGGTTTTGCTTTTTCCTAATCGGGATTAGTGAAATTTGCCAATTGAATCTGTTGATATGGGATTTCTATTAAGAGAAGTACTCTTATCTGATGTAATAAAGCATTTTCTTTTTATTTTATGTACAACTTCATTTTTGAAGAGTATATATGTAATAAAAACTAAATAATAATGCACAATTTGATGCAAGACTTGCTCTCACCCTTTTTTTTTTTGCCATATCTTTGTAAGTTTTTTTTCTTTAATTTTTTTTATATTTTTTATTTTATAAACTAGTGGTACTACTTTCAGTGGTTTTATTAACCTCATTACCTTTATTTGATAAATTAGAACTCTCCACTAATTTTGACTAGTTTGTGTAATCAAATCGCTAATCAATTTTTAATGAATTTCTGTATGTTGACTTCTTGAAGAGTCCTCCATATAATGTTATAGACATTCATCGAAATTAACTAAAATTCAGGAGCTCATCAATTCATCCATGAGAGCCCCTCATGGCTGCCTTACCCTAATTTAAAATAGGGTAAATTACAATAAGACCCCCTTAGAATCTGAGTATTACAGATACACCCCCTCACGTTTTTAAAATTACACTGACACCCCTCACTTTACAAAATAAACCACAAAGAGACCCCTCTTTTTAATTTCCGTCCATTAATCCGTTAAATCATGTTCAAATTTTTTCAAAATACCCTAACTACCCTTAGTGGATGATAACTTCCATGTTAAATGCATATAACTCGCCAGTTCAATAGTTCATCCAATACTTTTGAATTTTTTAATTATTATTGATAAACAACTAAAAGATAATATATATATATAAGAAAAATGCTAAAAAAGTTTTAAATTTTTTGTCCAAATGATATGGCAGCTATCAAATTTGCTCCTTAGAAACAATTATTTATTTACTTAAATTTTTAATTGATTTGCAAAATTTAAAAAAAAAAAATTGATTTGCCAAGTTGCCACCTCATTTGAGTAAGTAGATTTGAGTAAAAAAAAAAAAAAAAAAGGGTTATGTAGCATTACTCATATGTAGAAACAAATAAATAAATAATTATTACAATGGAGATACACGTATAGAGGTGGCAAATGAAGTGGCAACTTAGCAGATCAATTTTTTTTTTTTTTTTTTACACATCAATTAAATAGATAATTGTTTTTAATGAGCAAATCTGACGACTCCCACATCAATTGGACAAAAATTTAAGTTTTTTGGCATTTTTCTTATATATATATATATAATCTTTTAGTTATTTACCAATAAATAAATAAATAAATCAAATGTACTGGATGAATGTGTTGGATTGACGAGTTATATGCATTTAACATGGAAGTTGTCATCCAATAAGGGTAATTAGGGTATTTTGAAAAAAATTGAAAGTGATTTAACGGATTAATAGACGGAGGTTAGAGGGAGAGGTCTTTTTATAGTTTATTTTGTAAAATAGGGGACTTAATGTAATTTCAAAATCGTGAGGGGGTCTATTTGTAATTGTTAGATTTTAGAGGGGGTCTTAATGTAATTTACCCTTTAAAATATCACACAATGTTGGAGCAATACTAGAGTTAATATATTGACCCTTTGACATAATAAATTTTTAACAATTTTTACCCCAGAAAAAAGAAAAAAAAAAGAAAAAAAGAAAAAAAAAAGTGGGACAAACAAGAGTCTTTCTTTTTCTCTTTGGAGGAAAATTTACATCCTTAATGTTGCACATGCACAGAACCTATGAATGAACACTTAAATTATACTAAAGACTACAATTGATATAATATGTTTATCTGTGATATCGAGCACCTGAATATTATTATTATTATTATTTTTTTTTTTGTGGTTTCATTGAAAATTTAAGAATTAATGTTTGATCCCACATCATTGCCTATCCTTATGTCTTTTTGAGAATTCTGAATTTGGGACCCCTAACATTATCCTTGTCTTATCCCTTTTCTCCGCCCCCCCCCCCCCCCCCTTTTTTTAGGAAATTAGCAATAACCCCTATTAGGGGACTGCTTTTAACAAAAAAACCCACCATAAGATTTTTTAACTCTAAAACCTTTTTTTTAAAAAGATTCTTTAAGCAAAAGGAAATGTTTTTAAAAAAATACATTCTTCCTCTTTTTTTCTTTTTTTTTTTAACATGTGGAAACTAAGATGTATTTGAAAACCTAAAAACTTGACGAGTTAAAAATAAGTTTGATCAATTTTAATTTTTTTACTATTTAGTATAATTCAAATTTTTGTTAAAAATAAGGTATAAATATATGGGTTTTTTTTTTTTTTTTTTTTCAAACCAATTGTGAGTTGATTTATTTAAAAATCAGATACCACTTAAGGAGTAGACCAATTTGATCCAATTTTTGAATTTCCAGGCAAGCCCTAATTTATTGGTTATGTTTAATATGCCACATAGAGGGAGCTCGTCGCTAACCTCTTTTTAGATTGTCAAACTCTAATGCTTGTTGGTTTGACTGTTAAGGTGTCCAAGTCAGTTTGCACGCACCTTGACTAAATCCTTCGCTCGGTGATCTTAAAGGCGTACTCCCCCACGTCGGCCTGGTGCATTCAGGAATAAATTCTTAAAGTGCGATCCCCAGAGGAATTGAACCCAGGTTAATAGTATAGAGGAATTCTCCTCCTACCAACTAGACTAACTCCCTTGGGTCAAACTCTAATGCTTGACTACCACCATTTGCACCTATAATTTTGTTCCAAGGGAAGCAAATTTTTTGTGGAGAGAGAGAGAGAATGGTATAT
This sequence comes from Liquidambar formosana, assembly GCA_039720395.1. Taxonomy (NCBI): domain Eukaryota; kingdom Viridiplantae; phylum Streptophyta; class Magnoliopsida; order Saxifragales; family Altingiaceae; genus Liquidambar; species Liquidambar formosana. The sequence goes on from CM077822.1 coordinate 16,179,065, forward strand.
TGTCAGTTGTCATTGGCAAAAGGTATGGAGTGTGATTTTCATAAATTTGGGGATAATACATATATGTTTTCTTGTTCTTTCTAAATTTCACTTGTTATGGTAAAATGTGATGGCTCAAAATCATCTAATTATTTGGCAAACTCCGAGCATATTTTTTCCCATTTTCTGCCAAGTATATATATATATATATTCCACGAACCCACCGCGGCTCTTTGACATGAGATTTCCCAATTCATACACTTGTTGAACATATATGTTCATTTAGGTAACCGAAGAACCTATCCTAATTAATATGACTTGAATCTTATAATTAAACATAATTTGATAGGATTTCGTTCCATTTGAACAATATCTTTATTAATTGAAACAACCATATGATAGGCTGCCTCTACAACATCATGTGTTATTTTTTTTATTTTTTTTCGACAATCATTAGAATTAACCCATACCCCTAACCCCCAAATATCAACTGATAAATATCAATACTTTTCTGTAAGCTTGAACTAGAGATCACTCACTCAACATATATTATTCTTATCAATGGTGAATATGATAGCCTATGCTATCACAAAGGAGTCAAGGCAAGTGGTTTGGAAAACCAAGTTTTATCGACAATTTATGGATTAGTTAGTCTCTCAATGAGAATGATACACCTAGAGATCTAGGGGGGGATGTAAATATGTTTTGGTCAATATTTACCAATTATGCTTCCATTATGCAAGATCAAATAGACCATTCATGAGATAGATCGCATCAAACATTCCAACAATCATAATCACAATCACAATCACAAAATATACACACCATATAACGAGGTAAAACCCCTAAATGGATTTAAAAAAAAGAAAAAAAAAACCCATGGGTCCAACCAACATCCAATATAAAGGAGATCAGAATTATCAGTTTTGTCATGCTCCTTTATGTGAAACATTCAGACATTGCAAACCCTACTAAACTGAACATATATAGGGATATGAACACTAACCGACTGTCTTGTCCTAGTCAACTTTTGAACATTAACCGCCACTATTCAAACATTGCCTCAGGAACTTCAAAAGAATATACAATGTAAGTCCAAAACTTAACGCAAAGCCTACTAAGCTCAACCTATATAGGGATGTGAAGGTCAAAATCTGATCCCCTCATAAGGTCCAAAATCGAGCTTCTAAGTCATTTTGCTAGGAAGATTGTGTAAATCTTCGAGAGTTCACTTTGTCTCATCTTTCTCTAGACGTGTTGATCTTATCGATCTTGGCGTAATCTTCTAATTTAACAAGAATATTTCGTGTCAAAGACTTGCATCATGCTTAACCGTGAAGAGCATTGAGTTATCTCAAGTCTAACGCCACTATATAAGAATGCTCGATCACATCATGTGGCATGCCTAATTTGATCGAGTCTGGTGATTGATTGATGTAGCTCAGACAAGGCCTCGCAACTTAATTAGCTTTATCCTTATCCCCATTAATGCCCTTGATAGCTAGATCGGCCAAGCACGTCTGCTAGACTGATCCATCTACAACCGTCACTTAAGCATGATTGTTGCAAGTTATTAGCTAGGGTGGGTCTAAATCTACACTATTTTTTGATAAATTCACACCTTCCATTAGTAAAAATGAGGAAAGATGTGTGAAAATAAAACATAAGAGGTGAGGATTTAAATAAAAAGGATGTGGATTTAAACCCACCCTACGATAATAGGGTGAGGATTTAACTAAAAAATGTGTGGATTTAGACCCTCCCTATTTAACTAATTAGTTAGTTATGATGCCCTATCAATTAATGACAAGGATATATTCCCTTTTGGGGTGTTTTTACCCTATTGCCCTTGTAGATTGCTTACATGGCAGCCAAGTAGATTTCTTACCCCATAGTAAAATCATTACTTGAAATCTAAAGGATTACAGAAGATTAAATAATAATATTGTATGTCTGATTTAATTAAAGGGGCCTGAAAATTTATTCATAATTAACACTGACTCATTTATTCCTCACACATAATGAGTGCTACCCGTCTAGTTACTTAAAGAGGGAAATGGCATGACACCAGATAAAATTAGAAGTCCTGAATAATATCACTTATGTTCACAAATAGAAAATACGTACTAATTGTATCAATTTTTTATACCAACTCACGTGATGGATGAGATACTCTTAGATCAATATATGCTTTGTTTTTTTTTTTTCTTTTTTAGATGAATCAAAGCCACATCATTAATTATATGCATAAGTTGATAGAAATAATCAATGCAAAGAATTGATGCAGATAGCATCTAAGAGACCATGCCTCCATCTTTTGGTACACATTTCCATTAAAAAATAATTAAATTGAGTTAAATGCATGCAGAAGCCATGGCCATGCTTTTATCTTGGGTGGCAAATTCCTATTCGCTTAGTAAGGCGTGGACATGCATGCTCTTCTCCCTACCAAGGACCATATCCACTTTGCCTTTATTTAGCCTCCTATGCCCCACGTCAAATGCAGAAATACGTGCTCCAGCACATTCAGTCAACCTCCACGTGTCAATTCTCTATGCACCCAGAAACTACTATATAAATGTTATCCCCTAACTCCACAAATTCATTTAAGAACAAGAGATCAAAAAAAAGAAAAGAAAAGAAAAGCCAAGTTTTATACAGTCCCATTTTTGGTAATTATTTGAAGAAAAGATGTCCAACTCCAATACGCAGCAAAATTTCAACGCAGGACAAGCCTGTGCCCAAGGCCAGGTAGAGAGGGAGGAGGGTCTTTCAATCTCCAATTAGGGCATAGATGGGTGTTTTTATGACCATTTGGGCCCTGTGTGTATGAAATATTTACCATATTTTTTCTTCTTTTTTGGTGTTTTGTGGGGCAGGCCAAGGCGGAAGAGTGGGTCCAGTCCACTAAGAACACGGCTGACGCAGCTAGAAACAAGACTGCAAACGCAGCCCAATCTGCAAGTGATTCTTGCCAACAAATCAGGGACTCTGCCCAACACGATTCGGACCAAAATCCTGGAATTTTCCGACAGGTTGTTGCCCTTCCTTCTTTTTGTAGTGTCCCACATGCTATATATATATATATATATATATATATATATATACAGAGGTGATCCCATCAGCACGTGCTGATATAAGTTACATCAGCACTATGCATTGGGGCTTGTACCCCTTGCATTGATTCAATGCACCTCACATCCCACTAATACACAAGGTACAACTCCCAATGCAGGTTTTGATATAAGTTATATCAGCACGTGCTTACCTAATCATCATCCTATATATATATATATATATATAGTTTTGATCATATGCGAGATATCTTGGATATTCAGTTCAACTACACTCGTCCGTGAGCGACACGCGCGCCTATGAATATTCCCTACACATGTCATCTACGAATGACTATAATCGAACGAGATACTCCAGAATATCTCACAAATAATTAGCATTATATATATATATATTCAACAGTCTTGTATCGTTCATTTCTCTTTTCATCCAACAGTAAAAAAAAAATTTATTCAACAATTATCTTCAAGTCAATTCATTTGGAGATCATTGAAGGGATGGAAGAAAAATGAACCGTATAATGTCGTGATTTTTGACAAAAATGTCATGTAAAATAATCTAGACTATTCATTCGGTTGGTCGGACCCAAAAGTTAGCCCAATGATTTTTACTATATGATGGCTAAGTAAAGGGTGACTGACCAAACAAGTAGGCATTGTACACTTGAAGGCCTCTCTCTTTCTCTTATAATGAGGGATCAAGGAATATTTGAAAGTTGACCTTAATACCAAACAAGGGTTCTCTAGTGTGCCCTAGATTTATTCCTCATTAATTAGAAATAACTCAGATAGATCCCATGGTTCACATTACAAAATAAAAAAAGACAAATCATATGATTAGGATGAACTTGTCGCGTTGATCTTTAGTTTCAATGATCTTTCAAAATTTACTCGATCAAAAATTTTAAGCTAGCATGGGGTTAGATTTGGACTCGAGTCCTTACATTTAAATCCACAGTTTGATAGACTTCCACGATTTGGAGTTTAGATTTTGGTTGGTACTCACTGTGAATGGTTAATTAAAGTATTAAATCCCTAATTAGATTTCAAACGATTGATTAGGAGGCATTATTTAGAAATCCAATTACCGAAAATTCAGAAATTAAAATCCCAGATCCAAACCCACTTATCGAAACAAATTCTTGCTCGGAATCACTCATTTTTCAAGAACAATAGTGTGCTTGCAGTTAATGCTTTGATTAGGAGCTTTGTAATGAATGTAATGTGCAATATTTTTGTGCTTGTTGCAGACTGGAGGGCAAGTGATGAACATGGCTCAGGGTGCTGTGGACACCATGAAGAACACACTTGGAGTTGGTGACAAGAAGTGAAAGAAAGCGTGCGTACACACCCAATCTCTCTCCCATGAGATGTGAGGTGCTAGGGCTGCTTGCTTCTATGGAACATTTATTATTTAGGTTTTGTTATAGTTTTGCCTTCTCCTAATGGGGATTAGTGAAATTTGCCTATTGAATGTATTGATATGGGATTTCTATTAAGAGAAGTACTCTTATCTGATGTCATAAAGCATTTTCTTTTTATTTGATGTACTACTTCATTTTTGAAGAGTATATATGTAATAAAAACTTAATAATAATGCACAATTTGATGCAAGACTTGCTCTCACCCCTTTTTTTTGGCCATATCTTTGTAACCTTTTTTTCTTTAATTTTTTTTAAAATTTTTTATTTTATAAACTAGTGGTACTACTTTAAGTGGTTTTATTAACCTCATTACCTTTATTTGATAAATTAGAACTCTCCACTAATTTTGACTGGTTCGTGTGATCAAATCGCAAATCAATTTTTAATGAATTTTCTGTATGTTGAATTCTTGAAGAGTCCTCCATATAATGTTATAGACATTCGTCGAAATTAACTAAAATTTAGGAGCTCATCAATTCATCCATGAGAGCCCCTCATGGCTGCCTTACCCTAATTTAAAATATCACACAATGTTGGAGCAATACTAGAGTTCATAAATTGCCCCTTTGACATAATAAATTTGTAACAATTTTTATCCCAGAAAAAAGAAAAAGAAAAGTGGGACAAACAAGAGTCTTTCTTTTCTCTTTGAAGGAAAATTTACATCCTTAATGTTGCACATGCACAGTACCTATCAACCAGTAGTTGATAATAATTATGAATGAACACTTCAATTATACTAAAGACTACAATTGATATCATATGTTTATCTGTGATTTCGAGCACCTGAACATTATTATATGTATTTTTTATTGTGGTTTCATTGAAAATTTAAAAATTAATGTTTGATCCCACATCATTGCCTATCCTTATGTCTTTTTGAGAATTCTGAATTTGGGACCCCTAACATTATCCTTGTCTTATCCCTTTTCTCTCCCCTTTTTTTATTTTTTGGGGAAATTAGCAATAACCCCTATTAAGGGATTGCTTTTAACAAAAAACCCACCATAAGATTTTTTAACTCTAAAACCCCTTTTTTAAAAGATTCTTTAAGCAAAAGGAAATGTTTTTTTTTTAAAAAAATACCTGTTTTAACCTTTTATATTTTGGGGTATGTTTCAAACCAGATTTATAGAAGAAGAAGAAGATAGGGGCGGGCGGAGGGAAAGAGAGAGAGAGAGAGAGAGAGAGAGAGAGAGAGAGGGGCTGTAAAAATCTGGAAGAAGAAGAAGAAGAAGAAGAAGAAGATCAAGAGAAAGAGAGAGAGAGAGGGGTTGAGGGAAAGAGAAAGAGTGAGGGAGGGGCTGTGAAAATCTGGAAGACGAAGAAAAAGAATAATAAGAAGAAAAACTAGATTTCGGAAAAAAAAAAAAAAAAAAAAACCAAATCTGAAAAATGATATTTTCTTCTCTAACGACAACTGACCTTCTTCGACTATCACCCCGCTATGGCTGCCATCTTCTTCTTCTTTTTTTTTTTTTTTTGCAACTTTAGATTTGTTGATTTTTGGGGGTTGCTATTATAGTGGTTTTGTCAAAACATAAAGTAACAAGTTGCTATTGTGTTGCTATATAATTTTTCAAAGACAACAATATTCTGTTTCTATGTAGTATATATATTTTTTTAAATACACAATAGTAAACTGTTACTGTTATCTGTATAATTTTCTCAAGGCACACAATAGTAAACCAACAGTAAAGTGATACTATTGCACAAACTAACTTACCGTAAAGTGATACTATTGCATAAACAAATTGGTACAATTTGATGCTGTTGCCATTCAAATACACTAGCAACAATAAAGTGATTCTGTTGCAATGTTTTAAAATAAATAAAGAGTTGTGTTTTACTAGCTAACAAATTAGAATTATTCATAAACAACATTAACACTTTACTGTTGGTGATGTTTTTGTAATGCATGTGTAAAAAATGACTAAAAACTTTCAAATAGCTATTTATCTTCTTGCGCGCACACACACAAACACCAAAAAAGAAAAATTTGTAGATCTGGAGTTTGGAGTTAGAAATAAAAAGAAGAATGAGAATAATTTTGTCCATATCGTGATAAAAAGGGTTTTTATTAATCAATTTTTTTTATAGGGTCTATTGTTAAACTACTTTTATACTTAGGGGTTTTGGGCGAAAATCCTTTTTTTTTTTTTTTTTTGTAAAAAAAAATGATTTTTAGACGACCGTTAGTGAGTAAATGAGTAATTTCTAGTAATTTCTACATTTTTCATTTTGATAATTGACCGTTAGCCGGTTGTCCGCTAAGGCTTTCTCGGACATTCTTTACCGATTACGTGGACGCACACGATGCGACACGAGTGCGCGTGTACTCGAGTACTCAACTACCATTATATCTTTGCATATTCTCTACAGAATCTCCTTACCTCTCCACCTAATTTACACAAACTGCCACTGCAGCTTCAACACCTCCTCTCTCAGCTCAGCCATGGCTGCTCTGAGATATCACCAAACCTATCTGCAACCCCATCGTTGTCTCTGCTCTCATTCACCTGAACTCCTCCATCTTCGAAACCCTAATTTCACTCCAGCCCTCAAGACCCCGTCATTTTCTTCACTTTCTTGGAAGATTAGGGCTTCCAATTCGGTTTGTTGCTTCTGCAAGGCAAATGCTGGAATCGAAAGCGTTTCAGTTCAGGAGGAGATCGAACGGCCTCCGTTCGATATCAATCTCGCTGTCATTCTTGCCGGTTTCGCCTTCGAAGCCTACACTAGCCCGCCTGTAAATAATTGTTGGATGGGACTCATTATCTCTTTTATTGGCTTTGTTTGGTTTCCGAGAGAATCAAGGAAATTCGATGAAAATTAGAAGGAAATAGGATTTCAGGTTTTTCTTTTTTCTGCTGTTCTGTTACTGAGTAAATGAAAAAATGGTATATAACTTGGTACCAAAACGTATTTAATTTAGTTGAAATATATTCATTTTCTTAAGGACCAAACAACGCTAAACATGAAAGAAACCAAATCTAATATTCGTTTGTGTATATTATAAATACGTTGCTCAACTAGGCTTTTGGCAGCACTATTTCGTTTCCTTTCCCTCGGTTTTCTCAGAAACCAAACAAAGCATAAATTCAGGTAATTACATTCTCAGTTCTTTTTTTATTATTTGTTTTGATTATCTATTTTCATTTTTAAATCAGGAAAATGTAGGAAAGCGCGAAGTTGATGCTGCAGATTGTAAGACAGTGTATCTTTCAGAGTATGTGATCATTCATTTTTAGCTTTTGATGACATATGGATCCAGTTGTTCTTGCTCTTTATTGTTATCGAAATGTGCTTAACTCCATTTGTGCTTGCATTAATTCATGTCTGGTCATTGATTTTTTTGTTTATAAAAGCAAACCGTAACTTGAAACTGGAGATCAAAGTACCTATAAAGCAATATGTAGCTAAATTGATTAAGGCAAATCAATACAATATCTTTGTCTTCAAACTCCATTGAGCACACTCATAGGTGCGCCATCAACTCAATTACGACAAACTTATGGGAAATAATGACGCTGTAAGAACTACAATATGCTCAGAATCTTAACTGTTTTTTAGATACATTTGAACCCTAATTATGCTGGTAATATACATATCACAATAGAGTCCTTTTACTATCAGGTGCACCTGATGCAAAGTTGCATCAGTGACCATGTTTTCAATTGTTAGATCCATTGAACACCCATGATTAGTTCTACTTCGTGCGGATTCGCATCAATACCCGATCCGAAATGGGGTGAAATGGGGAATTGGGTGTAAATTCCATTTCACCCCATTTTGGCCTCACTTTGCACAAATCCATCTCGCTCTCTTACTCTCAATCAAATCCATAACCCTAAAATCATGTGCACGAGCCCACCATCCCTAAAACCAGCGAAATGAATAACTCAAATGAACAGATGGAAGACCTCTGTGAACTAAAGCCCTCTTGGTAGCTAACAGCCTAACAGTACCCATTTCAGCCAAACAAAATCCAAGAAACACATACCTGCTTCCGGACGTGAAGCTCAATGGTGACCTTTTTTTTTTTTTTTTTTTTTTTTTTTTTTTTTTTTTGTGGCATATGATGTTGATGGCAACAGGTTCAGGCCGGACGTGAAGCTTGAAATTGCCATCTTTGATGGTTTGTCCTGATGCTTGATGGCAACCAGTTTAGGCCAGACCTTCCAGCATGATGGCGAGGGCTGGACCTTCAGCTCGACAGTGAGGGTTTGTTCCAGGGTTAGAGTTGGGTCAAGAGGGTAGGAGGGAGGTGTTCATTTCATTTGACCCGATTTGGATGGGTAAAAAGAAGGTCCGAATGTTTTTAATGTCCCCTGCATCCGTGACGTTCAATGGATCTCATGGTGAAAATATTTTTACCGGATGCAACTTTGCATCAGGTGCACCTGATTGTAAAAGGACTCTATCATAATATATTACAAACTATTTCTCTTTTTATCTTGATTTTAAAGCAGATAAATTGTTTCATGATATTGGCTGCAATGATATGTTGGTTCCTTTGATGAATGGCAAAATTGCCTGGTGGATCTGAGAATCCTTCAATCAAGACAGCCTTATGATATAAATTTACAAATAATGTCATGGTTGGATTCTATATTTGATGCTGTTGCTAGCCAGCACTGCAAATTCATGCTGTACGTCTGTCTGATCTGTTGCCATCAAAGAATTCAATCTTCAAAGCTGCTTCTCCATAGTGAGTAGTGGGTGTATTTTGATACAAACAATTTAGATTTTAAACCTGACCTTGGTGAGGTGTGTCCTCTTGTTGGAAAGTTTGGATGTTTGTTTAACTGAATGATCAAATAACTAAACTTCTTGTGGTTGTTTAGTGTTATTTTTTCTTTCTTACATAAATTTGATTTTGTCAGTTTCCTTAGATTCTCACAAATCTAAAGAGGAAATAAAAAAGGCCAACAATGCATTTAATGGTGGGTTCACTGGTTTGAAAAATATAACTCTCAACGATTAAATTAATGTGTGGCATGTTGCACAGGGAATAGAATTTCCCCTTTCAAGATGTTGACTCTTGAATTTAAAAAGTATCAATGTGGCTATTTAAAGATCTTGCTGGGAACTGTTAATCTCTTGAAGCATTTGTGTATTTGAGTCTCCACCAATGAAAGATTTCTTTAGTGAGTTGAATATATCTTCATTAAAAATTTAATTTCATATGTGCAGGTCATTTCTTCGTGAGATATATGATGGACAGTTGTTTATAAAGTTGAAAAAGGGTCTTGATTTTCCTGCCATGGATCCCTGGGTAGGTCATCTTTCAAAACTCTTTCTATCTTGATGTGTGTGTGTTTGTGGTTTTTTTTTTTTTTTTTTTTTTTGGTCCCATTAGTACTTCTATTCACTTACATAATTTACAACACCTAATTCATTTGGTGGTTTCCTTTGGTTCATAATCACAACTATCTTTCTTTTGTTCTCAGTTCCTTATTAATTTATGAAACTAAAATCCATCCATTCAATTCTTGTTTTTGTTGTTGCATTATTGTTTCAAATTTAAATGTGCTTCAGGGAACAAGTGATCCATATGTGGTCATGCAATTGGATGGTCAAGTTGTCAAAAGCAAGGTTAAATGGGGGTAAGTAAATAAATACTTATATTGAAACTTACTAATATGTTTTGAAGATTGAAGAGACTAACAAAATTCTTCAAGGTTCACAGCACTACTTTGCTTAGAAACTTTCATAATGTTGAAATGCTGTTAGTACTATGGGCTTGCCTCTTCCTTGAACCAAAAACATGTCCTTCAACTTAGTTAATTTATTTAATATTGTTATGATTGAGGAAATTTGGCAGAATTATGACTTATGAAGTTAGCCAAGCTTGCTGATGTGAGATTTAAAGAAGGGTGACATTATGTGCTAGCTTCAGGGGAGTGTTGTGGAAAGGCACGTCTGCCTCAAATTGGTTTTAATTTCAACATTCCTTCAATGTCAGGTGTATTGTATTAAAATAAGTGGGAGGGTAAAATTTAGGCTGTCATGCTCTCTATTCTTCATCTCTCCAAGTTTTTTATTTTTTATTTTATTTATGTTTGCAGACCCTAAATCAAATCCAATCTTTCCCTGAGAATTCATGAAAGGTGGAATTTGTTGTAACCTTGTCCTTTAGGCTCTGTTTGGACTTCAGACATGACAAGAGAAAGCAAAGGTCAATGCGAAAAACTGCTTAGATATGGACTTCTTTAAAAAATATTTTAAAGCCTTTCTCTTTGCTTTCTCTCAAGTTTTCTGAGATCCAAACAGAAGCTTAGTCATGTTGAAGGAACACATGGAAATTTGATGTTGAGATAATTACTATATTTTACTTGCTTAAACAATCACTACTGCATGTTTAAATTTTTGTCATGATATTCGAAGCATGTTTGCAAAATTCCCTTATGGAAAGGAAATTGTTTTAAAATGTTCAATAAGACAACCAAGCTGAGGATATACTCTGCCCGTTAGCAATTCCTGTCTTGGAATGAACAGTTTTTTAATTAAGAACTACTGCTTCCACAAAAATTGTGCTTCTTTGACTATAATGTATGTCTATGCATCATGAACCGCATGAAATTATTTGAAAATTGGCAGATGCTGCAGATTTGTGGATTTTAAATTTGGATCATCTCATATTTCCCAGAAATTTAAGTTTGGTTTTTTGAATGAATAATTGAATGATGTTAGGACAAAACAGCCAGCATGGAATGAGGAGTTCACTTTAAATATCAAGCAGCCCCCAACCAGAAATCTTCAGGTCAATCTACATTCTTAATGAATCTCTAATTTTATTATCATGCAGAAAGATTTTGTCTGCTGCTCCTTGTTCCACTATTTCATTTCTTTTCTTCTTTTTTTTCATTAATATTTATTTTTTCGTAAATCATGGCAGAAATGAACCGCCTAATGAGTTAATACAGAATCAATGAATAAGATTCCCTCATAAAAATTGTGTGGCTGAAGAGACATCAAATATTAGCATCTCCTAACATGTGAAGAGAAATAATTGATCATTCTCTAGACAGATCCTGTATGTACACTTTGGGGATGTCTCCAATTTCCATGGTCCATCATCGTTATTATTGATGCTATGGTGTTATTGTGGTTAAGCCATGTTTGAACCTCTGGAACCAGCAATTTGTCTTTGAATATTTGTTATCATTTCCCACCACCACATCTGAATGCTATCGTCTCACTGGATAATTATAAATTTTATATGTAACTCTGTTAATTTTAAATGAAACCTTCCATTTCTTTAAATCAAACTGAAATGTGCACGTGCCTATTACATGGGTTGAACAGATGGCTTAAAAAAGGGGGCCTGAGTTTTCAATGTCTTGTCTCTTGGATATATGAAACTGTTTTGAATGCATCAATATTCTGTCTCACCCTTTTTTATATTTATTTATTTTTTATGAGCATTGCGTATGGACTGCCCTGAAGACCTCTGAAGACCTGCATTGCACTGGCCAATGGGGCTAGTATATATCAAAGTGGTTTGGTGATGTTATGGTAGTAAAGTTCACATTTTATCTTTACTTCTATCCCAAGGACATTCTCATCATGTCGATATGATGATTGAACAATAGATAAATGAACAGGCGAGTTCCCAGCTTCTCTTTCTGTTCTTGAGTAGATCTATCTATATATTTAGGTTATAGTACAAAGAGTCTCTTTTTGTCCTTGAGTAGATCTATATTAGGTCTCTCTTTTGTCCTTGAGTATATGGCCTGTCTCAATCATGGTTCAAAGTCTCAGACTTGGTCCCCATCTCGTTTTGGTCTCATTCATCTCGTTTCGGTCTCGCCCAACTCGTCATGTCTCGGGCGAGATGCAACTTTACACTTGAAAAAATGTTTGAAAAAATCCAAAAAAAATCATAGAAAATTTGTAAAAAAAATGATGATTACATTGGAACCATCAAATAAGCAAAATAATGAACTCAAAGCATATAATATGGTTAAAAACATAAAAATAGGTGCTAGCGCACTAATATATCATGAAAGAACACTATCTTTATGTTTTAGATATCTAAAATCCCAAAGAACATAAATAAATATCATATAATCCCAAAGAACACTATCTTTTGTAATTTTTTATCATTTATAAAAAAGATTTAGCATTTATAAAAGACTAGGTTTATGATAGTGGGAAAAAAATTAATAAAAATTTTACAATTTATAAATTTTTTTATCATTAATAAAAAGATTTTTATCATTTATAAAATGACTATAGGTTCATACTCCATAACAATACATTTTTTTTAAAAAAAAATAATAAAAAAAAAACAATTAACATTGTCGACTGAGAATGTTCTCAACATGAATTAAAAAAATAAAACAAAAACAAATAAAAAAGTTTTAAAAAGATAGCAAAAAAAAAAAAAAAAAAAAAAACGGGAACTTACCTTTTTAAGTCGGTGGGTTCGATCCCATATTCCCATGCAATCGACCCAAGCAATCGAGAGAAGAGAAGGGAGTGAGTGAGAGGGCGAGAGGCGATGGAGGGGTTCAAAGTTCAAACCAGAGGCTCGGCCTCTGGCTACCTCAGCCACCAACGTCAGTCACCGTTGCTGCTACCCTAAACCGCTTCCACCGCAGCCACTACAGCCCACCTGAGAAGATGTTGTCGCCTACCGGAGACAACCACAACAACACCACCACCACTAGATCTGGATTCGAGCGACGAGAGAGAAAAGGGAAGCTTTTGAACAAAAGAGAGAACCCATCGAAGGCAAATTGAACAAGAGAGAGAAAAAAAGGGAAGCTTGAGCTCGGTCTCCACTGTCGAGATAGGCCGTATGGTTTCCATAGGCATAGCTATTTTTTTTTTCCCCCCGAATTTCGGCATCTTTCTACAACATCACATGGCCTAAAGCATGGTCTCAAACGATTTGGGCGATATCTTGTTTGAATCACACCGAGATGTCGCATTCTCGTCGATCTCGGCTCGTCTCATCCGAGATCACAGCATTCTCGACCGAGAATGGTAATCCCCCTTATATTCTTGTACTGGAGGAAAATCTCGGATCGGAGGGGGGCGAGACCGTGCTATCTCGTCGAGATCTCATCCGAGACAGCCAAGACTTTGAACCCTGGTCTCAATGCCTTGCCATGGGCATCATCCAAAGGACTTCCAGTTATCTCTATTGGTACAGATTCTAAAATTTTGGTAAGACAATTGGCAGGTAATATGGAGGTTTTTGCAGGTATTAGGGCTCTTTTTTGTGAACTCCTTGTTATTACTAAAATGTTTAAATTCTGCCAAATTTGTAAAGTCTCGAGGACTGAGGTTCAAAAAGCTCATAGATTTGCTTTAATGGCTAGGAAAGGTTTTTTTAGATATTTGTTGGGGCTCCCTGACCCTTTAGTCCTCTTCTTTCTTGTACATCCTGTTAGTTAATGAAGTTCTTAACCTTTCACAAAAAAGAAAAGAAAAAAAGAGTAGATCTATATATATTTAGGGTAAGTTACAGAAAAACCCCCTATATTATACCTCCAGTTACACAATATCCCCCACTATTTTAAGACCGAACAAACACCCTCCTCCCCAAAGTTTACACGTGAGTTACTTTGCCCCCTTCTGTTAGGTTGATGTGACTAAAGCATTTTAGTTGTTTCATACAGGAAGGTTTTTTTATTTTTATTTTTATTTTTTGGGAGTAAGAAACAATGTATTATATTACGAATCAAAAGAAAGAGATTACATTAAAGATGGAAGATATTTCCTCTTAGAATGAAAAGAGACCAAAAAGCTGTACCAATTTATACCCAAATTTACCAAAGGCTATACCAAAAACTATATCCAAGCTATACAAGCTTTGTAGTAGAAAGGAACCAAAATATGACCAGGAGTCAAATATTGTTCTGGATTTAATTCTTCCAGATTTGAATTAGATTATTCTATCAGAAAAAGAAAAGAAAAGATCTGGATTAGATTACAATGTAGCATATTTGCTCTGCATCACATACCCCCTTTTGATTTCTTTTCAAAGTGCTACAGCTTCAGTTTCTTTCATTATATAGTTTACCCATGCTCTTCATCCCATATGTTGCCTCTTGTAAGTCTGAACATGATATATTATTTGTGAATTATCCTAAGGTTTGTCCACCAGAATCGCTATCATTTTACCAATACATGGACTGGTCAAAACATAGGATCCATGCTTGGAAGGAAGTTGTTTTTGTGGTTCCATGGTGATATGAAAATAGGAACACTTGAAAATTGCAGAGGGCTGGAACTTCTGCGTTCTTTTCAAATTTACTATACCATAACTACCAATTAGTTGGGTGTGCAGCATGCATCTCGTTCTGCTTTTCTAGCCTATTCAGATCCATATCTTATGATCAGTTATCTGTATTTATAGCTGTTGTTGTTAAAAGAAGATAATGATCATGATCATGATGCAACAATGGTGATAATGATGTTGATTTCCTTATAATTTCATTGGATATCTTTGATAAATGATGTTTACTTCAACAATGCAAAACCATGATCTGAAAGTTTAGACCTTGATTGAGTTGTGAACTTGTGGATAGATGCAATCTTAATCATATTACCGTTAAAAGTGTTAATTACACAGTTTCTTCTCAACTTTTCTTTTCATTTCTGATATTCGGTATTGAACTCTAGGTTGCAGCTTGGGATGCAAACCTTGTAACTCCTCCTAAACGCATGGGGAATGCAGACATAAGTCTGGAAGGCCTTTGTGATGGTGAGAATCCAATGTATCACATGCATAAATAGATTGTTTGAAACTGGTGGATCATCATGTTGCCCTAGACCCCTAGTTAGTGTTGAGTGGCTTGGGTTTATGCATTCATATTACACCCGTGTCATCATCTTTTTGTCGAGAAAGCAATGGTTGCAGGAAATTTACTACTCCCCCCCATCCCACAAAGATAGGCCATTTTTCATTTTGGATTGTCCCAAAAGGTTTGTCCACTTTAAAAAGTCAAATCATAAATTTTTTAACTTTCCTATACTACCCTTTGTTATATACTTATAGCAAGAATTACTTTCAACATGAAACCAAATCTGACATAGCGATGGTACTTTTGGAAAGAAAAAATACAGTGGGTGACAAGTCAATGCATTGATGGCTTTCCTTAATCTGCGTGTTTTGTCAAAGATGGCCTTTCTTTTTGGGATGGAGGAACTGCTTTATTCCAGCACTCAATGAAAGTGATTAACTTACAAATGCAAAGAAGATTGAGTTTAGCATAAGGGGGTACAAAATTTTGCCTTAAAGTTGATGAAATAATGCACATGTATTTTGCTAGGAGATTTGCATGAGGTGCTGGTTGAGTTGGAAGGGATGGGGGGTGGTGGAAAGGTACAGCTAGAGGTAAGTCTTCCTGGTGAAAGAAAAATTTATTTATATGTTGACAGTTCCAAGGCAAAAAGAAGTTTCTAATTCCATTCTGATTGATAAGAAAATGCACCTTTATTTCATTGTAGATTCCTTAGGTGCGAGAGTGCGAGACCATGACTTAAAGCACATAAAAGACTTTAGAGCTGGCTGCTCTAAAGCCCATGTGCCCGCTACCACAGGCCCAAAACTGAGAATTCCCAAAATATCTTGGACCCCATAAAGATTTTACAAAACTTAAATAAAATTAAACCAGTAGCATATGAGTATATGATCCTATAGAAAAGATAAAAGAAGACTACTTTAACCTGAACCGATTTCCAAGGCCTTTCCAGGCCTACATTACTAACCGTGTGATCTGATTTAAAATTTGGTAACTGATACAAGAAGCTGTGATTTTTGAGATACTTATAGGAATTTTTCAGTGACCTCCTTAACATTCACCTAAAGGTGACTTCAAAGACATTATTTTGATTGAGAGATACTGTTTGTTAATAATCACTGGTACTCAAAATCTTCTCTGGGAAGAGATCATTTCTTTGTTGAACTGGTCAGATGAGATTAGGGCCTTCACTGATGCAAACTGAGCAGGGAACCATTGAACACAGTTCTGTAGGTTATTATCCTCTTGGCGGTTTTCATTGTAACACAGAATTAACAAGCAGCCAGTTTTAAGGTTTAGTGCAGAAGTTGAGTTTAAATTCATGGCTCATGGTGTTTGTGAGCTTGATGGGCTGAATCCGAGTGAGTTGGGCTTTCTGATGAAATACCCTATGAGCATGTAATATGACTTTCATCTATTGGCCATAGCTCACAACCCTGTTGAAAGGACATTTCTATTGGTTTTGATGGTTCTTTTGTTGTTTTGATCCATACCCCCACCCCACCCCCCCCCCCCCAAAAAAAAAATAATAATAAATAAATAAAGGGAAACTTGTATATCTTTGTCAAATTTAGGAGGTCGATTAGTTGAGTTTTTAATTATGGGCAATTGATAGAGCTCAAATTTAGGAGATTTTGGATGATTAAGGTATAAATCATGTAATACATTTGATTTCCATTCATCTCAAATGAGGCAATTTGTTTATTTCCTTATCATGTATTTACACAACTTGGGGGGGACATCTTTGTGAACCAATTGTTGATATACTAACACCATGAAGTTAGGTTGGAGGAGAAGACCACACACACTTAACTCTCAATTTCACTTCTCTCTTTGTATTCCTTTTACTTCTTTCTCTTGTATCTCCCCTGATACCCTAGAGTTACAAGAAGTCCAACTCCCAGGAGTTTATAATCTTAAGGATCCACTTCTTCATATTGGAGGGAAGAATAAAGAAAAGCAGAAGAAAAAGCATCCGGATGGTACATCTTTGCTTTTTATGCAGAGGATAGTAATAAATTTTGGTTTCTTAAAGAGTAATCTAAATAGATGCTTTGTGATTATTTGGGAACTTCTTCCTTAAAGCTGTAAATCCTCATTATGCCATTTGGTGCTGGAAATGATTTTTATTTTTATTTTTATTTTTAACTTGTCTTTAGTTTCCAGATGTTGCTTTTTAAAACTTAACAAAATTAATCTCCCCAAAATGGGCCCTTTTTTTATTTTAATGTATAAAATAAACATGCTATCTTACTGTATTCTTGCTAATGGTGAGAGTTTCAGGTTAAGTACAAACATTTTGATGATATTGATGAAGAAAAAAAGTGGTGGGAACTCACCTTTGTTTCGGAATTTCTTCGCAATAATGGTTTTGAGTCTGCTCTGAAAATGGTAGATGGTTTTGAGACTGTGCAAGCACGCCAGTTTGTACAATATGCTTTTGGGCAGTTAAAGTCGAATTATGGATACCTTTTGAAGGATCAGATTTCAAACAATGATAGCTATGATGCTGAAGGTTTTGGGAAACCCAACGATCCTGTTAGTTTATCAGAAATGTCTTCACAGCTTGATAGTATTTGGGACAGCTCTTCAACTGACACAAGCTGTGAGGAAGAAGAAAGTAATACAGAGGAATTTCACACAGATAATGGTGGTGTGGAGAATGGACACGCCTCTACAGAGATGACACAAGTTGGTGAGAGTATGCAATCGGATAAACAGTTTTGGAAGAACTTTGGTGATGCTATCCATCAAAAGGTTGTTCAGAAACTTGGTCTCCAAGTTCCTGAGAAATTAAAATGGGATTCATTTGACTTATTAAACAGAATTGGCTTACAGTCACGAAAGATTGCAGAAGCAGGTTACATTGAATCAGGACTAGCAGCTCCAAAACGTCAAGATGTTGATAATGATGAAGTAACAACTGACTCACTTACCTTGAGCACGATTCAGTCTTCACTTCCTGATATTAAGAAGGCGACTCAGGATTTATTGAGGCAAACTGATTCCATCTTAGGAGCACTGATGGTTCTGAGTACAACAATTTCACAATTAAATAAGGAAGCACTTTTTGTGGGAAAAAACGATATTAAAGAGGATGCTTCTATCAAAGTGGAAGAGAATGTCCCATGGGACTCCAATAGTGAAAATTTGCCTGGCTCACTGGATAGGTCTGTATTGGATGAAAAGAAAGCTGAGGAGATGAAAGCACTCTTTTCGACTGCAGAGAGTGCCATGGAGGCTTGGGCAATGCTTGCCACTTCGCTGGGCCATCCAAGTTTCATAAAATCTGAATTTGAGAAAATATGTTTCCTAGATAATCCGTCCACAGATACACAGGTAAGGTCATATCTCATAATCAAGGAGCTCAATTTTGTCATCATAATTCTCTTTATTCAATGAAAGAGAATATGTTATCTTGAATTCTAAATTTGTTGAAATTCCATTGATCAAATAGGATCATATTCTATAGATCATTTATCTATAGCTAATGCAGGTGGCAATCTGGCGTGATTCTATACAGAGAAGATTAGTTGTTGCTTTCAGGGGAACAGAACAAGTGGGTTATATCTTGTTTTGAACATCAGCAGATTTACTTGATTTGGCTTTCAGTTTCAATCCTGATTTATTGAGTTTTCCAGACAAGATGGAAGGACTTGCTAACTGATTTAATGCTAGTTCCTGCTGGGTAGTATTCAATCTTTTACTCAAGAATTGACTTGCTTAGCAGTTGATTTTAATTTTTTGAGGGATTCTTTTAATATAATGAATCTAATTTGCTGTCAATCATTGCATCTGTGAAACTGACCACATCACTAATTCAGGGAATATTAATTGCGATGGAAAGAATACACATGTATAATGTGAAATGCAAAATTTTCAAGTGCTAGCTAATGCTAATTTTTATTCCATTTTATAGGTTCAACCCTGAAAGGATAGGTGGAGATTTCAAGCAAGAAGTTCAAGTATGAAATGTAGTCGGTAGATTGAATTTATGTTTAAAAACATTTATGGGATGCATGGAATATTTGACAGCAAATCTTGTATACTCCTATTTCATCATTAAGTAAATAGTGCTATGATTTCTTCAGGTTCACAGTGGTTTTTTAAGCGCATATGATTCAGTCAGGAAAAGGATCATCGCTCTCATTAGACTGGCGGTTGGTTATATGTAAGTTGTTCTTTTGTGTGAATTGATTGAAATTTCAACTTAGTGGAAAGCTAACATGCTGATGTTGCATAGAGGAATAACTACCTCATGGACTTTGTGCAGGATGATTTGGCTTCACTTTTACCTTGAGGTTTCTCCCACATAATTTCACTTACATAATGTGTGCGTGCGTGCGTGCGTGTGTGTGTGTGTGTGTGTGTGTGTGTGTGTATTTTTTAACTTTAAAAATCGTTGATATGCTTACTGTCGTTGGAAGTTATGCAAGGCATGGGTCGTTGGAACAATACTTTTTGTTTACTATAAATTAGATTGTTATTTTTTTTTTCTTTGTGTGTTTATCTTGATTTTTCCTTTAATTCTTTCTCTTTTCTCTATTTTTCATCTTGTGAGCCTATTTGGATTTTTTCCATGGTGATATCCTCTGTGAAATTATCCTCATTGGGAAGGAGCTTCATTTGACAATTTCTCATACCTTTTGAACAATTAAGTGTGGTTATGCTGTAATATTACTGCATGTGCACAAGCAGATCTGAAAGGCTAGGATTCAGAATTTATGTAAGAGTATATATCTTTTTTCCTTATCTTGAAAGGGGGGTTGGGGTTGGGGGGTTGAATTTTCAAATGTCCTTCAGTTTGGGACCCTCACTGGTGTCAGAACTGGGTAGCATCATTCACTTAAACTTACTCCTCCCTTCCTTTCATCATAATTATTATTGTTTTGGTTTTGTGTTGTATTCTTCAGTTTGAGCAGAGGTGTCACATAGATGCCATATGATAATTAGTTGTCCATGCTTACATAAATCCAGTACAATTTTCCAGCAGCCCCAGCACGATTTTCCAGAGTCCATGTCCATTCTGATTACACTCGTGTGTAATATTTCTACAGACATTACTTTAATACATTTCACATGGTCATTTCCTTTCTATATCATCTCTCCATTGTGTTTAATAACTAAATCACAAATCATTGTTCTTGGTGATGCTCTTTGGTTATTATGCATTCGATTCTCTTCTTCTTGTGGGGGTGCTTTGAGTAAATGTTATTTCTACTGCAAACAGAACCATGCAATTCCATTGGAAATCATAGCAAGCCAGTCAAATTTTATCCTGGGGGTGAATCTAAGCCAACTTCTTACTGTAGTCTGTTCTATTAAAGGGAGCCTATAAAATTTGTTTTGGTTTCTCCTAGTGCAAGGCATATTCCTATTTATACGTTATGCATTCTACAGAGTCATGGAACATATTATTTCTTGTAATTTTTATTTATTGTTTTAAAATGTCCTTATTAGTGGCAGACATGAGCCTTTACTGCAAAATTTTTCTACTGAGTAATCTTGAACTTTTCTGTGGTGGTTCATCAGACTCTTGTGCTTATTCTTTTAAGTGGCCTAAAAATGAGGTTCCTTAGCTTGAACACCAACTTCGCCTAATAGATGACCATTTCCTACCAAAAAAAGGACAAAAATTTTCCTCCTTATTACTTGTATATTCATGATTTACTTGATGTAAGGGGTATGCATATATACCATTCAACACTTTTGTAAGCATGAAGTGTGGCATTATGGTAAGTAAGTATTTTTGTTTGATACTTTTGCTAGACTTAATATGTCAGACTTTGTCTTGACTCATGTCCCAACTTTTTTTGTTTGCAGACTCTTGGGAAGTCCCACATCCCACATTGCCTAAAAATTGAGTTTGTTATGGTTTTATGTACCTATTTGGGCTCTCCACCTAAAAGCTTAGAATTTTAGGTTGGGAACTTAACATGATATCAAAGCCTATATTTGTCGTTGTCATTCTTGGGCCCGTTCCATTAGTGAGCCCATCATTGGCGTCCACGTGATAGGCCCGTTGTTGTGCTCTTAGGCTTGCACGTGAGGGGAAGTGTTGGGGAGTCCCACATCCCACATCGTTTAAATATTGAGTTTGTTATGGCTTTAGCTCTTTTAGGTTGGGAACTTTACACAAACTATGCTCGAAAATGTTTTATGTTAGTTTTATTGTGATTGGCATGTTACATTTACATGGTGAACTTAATCACATCATAATAGATATAAGGCTTGAGTTTGTCAAATTTGATGTTCTTGTGTGGGGTATTAGGAAGGTAGCACTTTTGAATAGGTTGATATTATGCGTCCACAAACTGTCATCTATATAATATGCACTTACGCTAATGAAGTAAAGATTTGGGAAAAAGTCATATTATTCCAGGTTAATCGATAGTTATATTTTTTTAAAGCCTTTTTTCTTGACATCCTCCTATACTGATCTGAATCATGGTGATTCAATAATATGTTACTGGTGAAATGTGGGGCATTAATAAAATAGCTGAGTTAAATGCATCGTACATTCGTACATTATCTAAGACCTCCAAGTCCCTCTTTTTTTGGAAATTTCGAAGTGTTGCATCATGCTATTTTCTTTATAATAATGGGTTATATTTCCATACCCCAATGACGACCGGAGTTTCTTTATGAATGACACTGAGATTGTCGGAAGATGAATCATGAACTGACTATTTGAAGGTAATGGTGAAAGTGTTAAGAATATTAAGGAGCCAATACTATTTTAAACTTTGGTAAAATTATAGTGCATTTATGCTATTTCTAGACCAAGCTAACACAATAGAATGATTTGTAGTGAGTATGACCTAGATGATTCAACAAAATGTGTACATTTTCATCCAATTATTGGTATTATCTAATTTTCCATTATTGCAGTATGGCCATGTTTGATTTTACTCAATCTTAGTGTTCAACTCTTCCAAATACTCTATTATTGGTTGTCCCTTTATTTTTTATAGAATCCCTAATGTAAGCATATTAGTCATTTGATTGCTTTTAGTTATAGTCTTCATCGTTCTCTTCATGCAACTTATTTGATTGGGTATTCAATCTAAGCATTCTAAATAATTAAATTCATTTCTTTGGTTGAAAAATTCTATATATATGCATTTATGTCGTGAAATATGATATTGTTTGTTGACAAAGCACAAGCTGAATGTGTTTTGTGGCAGAGATGACGGTGCTGAGACACAGCTCAAATGGCATGTTTTTGTCACTGGACATAGTTTAGGTGGTGCATTAGCTACCCTTCTTGCTCTTGAACTTTCGTCAAGTCAATTAGCAAAGTGAGTTCTTTCTATCTCAACACAATATAGTTATTCTCCTTACCATTATGTTAATGCACGCGTGTGCACATGCAAAGCATTGACGTTGAAGGCTTCAACTAAAGCTTATGGCGGCTATCCTTTTTTCTTCTGCATTCATCTCAATCTTGCTAAATTTTTTTTCATCTTTCACCTTGTTAAATTGTCTAGGCTAGTTACATTTTCTTTGAAGTTAAATGACATCTTCCTGCCAGTTCGTGATGTTATGTGTACCCTAATCTTAGGCACATATGCACAGTGGACCAACAATTACTGTGCATTTCTGCTCATGTAATAGGATACATAACATTAATAGTAACTCTAACTATATGTGTATATATATATGTATGTATATGTGATGCGTAAGAATGTCAACAGCTATGTTGGGAAGTATACTACATCCCATATCGGTTTAATATAAAATTTGATATGGCTTCATATACCTGTTTGGGCCCTCCACTTAAAAGCTTAAGCTTTTAGGTTTAAAACTTAACATGGTATTAGAGCATGCCGATCTTGGCCCGTTTTGCTCATGAACCCATCTTTATTGTCCAAGTGACAGGCCCATTCTTGTCTTGTTAGGCCTGCACCTGAGGGAGGTGTTGGAAAGTATACCACATCCCACATCGTTTAAATATTGAATTTGACATGGCTTCATATACAAATTTGGGCCCTCCAGGTAAAAGCTTAGGCTATTAGGTTGGAAACTTAACAGGCTTGAATATTTGATCCATGTTTAAGATTCCAAACTATCATACAATCTATAAAGTTTTATTTGATGATTTTTAAATTTTATTTTCTCAAACTCTTAACAAAATTGAAAGATGTATCTTCCAATTTTCCTTTTCTTTTTCCAACAATATTTAACTTGAAATAGAATGAAATTGAGGGAAGAGAGTGAGTGTGGTGGGGATGGGCCATATGCGTGAGAGAGATTGGGGTGGGGTTGGAGGAATTCATGGAGGTGGATTGGATTCTGGAGAGAGAGCCCCTCAATTTGACATTCATTATATGATTAGAAGGTCCTGAGGACTATTTTATGGTAGTAACATAAAACTTAGTGTGTTACTAATTGTTTATCTATTACTGGTATGTGAGTCAATGTGACTAACGTCAGTTAAAATATAGATTTAAATATATTATATAAAATATAGACTAATTGTTCTATTCTTCTGTGTTTTTTAGGCGTGGAGCAATTTCTGTGACTATGTATAACTTTGGATCTCCTAGAGTTGGGAACAAAAGATTTGCAGACGTTTACAATGAGGTAATTTACAGTTGTAATTTTCTTACTGTTTGTGAATTTCCTTTTGGATTTTCTCTTTGTGTCTTGGACAATAGAATGCCTGTTTGGTTGATGTTTACTTCAATACTTTCACTTGCAGAAAGTCAAAGATAGCTGGAGGCTTGTAAACCACAGAGACATCATACCAACAGTCCCACGTTTGATGGGTTATTGTCATGTAGCTCAACCTATTTATCTAGCTACTGGAGATCTAAGCGATGCCTTGGTGAGTAGTTTGTCAGAGAAAGTAAAACCTCTTCTCTTAATATTTACGTGGGGTAAAATCTGAACAGGATACATGGCAGTCCTCACTAGTTTCCATAATTATGTTTCTGAATGTGAGTTCAAATATTGACTTGGCTAATTGACCTGATCATAAGTAACTTCGCTACTGACTCACTCACTCAGATATGGATTTCACTTCGGAGAATGACTTAACTGGCCTTGTCTACTTGATAATTTTTTAGCTGCTTTACAAGTTCCTGCTAGTATTCTTTTGAAACAGGAAACATATATTTCCCTTTGAACAATTTAGAAGCCATCCAAAAATATGTTTCTTAAACATTATTACCAATAAAATAAATAGGAGAGTCTCAGGTTTATATTACCCAATTAGAATAAACCAAACAGATAAAGTAAACCGATACATACCCAATTATTTGGGCTTCCTGTTGAACCCCTTTGTGCCTGTATGA
This sequence comes from Liquidambar formosana, assembly GCA_039720395.1. NCBI lineage: Eukaryota > Viridiplantae > Streptophyta > Magnoliopsida > Saxifragales > Altingiaceae > Liquidambar > Liquidambar formosana. Next base: position 16,203,604 of record CM077822.1, read on the forward strand.
ATCTTTTTTACTCCATAGCCAATTTTCCATTTTAGATTATTAAATCAAAGGGCGCTTTTATATAATTGATTGTCCCCAAATTGGAAAACTAGGTGGGGAGTATTGGTTAGTACGGTCCAGGGGGCCTAGTCATACCATCCGCAAAAACCCACCACCTACTGCCAAGTACTCCTCTTGAGTTTATAAAATGTTATTGGTGGAAAAAATGTGAATGGAAGATCCCATTAAATTGAATTGAACTGAATTGGGTCCATGAATCTTGGCAACAAAAGTCCCATAAATGTTGCTGTGATGGGTGAGGCTAGCATAAATCAAGACAGGAGGTTAATGATTTATAATGATGGCTTTGAATCTGCATGGGGTAACCAAAAGCCATGCACAGTTTTGGATAACCAATGGATAGTGGTGGGCCATAATGATAAGTTGCTGGAGACTTTAACACATGGAAATGCTTTAAAGGAAGTTGGGTCAATTGGTTATGGGCCTGCCACTAATGGGCCTGTTATGGGGAAATTCAAGGAAAAGACGAGGAGTGGGCCTCTTTATATTAATTCAGTGAAAAGTTGGGATATTGGGCCTTCAAGTATTGGGTTGGATGGTTTGATTAGGCGTAACAAATCAGAAGACGATTTGAGGAGGGTTGGGTATATCAAAACCGATGGAGGTCCAGGTCTTGGCTATTCTAATGTGGTTCCTATAGTTAGGGCTTTCTCATCTCTCGCTCAGGTGAAAGGCGACGCAGTGCAAGCCAAGATTGTCGACAGGCCAAGTAGTGAGGCAACGACTCAGATGCCAGCTTTCGATGATTCTGGAGAAGGAAGGAAGTTGGCTAGCTGCTTAATTGTTGATGATGGTGCATCATTAACAAGGAATATTCAGAGGAAGGATGTGATAGCAGATGAGTTGGATCAGTCAATTTTCTATCTTGATGGGGACATCAGCAAGGGAAGGTTTCAAAGGGAGATTGAGGAGGTTGAAGAGGGCATATTACAAAGGAATCAAGGAAAATGGTTTGAATCCAGCAGCATCAATTCTGGGGAGGAGTCTTCGGACGATGGTTCTTCTCTTGTGTCTGATTCCGAAGGTCCAATGGTTGCAGATTCTTTTGATGGGATCCAAGAGTTGTTTGAAAGGGAGGTACACAATTCTGATGCTTCTTCTGTTCACTATCGTGAGGTATGTAATTCTTCTATGCATAATACTCCATGTGAAACTCATTCTTTAAAGCACTTTTTGGTTGACAAATCATCTGGGAGGGGTATCATTGTTTTGCATTCAATGGAGGGGTGCAATGTGGTTTCCCAGTCCAATTCTTCCTTTTCTTTTGATGTCATCTCTTTTGGGAATGGGGTGGTCCAAACACACAATTATGAGATCAGCCATGATTCTGCGCGTTCCAAATTAGCTTCTAATAATGTACAGGATTGCCAGAAGGATGATCTTGACAGGGGTTTTGATCTTGATAAATTACCAAATATAAGTGATGTTCTGGGTAATAATTTCCCAGAGAGTTCTCAGTTGAGTGGAGGGAACGGACAAAGGGAGGATAAGGGGAATGCTGATGAGTGCTTGCCAGAGGGTGAGCAGGGGGAAAGAGAGTGGGGGAAAGAGTTTTCTTTTGAACTTAATGATGAGGGCTAGACTAATTTGAGGAATTTTCTTGGGAAAATGAATTTGACTCTTATTAGAAAGAGGGAGGGGTAGGAATAAAAAGAGGGTGTTTAATAAGGGAGGTGGGGGAAGTGATATAGGCAATAGAAAAGAAATAATCGGGGGCAGAGGTGTTAGGGAGTTAAAAAGTCTACAGTTTAGTGTGATTATGGGGAATCTTGTGGCAGGAAAGGGTATGGGGTTAGTAATAAGTTTTAATGAAGATTCTTACTTGGAATGTAAGGGGATTAGGTTCGAGAAGGAAGAGGGGTTTGATTAAGGATCTTTTAGTTAAAGAGAGTCCGGATATAGTCATGTTACAAGAGACAAAGTTGGAGAAAGTGGATGGGAAATTAGTTAAAAGTGTGTGGGGATTTAGGTTTAAGGATTGGGTTACCTTACCTTCGGTGGGCAGATCTAAAGGTATTTTAGTCATCTAGGATAATAGAGTGGTTTCAAGCACTGAATTGGTTTTGGGAATATTCTCTGTGTCTGTTAAATTCAAGGGGTTGGATGGATTTGAATGGTGGTTGTCTAGAGTGTATGGTCCGAATAATCCCCATCTACGGTCTTAGTTCTGGGATGAACTTTTTGATCTTTGTGGGCTGTGTTCTCCAGTTTGGTGCTTGGGGGGGGGGGGGGGGGGGGGGATTTTAACGTTATTAGGGTGATCTCAGAGAAGCTCAATGGCGTTAGAGTTACATCTAGCATGAGGAAGTTTGATGAATTCATTAGAGAATGCAATCTTAGAGATCCTCCTTTGTTAAATGCTAGTTTTACTTGGTCTAATATGCAGGAAAGGCTTGCTTGCACTAGAATTGATGGATTCCTTTTCTCTTGTGAGTGCGAGGAGCATTTTCTTCAGATTAGGCAAGTGGTTTTGGCTAGAGTGACTTCCGATCATTGTCCATTAGTTTTGGAGAGTTGTTCTATAAAGTGGGGTCCGACTCCGTTTAGGTTTGAGAATATGTGGTTAAATCATCACCAATTTAGGAGTTTTTTTTGAATCTTGGTGGGCAGAGGGTGCTGTACAAGGTTGGGAGGGTTTTAAGTTTATGAAAAAGCTTAATTTTGTGAAGCAAAAAGTTAAAGTGTGGAATAAGGAGGTTTTTGGTGATATTGGGGAGATTAAAGGCTCCATTGTTAAGAGGATTAATGAACTCGATGCTGTGGAGATGGGTGGGTTTCTAGAGAATAGGTTAAGGGTTGAGAGAGGTGAGTTAAAGAATAAATTGCAAGAGATTTTATTTAAGGAGGAGGTTATGTGGAGTCAAAAATCCAAATTTAAGTGGTTAAAGGAAGGAGATAATAATTCAAAGTTCTTTCATATGGTTGCAAATGGGAAAAGAAAGAAAAGTTTTGTAAAGCAATTAGTCAATGTTGATGGGGAATTGCTGGAAGATGAATCTCGTATTATTAGTGAGGTGTTTAATTTTTTCTCTAAGTTGTACTCTTCAGATGGGGTGGAGAGGCCCGTTGTCCTGGGTTTGGGGTGGAGTCCAATTAATGATGTGCAGGCATTATGGTTAGAGCATCCTTTTGAATTAGAAGAGATTAGAGGTGCTGTTTTTTATTGCAGTAGGGACAAGTCACTGGGTCCGGATGGTTTCACGTTGGCAGTTTTCGAGGATTGTTGGGAGGTAATTAAGGATGACTTGTTGAAAGTGTTTTTGGAGTTCTATGAGAATGGGATTTTGAATGCGTGCACGAATGCTTCTTTTATTTGTTTGATTCCCAAAAAAGAGAGGTCTTTAAATTTGAAAGATTTTAGACCCATTAGCTTGGTTACTTCTCTTTATAAGATTTTAGCTAAAGTATTGGCTAATAGGCTGAGGGAGGTGCTTAGTGCAACTATTTCTAGTTCCAGTGTGCTTTTGTCAAAGGACGTCAAATCTTGGATGCAATGTTAGTGGCTAATGAGGCAGTGGATGATTATAGGGTTAGGGGTTTAGAGGGTTTCCTTTTCAAGATAGATTTTGAAAAAGCTTATGACCATGTAGATTAGGATTTCTTGGATTTTGTACTTGAGAGGAAGGGTTTTGGCGACAGATGGAGGGGGTGAATTATGGGTTGCTTGGCATTGGTTAACTTGGCTGTGCTATTGAATGGGAAACCTGGGAGGGTCTTCAAGGCATCTAGGGGATTGAGGCAAGGAGATCCTCTGTCTCCTTTCTTATTTACTTTGGTGGTGGATGTTTTGAGTAGGTTAGTGGATAAAGCTAAGGAGTGCAATGTGCTTGAAGGGTTTGCTATTGGGAGGGATAAAGTTTCGGTTACACATTTGCAGTTTGCTGATGATACTCTCTTTTTTGTATCTGGCAATGAGCATAATCTTAGTAATTTGAGATATATTTTACAAATTTTTGAGTTGGTGTCTGGGTTGAAGGTGAATATGGGGAAAAGTTCTTTAGCTGGGGTGAATTGTTCTCAAGATAAATTAGGTAGGTTAGCCAAGGAGATTGGGTTTTCATTAGAGAGTTGGCCAATGAAGTATTTAGGATTGCCCCTGGGAGGGGATCCAAGACATACTAACTTTTGGCAAGCGGTTATTGATAAGGTTGGAAAGAGTTTGGATGGTTGGAAGAGGGCTTTGATTTCAAAGGGAGAGAGATTGGTTTTAGTTCAGTCTGTATTGGCTAGTATTCCTATTTATTATTTGTCTCTTTTTAAGATTCCTATGGGAGTGGCTTTGAGAATTGAAAATTTGATGAGAGATTTTTTATGGGAAGGCAGGGGGGAAAGGAAAGAAGGATCATTTGGTTAGTTGGGAGGTGGTGTCTAGATCTAAGAGTAAAGGGAGGCTTGGTTTGGGAAATATTAGTTCCAGGAATATTGCTTTATCGGGTAAATGGCTCTAGAGATTTCCACTAGAGAGGGATTCTTTATGGCACTTGGTCATCAAAAGCAAATATGGCTTTTAGAATAATGGCTGGGATTCTGGTGTTGGTGTGAGGATTTCTATCTGGAGCCCATGGAGGTCCATCATTAAAGGATTGCCATTGTTTTTGGAACATATTGCTCTAGTGGTGGGGAATGGGGAAAGGATTCATTTTTGGGAAGATTCTTGGAGAGATGAGTGCCCTTTCTCAGCTCGTTTTCCTCAATTGTATAATCTTTCTTATGCTCATGGTTTTTCTATTCATAGTTTGGTTGTTTCGTCCTCGGTGCCTATTGGATGTGATTTTCATTTTTTCAGAAATCTTAATGATAGAGAGTTGGTTGAGTTTTCCTCCTTGTTATCAGTTCTTGATGGTGTCACTCTTAGTTCTTGGAAGTTGGATAAGAGAAGTTGGGTTCCTTGTTCCTTCGGAGTTTTTTCATGTAAATCTTTTTTGGATGTTATTCTTGATAGCCCTGCTTTGTCCTTTTTTCCTCCTTCTAAGATGATTTGGAAATCAAAGGTTCCTTTAAAAGTTGAGTTTTTGCATGGACTGTTGCTCATGGAAGGATTAATACAAATGATATGTGGCAGAAAAGAAAACCCACGTTTTGTTTATCACCCCAATGGTGTTGTATGTGTAGAAGAGCATTTGAGAGCTTGGACCATTTGTTTTTGCACTGCGATGTGGCTTTTTCGATGTAGCTGTCTTTGTTTCAGCTGACTGGGATTGGTTGGGTTCCTCCGGCTTCTTGTGCTGATTTGCTAGTGATTGACTATGGTGGTTTTGGTAGGAGTTCTAAGGGGGTGGTGTTGTGGAGATGTGTGGTTCTTACTATCTTTTGGGTTTTGTGGTTAGAAAGAAACGCAAGGATATTTGACAGCAAGGTAGAGCAGAGCGGGATTCTTTGGGAGAGGGTGGTTTTCTTAGCCTCCTTTTGGGTTTCAGTTTCTAAAGAATTTTGTGGAGTCCCTTTATCCCTTATTTCTTATGATTGGTTAGCGGCGTGTGGGATGTAGGATTGTTGCTGTTTTTCTGTTTTCTTTTCTTTTTTCTGTGGACTCCTCGTCCTCTTGTACATTCTCCTTCTCTATTAATAATATTTTTCGTTGCCTATCAAAAAAAAAAAAAAAAAAAAAAAGAAGTCCCATAAATGTCTACAGTTTCTATACTGGAGACTGGTCTTCCGTTGTGTATAACTAATGGAAATCATCTTTGAGTTGTAGACAACAACAAAAGACACAATCAACTATACATTATTTTTTCAAATTATCTAATAAATGCAGCTACTTATAAACTAATAGCATACTATTTCAGGAAAATTTGGAGCTTTTGGGAGACGGTTATCATGGTGATGTTATTGGGGAGGCTACACCAGATGTTCTTGTTAGTGAATTTGTATGTTTCTTGTCTTCAAACTTATATAAGCATTTGTATTCCTATAAATGTTTATTGAAATGTTGATATATCCATTGAATGCATACATTCAGTATGATATATTATATCACTATTTCAATTGTCAAAATGTCTGTTGACAGATTGGGTTAGTTACCTAGGTAGCATTGATAATTCTGATATTGGCGCAATGCAATTACTATGTTATCAATATTATTTCGGCATATCAAGATATCTATTGATGTTTTTAAATGATATGTATTTCATTGGTTTTTATGCCAGTCTCATATGTTCATTGTTGAAGTTAAATTAAATATTATTGTGTCATTTTTAATAGTATATTGAAAACTAATATCTTCATTGGCGTTTGTTTCATTTTTTGAGTCTCTTTAATTTTTTTTCCCTATTTGATGTCAATATCAACAGTTTTTCCTTTCCATTTAGATGAATTCATTCTCTATATCTTTGCTTCTTACCTATTTTTTTATTTTTTATTTATTTAGTTCGTGTGGAAAATGAGGGATGTAAAACATTATTAATTACAAATAAGTGTACGTGGTAGAAATTCCTAGTCTCCAAATATGAGTGCTCATGTTGATTATTAAATTCTAGTTATGAGTTATAGCAAAGATCAACTATTAAAACAAAGAGCATTATGAAATTCATTTATAATGAGAATCTTCGAAATTCTTGTCTTTGTTATTGATTAGAATGTAGTAAACTGTAAACCTCCTCGCCATGTTATAGATGTATTTTGTTATCATACTATCTCGGGAGGTAGGGGAGTCCAAAATCCAACACAACAGGCCAGTATACAAGTTTGAAACTCATACCCACTCAAAAGGCTTAAGCTCATTGGTGGTCATGGTGACCATTCATTGTATATTAAGCCACATGATTTCTTTTCTTCCAATGTGGGACAAAACCATTGCTGAACCTCAACAATCTCTCCCTTCATGTGTGAATAACATCAGTTTCAACATCCCTCAAGTGTGATCCACTGCTCTTCTAGTAGCCCGTGACTTATTCTGCTCACAGAACAACACCAGAGCCCATCAAATTGGCACACCACCACTTGAAGAGTTCACTAGGATTGTCAGCCATTAACTCTGATAATACCACTTGTAGGGGAAATAAGGGAGTCAAAAATCAAATGCAACAGGCCCAATATGCAAATTTGGAACTCATACCCTCTCAAAAGGCTTAAGCCCATTGGTGGTGAATCCTTTTGTTGTAATTAAGCCACTTTCTTTTCTTCTTCCAATTTAACAATTCTTTTGTGAATGTATGCATATAGAAAGACCTTTTATTTGTAACTTGAGGGGACCTGTCTTGGATTCCTCTCTACATCTTTTTTTTTTTTTTGATAACGGTGGAACCATCCCGCAGCAGAGCCCTTTGGACCCACCTATGGAACCTAAACCCCCGGGGATCCTCTCTACATCTTAACGAACGAAATAAAAAACGGGCAATTGTTCACATAAACATCACAAATTCTTCTTGGGAAACTGTGCTTTTGGTTAAGCACTTAAACCAGTTCTTTAGGCTTTTAGAATTTGTATTGAACATGAGATGCTGAATCATGTACTTCCATTTGGTTGATGTTTTTAAAAAATAAAAAATAAAAATAAAAATAAACTAGCTAGCTCTGGATTTCACTATGCTTATTTATAAAGTAAAATAAAATAAAATAAAAAGTAAATGACGTATGAAGCAACTATAGCAGTTTTGAATTTTAAAAGTTGCAGTGCTTCTATAGATTTTCGCATTGGGGTTTCATGTTGAGAGTTATATAAAGGACAATTATTGTAAAGCTTGACCTATTGGAGTCATTAGAAACTCTTCTATTTTTCTTGAAAACTTGCACTCTGCTGAGATTCTTCTTCCTTGATATGTAGTCCATTCAGATGTACCATGTTTTTTTATTTTTTCTAATCTCAAATTTGGTTGAAAACATTTTACACAGATGAAAGGAGAGAAAGAACTTGTTGAAAAAATTTTACAGACCGAGATAAATATTTTCCGTGCAATCAGAGATGGGAGTGCACTTATGCAACATATGGAGGATTTTTATTATATCTCACTACTGGAGGTACAATTCACCTATTTGAAAATTTTTTACATAAACAATTTTCTTACTTTTCCCTTTTGTAGGGATTGTGTTCTCTTCACAGTTGCCTAGGGAAAATACGGCAATTTGACTCTGATTTTCTAGGAAATTGTTTATTCATTAAATTGATGTTATAACCCTTTTTAAAAAAAATCTTTTATTTATGATAGGAAAATAAAGATTTTTAAAAGCTGTTCAATAGTTACTATGCATCTTTCCGTATTAAGATAATAACGAATCTATTCTATTAAAGTTGAGTGGCTTTTGACCTCTTAGTTTTGTTTTTGGTTTGGCCCCCTTCAGAATGTGAGATCAAATTACCGGAGTCTTACAAGGTCCCAGACAAAGGAAGAAGGTAGCTCATCAATCAGCTAAGGCCATAGTGTCAGACAATGGGTAGCTGATCATTTATACACACCATTTTAGTTACTTCAAAGTATTCTTTGTATGTTATCAGGCAATGTTTGTTGTAATTCCTATAGGAATACTATTCAATAAGGTGTACCTGTACTTAGGCGTTCAGTTTCCACTGAGCTATACCTCCAATACATGCATTTAATAGGATGGAATGGGCATTATTCCATTAGTTTTCTAAAGTACAAGATAATGTACAGTTTGTGATTATGAGATAACCAGTCACTATTTAATTTACTTTTCGTGGTCTTGTTCCGCAACTTTGGAATTTAAATACTATATTTGAATTGAAAATTCAGTCATATTGGGGTGAGATTTATGCCCTAGTGTATATTTAAGATCGGTTAATTTTTCTTATTATTATTTTCTTGACGTAAGTTTGACAAGCTTAGCCAATGACAATTTCATTTATTAAATGAATGAATGATTTTGAGTTCAAGTTTATAGAAAAGCATTGATACCCATTTGTTGATATTAAGAAGGGTTAGCTAGTTTCAATTGTCAAAAATTAAAAAAAAATAAAAAAATAAAAATTTGACAAGCCTGATTCAAAAACATTTCCTGAGGATAGCAGTTTAATAGTTTGGTATGTTGCAGTCGCTACAAGAATAATGGTTATTCACGACCTCTGATATTCTTTTTCAGTGATAACTTCTGTCCAGAGCAATATGAATGGAAAAGCTTTCTTTTCTTGGCTGGGTTTTTTTTTTGTTTTTGTTTTTTGTTTTTCTGTTTAAATAAATCATGTGGTTGATTGGGATTTGAGGATTAGGGCTTTTTAGGGAAGGCAAAGATTTTCCAACATGATTTGAGAGGTTTTTTTTTTTTTTTTTTTTGAGGGGATGATCTAAATTTTATAAATTAGCTGGAAAAATGATGTAAATCAACAAGAAACTGGTCCCGAATAAATTCCGGGACATCCTCAATCCATATGCAAAAATCCACAATGTCCTTGGCATGCCTTCCAAGACCATGCGCTACCGCATTACCTTCCCGCCGAGTGTGAGAGAAGGTCACCTCTCGTAAAAATTGAGCTGCATCACTTAAAATATCCTCAATAATCAAGCCCATAGGGGTACGCAAGATCGTTTGTGTGGTAAGAGCATTAACAACCTCCATACAGTCCCCTTCCACCTCAAAAGATTGCAAGCTCAGATCCCTTGCCAATCCCACTACAAAGCGGACTGCCATGGCTTCCACCACGAGTGTCGAGAAGCTGCCGGAGACTTTCTTAGAGCCTGCAGCAAGAACTTGCCCCTTGTAATCTCGAACAATCACACCCAACCCGACGCAGTGAAGATCCTCAAAAAGGGCCCCATCGACATTAATTTTGAACACCCCACTCCTCGGCGGCCACCATAGGACCTGTGGCCTCACACCAAGGCTCACCTGATTCTCTGCCACGTCTGTACAATCCTTCCATAACTTAGCTGCCCTAGCAACGACCTCACTTGGTTCTTCCCTAAGGCCATCAAAAACAAATCGATTCCGCCTATGCCATAGCGCCCACATGGTCAGCAACATGTGTGGGATCTGCTCTTTCTCCACCTGTGATTGAACCTCACCCAACCAGACCCCAAAATCTGGAAAGGGAGTATCACCTCCTAACCAACCTAGTCCGCTATATCGCCAGACCTGCTTTGCAAAATTGCAATAACAAAGGGTGTGGACAATGGTTTCCTCCTCCTGACCACATATAGGGCATAAAGGATCGACAGGAATTTTCCTTCTTGACAAGTTTGCTCTAGTTGGTAAAATACCTTTAGATGTTCTCCACACAAAGTGCTTAATTTTGTTGGGGATGGGTTGTTTCCAGATAAAAGCATTTACCATTCGTTCCCGTTCGTAGCTAGAACTTTCCCCGGTAGTATTGCCTTGGAGTCTCCGAATATTGTCAAGTTCCATCAAGTAAGCACTTCGAACTGTGAAAGCACCCTTAGGATGATAATGCCATAGCAAACTATCAACAGGTAACCGGTGGCTAAGAGGGATTTGACATATGGCAATCGCTTCATGTGGAAGGAAAATGCTCTCCACTAATGCTTTATTCCACTCCTTCTTCTCCGAATCAATTAGCTCACTGACCCGTGCATCCTCCCCAAGGACAGTCATAGGCGAAACCACCCTGAAAGTTGTTGGTGAGGGTAGCCATTTATCCTTCCAAATGCCTACTGACTTCCCATCCCCAATCCGCCAACGGACACCTCTATCCAGTACACCCTTAACACCCCAAATACTTCGCCAAGTATAACTCGGATTCGAGCCTATCTTTGAGTCAAAGAAAGTACAATGGGGAAAATATTTTGCCTTCAGCAATCTGGCAAGTAACGAGCTCTCATATGTGACTAGCCTCTATGCTTGCTTAGCCAGCAAAGCATCATTAAAAACATTAAAATCCCGAAAACCCAGTCCGCCATCTGATTTGGAATAACATAACTGGTCCCAACGCAACCAATGAATTTTCTTTTTAGTATCTTTTTGACCCCACTAGAAATTACTAACCATTGTCTTGATTTCATCACAAAGACCCGAAGGAATTTTAAAGCAACTCATAGCATAGGTAGGAATTGCCTGTGCTACAACCTTAATAAGAACCTCTTTACCTGCCTTCGACAACAACTTCTCCTTCCATCCTTGCAGCTTCTTTCACACCCTTTCTCGGAGCATACTAAAGATTGCCTTCTTGGACTTACCAATGAGAGATGGGAGACCCAAATATTTACCATGGATATCCTCTTGAGAAATTCTCAAGATACCTCTTGTTGGATGCCGTTGTGCAGAGCTGGTGTTCTTACTGAAAAATATAGAAGATTTTTCCAAATTAACTTGTTGTCCAGACACAGCCTCGTACTGATGAACAATATCCACCACAGTTCTGCATTCTGCCTCCATGGCCTTGCCAAATAAGAGATTGTCATCAGCAAAAAATAGATGGGATATTTTCGGGCTCCTTCTGCAAATAGAAAGCCCTGTCAATCTGCTCTCCCTTTCCGCCTTAGCTAACATAGCAATCAGACCCTCTGCAATAAGTAAAAAAAGATAAGGCGATAGAGGGTCCCCTTGCCGGAGCCCTCTAGATGGGTGAAAATAACCACATTGGTTACCGTTAAAAATTACCGAATAGGACACTGTAGTCACACATGACATAATTAGGCGAATCCATCTGCTAGAAAAACCTAATTTCTCCATGACCTTTTCAAGAAATCGCCATTCCAGTCTGTCATAGGCTTTACTCATATCGAGTTTCAAAGCAAAGAAACTTTCCCTACCCTCCCTTCTGTTCTTTAGAAAATGCATCAACTCAAAGGCTACTAGTATATTATCCGTGATGAGTCGACCAGGCACAAAGGCACTCTGACTGTCTGAGATAATAAAAGGTAAGATGGTCTTAAGACGATTAGCCAATACTTTGGCAATTATCTTATAAACCACATTACAAAGACTTATTGGTCGGTATTGGGTGATATACTCAGAGCTATCAATTTTCGGGATCAATACAATATGTGTATAATTAAAGTTCTTTAGCATATTACCTCCCCTGAGGAAAAAAAGAGTGGCATAGATAATATCAGGACCTACAATGTGCCAAAACTTTTGGTAGAAAATTGCTGACATGCCATCAGGGCCGGGGGATTTGTTGGGATGCATTTGAAATAATGCGTCACGAATCTCATGAGGTTGGAAATCCCTCGTGAGAGCCAAATTCATTTCCTCAGTAACTCGTCGATCAAGGCCATCAAGAGCACTATCTGTAATGTGAGGCCTTGAAGTTGAGAAAATATTTTTAAAATAATCAACCACAATACCTTCAATAAGGTCCTCCTCGTCCTGCCATTGCTCCTAATTGTCTCTGATGCCTTTAATCAAATTTTTTTTATTTATGCCACTGAGATGCTCTAGCATGAAAATAAGCTGTATTCCTATCACCCTCTTTCAACCAGACAATGCGCGACCGTTGACGCCACATAATCTCCTCCCGAGCTAGGAGTTCATCCATACTTTGCATGATACGCTTCTCCTCAGTAACAGCTATACTAGTAGCCGGCCTGTGATAACCTAAACATTTTCCACCCTAATTATCAATTGATTATTGTGATCATTATTGTTGTTATCATTATTATAATTCCTATTAAAATTTATCATTATTTAATCACTAAAAATTTAGGATATATATAACAAAAAAATTACTAACTTATTATAATAGGATTAATGATGTAATTAATCCTTCAGCTGAGGTCATTGCTTACATGGGGAGGGGATAGGTAGCAAAATTCTATGAATGGCTGAAAAAGAAAAACAAAACAAAACAAAACAAACAAATCAACCATGTTTGCTTAGAGAAAAAGAAAATGGCTTGCTTGGGGACAAAGGGATAAGGAGGAATCTTCATAAATTAATGAGGGGGAGACTTGCTTTGACTTGAGGGGGTATAAAAGGGCTAATATTCAGCCCATTTTCGTGCTATATGAGCTGTTAAGAGAGTAACAAAAGAGAGAAATAGAGAGAAAGAAAGAAAGAAAGAGAAAGAAGGGAGCTCAAACCAAGAAAGTTTTAAAGCATTTTTCTACAAACCTGAGGTGAGATTTTTTATCTTTGAATGATATAAGAAAGGTTCTAAAAGTTTCATGAGAATTAGTTGATGTTTGGATAATTTTTTGAGCTTCAACGAAGCATCAATAGCTTCCCTCATACTTTATTTGATTGGTTCTCTATGCACAGTAAATGAAACTTTATGAAATTTTTACCATAGTTTTATGATACTATAGAGAAGCTTCTGTATAAATCTTAGCCTTTAATACTTTGTAAGTTGTGAGAAATAAATTGGACAACCCGAAACACAAATATGAAAAACTATACGAAATCGTAACTCATTTTTTTTTTTTTTTTTTTTGATATTTTTATAATATTCTACATGAAAAACTAAGCAAAATGGGCTTTTGAATCATTGAAAAAGGTTAAGAAATGAATTAGTATGAATTTTTCAAGTTTTGATAAAATCTTGAAAACAAACTGTGAACAGCAGCAGAATTTGGCTTTGCGCAGGGAAGAAGAAGGGTATGTGATTGAGTGTGGCAGGGTGCACCACAAGCCACGTGTACCCTAGTGCAATTGGCCATGTGGGGCCCTCATTAGGTGCTGAAAATATTTTTAAAAATCTTATAAAAATACTAGAAACTTATGTTTATACTTTTGTACCTATATGAGTATGATAACACGGGTTTAAAAAATTAAGAGACTTTAACCCTTTTGTGTAGCTTGCTTTCAAACTTTGACTAGCTCAAACAAAGTGTATAGAATTCCGATTGAGTTACGAGTTGAACCATTAGATTTATATCAACAAAATCTACATGGGAGTATTTTTGAGATAAAATGAATGTTTTAATTTTGGTATTATTTAATTCACATGTAAAATGACCATTTTACCCCTACTTACTAAAAATAGTTCAAATGAATTCCAAATTGAGTTTTGTTCGAACCTATGCAATTTCTATGAGAAGTAGAACACCTTATGGACTTTTTATTTATATTTTTGCAATATAGCCCCTAAACTTATGCAAAATTCCAAAATTTCCCTAAACTAAATATTTGGCTTTAAGATTTATGTGGAGTAGTTTGATTAAAATTGTTAATGGTGGTAGAGAAAAATATGAACGATAATTCATATTCATAATTGGATATTAAAATATTAATGAGATTAATTAGTGTACGTGCATGATATTAGCATCCATATGTTGAGCGATATAATTATTAATGCATGTACAAACATGTATCAAGTTATTCAGTGATCTGTTTATGTGAAGTTGAATGCTTATACTTGTGCTAAGATGTTGAGATGAGAAACAAGCATGTATAAATCTATTTTGTGACATGTTTATGTGAAGTTGCTTATACTTGTAACTGAGATTGAAATGTTGAAATGTTGAGATGAGATGACCGGGTTGAGAAAGCCCTGTAGTTAGTGCACTAATATGCTACTCCATTTTTTAGGGCAAGAGGCCAGTGGGGTAACATACACACATGATGAGCGATGTGTGCTGTGATCGTAGATAATATATCTTGTATGAGCAAACAGGTATACTATGATTGTTTTTTGCATGTTGCAGCAGGCAACAGAGGTACAAGTACGTGCAAATTTTATATGCTTTAGTGGCATAAATTTTGAGAAGTGCTATTAACATCATTGTAGTATGAGATGCTACAGAGATGCTGTTAAATGTAAGATGAGTTGTTGTATACTAATGCTAAGCATTCATGGATGAATTATCTCACTGAGCTGTGGTTTGCTCACCTTTTTATTAAAAAAATCATTTTTCAGGATCTGGAAATTTGTGAGCTGTTGAGAAGACATGAATAGAGGAGCATATTTTCCGATTCGATAGTTGTTTAGTTTTGATAAGTTGACATACGTGATTTAATATCAAACAATGATGTATTGTAATAATTATAATTTAATTAATATTTATGTGACGTAATATTTGTCAATATAGTGTCACTTGGAGAATGAATAGCAAAGGTTTTGAGTTGTCACTATCTCACTAAGCTTTAGCAAGGCTATTTTTGGGGCGTGACACGACCCCTACTTGATAGCCTTGAGTTGGGCACGCATGTCTTTGAGTTGTCTATTTACATTACCAAAAGTAGACTTGTTCCACCCTGCCAGATGCATTCTAGTGGTTTTGACCTTCTCATTCACACAGTACATAGCAGACCCCGAACCCGTACCAGACCAACCCTCTCTAACAACTTGCTCACATTCCTCGGATCTAACCCACATAGCCTCAAACCAAAAAGGTTTCCTTTTCCTTACACCCCCCCATTACAATTTCATCCATATCCACCAAAATAGGGAGATGGTCAGAAGCACTACAAACCAGATTTTCCACACTTGCCAAAGGATACAGACTGCTCCACTCTGTTGAAACAAGAGCTCTATCTAGCCTTTCCCTGATGTATTCTATCCCTGACCTATTGTTACACCAAGTGAATTTAGGACCATAAAAGCCCAAATCTCTAAGGTTGCATCTTGTAACGGCTTGACGAAAATCCCTCATCTGCCATTCAGTTCTCGGAACTCTGCTCCACTTTTCCCCTACTGCAATTGTCTCATTAAAATCCCCCACACATAGCCATGGAAGAGTTGAATGAGAATGGAATGTAACCAGCAAATCCCATGACAATTTTCACAATTCCACTTCTGGATGGCCATAAAAACCAGTAACACGCCACACAGCAACCCCTACCTCCATGATACGAGCATCAATATGGCTCCCTGAGTAGCTCAGAACATCCACCACCATTCCTGTCCCCCACAATAATGCCAGACCCCCACCCGATTATTAGCATCAACAATTAAACCATTAGAGAAATCCAATTTGAACCGAACCCTTTCCATTTCATTTTTATGAAGCTTAGTTTCTATTAAGAAAACTAAGCTGGGAGCTTTCCGCTTCACCACATCATGAAGGGCGTGAACTATGTGAGGGTTCCCGAGCCCCCGACAGTTAAAGCTTAATGTTTTCATGGCACCCGATGGGACTGGTGTCCAATCGCCGCTAATCCATCTGCTGTAGCCGTTTGAGAACCATGCCCCATAACCTCTAGCCATGCTCTCTTGCCAGTATCACACCTGCCATTACAGCCAATACTCTCCTCCATGAGAATCTTATCAGCTTGCTTACGTTTCCCCACAGTGGCAGCCACTAATTCGTCCTCATTCCTCCCGTGGAGATGGCGCGCCCTGCGTTTCCAGTTGCTGGCCCTAACCCCCAATTTTATCCCTTCATGTGAAACAGACTCTTGTATCGTGTTGACTTTATTGGCTTTATCTTTATTTAAAGCAATAGTACTCACCTCATATTCGGAGAGGCCACTGTTGGGCTACCCAAGATCCAAATTAGCCTTAACCACATAGGCCTCACTAACAACAAGGACCCACTGCCCAGCAACCGGGCCCTCATTATTAATATCATCTGTGTATTTATCAACCAACCCTCCTTCCATTCTAGCTAACTTAGGATAAAGGCCCACTATAGGCATCTGTTGTATAGAATTAGAGATCACCTCGCCAATCACTCCCCCAATCTCCATCGACTCCCGCGTGGTGCTACTAATATCCTTACTAGACCCCTTAATCACATCCCTCGCACCTACAGATTCCTGCTCTTTCGCAATCCCAAATCCGTCTTCAATATTCAGAGCAAGATTACCTCCTATAACCTCGCAATCTGACACCTCTTTTCCCTGCTCCCATATCCTTCTCTACTCCAAAAATTATTGTGAGAGATCCACGTCATCATCCCTGTCATGTGAGGGCCCATGACGCCTGTCCGCCGATGACTTCCTGCTTGACTCATAGTCCTTTCCTCCCTCGGCACAAGATGAGAGACCGCCCACCTTCTAGGTCTTTGATGTTTTCGTAGGATTCGAGGCTCGCAACCAAACGCCATATTAAAAAACCTCACCAGATTTGGCACTATGACCATAAAAACATTTGATGCAGTCCCGCTCCGTATGGCCGAGTTACCCACAAAAATAACAAAATATGGGTAACTGTTCATATTTGACGGAGGCCCACATTGCCTTCCCTCCTAGATTCACCATAACTCCTCTTTTCAAAGGTTTGCTCACCAAGATGTAGACTCGCAAACGCATAAATTTGCCCCAACAAACCCCTTCTTCCCCATGTTCCATTTCAATAAATCCACCCATTTTTTCCCCTATCATCTGTCCAATTTCCTTCGTCATACAACTTAACGGTAGATTATAGACTTGCACCCAAATAGAAATTTCGTCTAATACAATCTCTGAAGGTTGAATATCCCCCTCAGCTTCTTTTAAAAGTACTAAGGATTTGTCAAAACTCCATGGCCCCTTTTCCAGCACTCGCCGCCGATCCAATGGATGGTGAAATTGAAATAAAAACAAGTTCTTACCCAGATCTATGATAGTTAGGCCTTTCGCTGGCCTCCAGATCAGTTTCAGCGTTGATTTTATCACTTCAGCATTAAATGGTCAATCTGTGAGGAGTTTTCCTACTAGGCAGAACCTAGACTTCTCCCTACTAGCCTCCTGTACAGTACTGGGAATAAGCACATTCTCACACTCCTCCTCTGTCAGCACAAAAGTCTTCCACATTTCCTCTAGATTGTCCTCCACGACGCTACTGATGTGACCACTAGATCAATCATACACCACTCCCACAAGGGACGACAGAAAAATCACCCTCATAAAGAAAAAGGCTTGCATTAGGCAAGACTACCACTCCCACGAGATAACCTCGAGGAGACTGGAAAAAAAGGTAAAGGGTTAACATGATTTGAGAGTTGATACATATATGATAATAGCTTAATGTTGCTTGAATTTATATATGTATCTAGTTGTCTAAATCACTATTATTGCTAAGAAGTTCTTTGTTGACAATCCCCTTTGAAAAAACATATATTTTTAGAAAACATTTTCAATCCTTTCACATCAATATTAATATATTGACATTCCAATTATATCTTTAAGTATATAAAGCACTGGAAAAAGTTGATACACTTACGAGAAGGGGTATTTTAGGAAATTGATTAAAAAAAGTTTTGACTTTTTAAATGGGACAATAATTTTGAAACATCCCTAACAAAAAAGGTGAACTATAAAATAGGAACGGAAGGAGTACTATATAGATCTTGCTCTGATAAGTTTATTATTATTATTGTTAAGCAATATGATTCATAATTTTGACATATGATCCATAAAAACCATGGTCTAAACGATTCCTCCAGAAAAAGTGGGACATAATTCCCACACAAATTGACTGCATTGATAAGCACCCACAGACATAAGGGGGTAGAGCCGCAGTAACGGGACATTATATATGATAGCAAACACTGTTTGGAAATTAAACTGAAAATTGGAATAGAAAGAACTTTTCCATCCTATCAAAACTTAATTAGTTTGTTGTATATATATATTTTTTTTCTTGACATTTGATAAAATTTATCCTTACCGCTACCATCCTAATTGATCGATATCCATGTTTTTCCATTAACTTGAGTTCAAAATTACTCACTAAATAAGTAAGAAGAATGTCACTAGTTAGGTAGTTTGTATATCTAGATCTACACTTACCTAAACCATATTGGCATATTGGACCATTAAATGGTGTGGCCCAACTATGTTATATATGTTAGCAAGGTATTTTATTGGCCTGTTTGGCATAATTAATGATGGCACGCCAATCATTCATAGCAATTTAAACCTTGGAAGATTAGAATGTGGTGAGTTTCTTCAAAGTTGATCTTGAGGGGATTTGTTTTATTTTTCATTTTTCAAAAAGTCATTATATGGAGTACTATTTATTTTTATTTTTCCCAAATAATAAGAGAATACACACACAACCATGAGAATCGAAACAAAAAAGAGTCGCCACCTCATTTTTTAGGGAAAAGAGGAAAACTACAAAAATGTTTTATTTTCAAAACCACATGACTCCATTAAAGGAAAAGCAAAGTCTTTGAAACCAGAAAATTGGATTCGGGGGCTAAGTTACGACGTGGGAAGGTTCTGGGCAAAGCCCATAGGCACCCACATCGCCCGAGTTGGTCTCTTAATTTAATTGGGCTAACTTAATATCTTTTTCACTCAAATATCAACATATATCATCACAAGGCAGCATGCATAACATATATTCCATCCAATCATCCACGCATAATCACTCAAATAAAACAAAACAGAAAAAAAAAAAAGAAAAGAAAAGAAAAGCCTAGGATACTTGGATCCTAGAACAGACTTGAGCCTCACGAAGAGCGCCTACGTACCATGCAGCGAAATGCATGGATCAAAGTCCACGTAGTTCGAAAAGAATAGGGTTACAACCTAATACAAACCTATGGTAAAAACCCTAGGTTTCCTCATTTGAAAATGTATCGAATAATCCAAAATTGGAGACTTCCACAAGAGGAAAACTTTGATAGAAAACCAGAATTTTATTTTTAAAGGAAACCTTTGATAAACACCATATGTTTGTATTAAGAAGTAACCCTAGGAGGGAGAAGAGAAAAGAAAGAAAAAGAAAGGTGAATTGGGGCACCTTCAAACCCTACTTACCTGAGCGCAAAAGCTCCAATCATTAGCCATTTCAGACCATAGCAGCCCTATTTGCAATAGGACAAGCATTGCACCTATCTGCACCCTTACAAGTGCACAAAACCATGCAAAGAAAACAAAATACTAATCTAGACAGAACCATGACAAGGCCTAAAATCATCCATTAATCATGCAAATAACAAGAATAATGAATAACTAAGGACTCTAA
Organism: Liquidambar formosana; assembly: GCA_039720395.1. Lineage (NCBI taxonomy): Eukaryota > Viridiplantae > Streptophyta > Magnoliopsida > Saxifragales > Altingiaceae > Liquidambar > Liquidambar formosana. The sequence continues at coordinate 16,223,351 of CM077822.1, forward strand.
CTCAATCCTACATGCAATGACCTGACTAATATGCATAAAAAACCTACCAAAGACACACTAACAAGCATAAGAGACTCCAATAATATCAATAAACATGATAGTAAAGCATATTCTAACCAAAAAGATGATATTTCATGTAAAATATGAAAATATGCCTCCTTACGGCGAGCTTTCTTAAGCGAAACTATCCTAAGATAATTTCACGTAAAAAAGTCGTTATGGGAAGGTGCAGTCAACATATCCTACGTAAAATATATATATTAGAACACAACAGAAGTGATTTCATGCTTAAACACATCATAGAAGGCTCTCATGCGAAACCTCACTCAACGAAAAGGATAATTATCCTTAGAAAAGGATAATATCTCCAAAAAACCTATAAAACCCACTACATGAATGCAAACCTAGCATGATTCAACTATATGCAGCATATATAGAATGAATATGATGAGCAACAACTCAAAACGTTAAGCTAAGCATGCTGTATAAGACCTATGTCATTTTAGGGTTATCGAAACCCTAATCTCACAACTATGCATAAAACCCTATTAAATGACTCTAACACATGCTCAAATCATCATGAATATCATCCACATAATATATATTAACTAACAGGAACATCAACTCATGATAATAATCACAGCAACCTAGACATATGGACTATGCATGATTTGAGAGGATAAAAAGAAGTAAGGCTATCTAATCCCTAGTAAACCAGGGATTATCAAGCATATAAAACCATAAATCATCTCAAAATCATTCATATAACATCACACAAGCATTAAATTCAATCCATAAGAAAAGCTATCTCATGCACCATAACTATCCTAGGAGAAGAAGAAGAAGGAGAAGGAGGAGAAGCATAAAACTCATGTTCAGTATTAAAGGGGCATGCTTACCTCTTGTAGACTCTTCCTTGTCTTCAAACTCCTTGTTTCCTTCTTTGCTTGGGGTTGAAGAGCCTCCTCTTGATGTCCTTCTAGCTCTCCAAACTCGTAGCTCCCTCTCTCTCTCAGTGTAAAGTGCAATTAACCTCCCCTATGTGCTGAATATCATGTCCTTTATATAGAGAACTGACCCCCTAAACCAATGGCTAAGATTAATTCATTAATCAATGATCCTAGGGCTATTAGAGACTCTCTTGGTGCTCAAACAACTCAAACTTACACACTCTTAAGAGCAAACAAGTTGTTTTGGCAGAGGAAACCGTCAAAAGAGGGAAGAGAGAGTCAGAATTCGAGTTGAAGAAGGATTCCTCGGGTGACCAACTAGGCCTGGACGGTTAGCCGTCTGGGCCTAGACAGCTGACCATCCAGCCCCGGACAGTTACCCGAGGGGTTTCCTTTTCCGCTTCGGTTTTGACTTCTACTTGCTTCAGAAGTCCTAAAATCTTCAAATTAAGTTCGATTTTGACGAAATAAAAGCCAAAACGACCGTGTTTCGAAGGGGAACACATTTTTAGGCATTTTAGGACAAAAATCCTTAACCATGGGTGCATGGTTAGTTTTTACAAAGGTGGTTAACCATGGTGCCTCACCGTCGCTAAGCTGGGTTTGTACACAAGGTCGAACCAAATGCTTTCCCGATCGAAATTCGATCTTTCTAAACATGTTTAGGACATAAATAAAGCCCAATTTGAGTTAAATGAGAGAAAATTGATTGGGTCTTATGAGTCAATTTGAGCAAACCAAGAAAGGGTCTTTTAGCCAACCCGAACCATTACGAGCCGAATTGATCTTAAACCATTAATTCATGAAATTGAACCTATATATAGATTCTATATACTCATATGAACTCGAGGGAATGACTCGGGATTCATTCCAAAGTCAAACAGAAAATATACGGCTAAAAAGACGATTATGCCCTTTAAGTCGCAAAAGTTCTTATTGACCATCGAGATGAACTCCAAATCACTTCAAAATTCATACACATGATATTCAATGCCATAGAAACTCAATGCAAAAGACTAGACTCAAAAAGGACTCAAAATCTTATATGAAATGATATGCCCTAACTAAGGTGACAAAAATGGGGTGTGACACCTAGCATCCCCGACTTTCATAACACAAGTAAAAAATCCGAAACAGTATACACCCAAATGACCAATGTGGTTCAGAAGGCTATTGCAAAGAAATTTTTTCTTTTCTTTTATACTCGAGAGTTTTCTATAATTTTTCCTAAAACTTTAATAACAATTAGATGCAAAATACTTCTCCTGTCTCACAAAGATCGGTCATATTTGTTATTTTTTTATCCCAAAATGTTTATCCATTTTTAAAAGTCAAATCATAATTTTTTTGAACTTCTTACTCTATCAATTGTTATTTTAATAATTACTTTTAAAACAAAACCCAATAAAAAGTAAAAAATTGTACTTTTGAAAAAATAAAATTTAATAAATAATAAATCAATGAAATGATGTATCTTTTTAAAAAGGGTAAAATGCAAAAAACCCCCCTGTATTGTTACCCTTTTTGTAGGATACCCCCTTTAAAAAAAACTCAACAAAAAACCCCCCCATATTGTGCTAGGGGGTACGCCATTAACAACGAGATGAAATGACCGCTATGCCCTTGTACGGAAAAAAATAAAATCTCAGGTTTTGACATTTTTAAATGGTTTTAAAAAACTAGTTATGAAATTACCCTTTTACCCCCGATTTAACCCTTAAGCAAAACCCCTTCCCCCCTCTAGTGTCCCCATACACTCGCGTCACTATCACATATTGGCTCTCGTTGTCGTCGTCCAACGCTGGTGGTTGTTGTCAGCCAACTGCCGATGCATTAGAGCCACCACACGGTAAGATCTGTTAACCATTGGTCCATCATCGATCCCCGTCGTCACCGACAAGGATATCTCAAATCTGAGCGAGCCCGCAGACCTTTTATCGTCCTCATTGCTGAGCTCAGCATCAAATTGCTATCAATGGCCAAATTTAATCAACGACGAGAAAACCTTAACCCCTTCCTTTCTTGTGAGCGTCGTGTCCTAACCACGCTAGCTCGAGAGTACGCCACTAACCATGGATGATTAGGGGAGAGAGCGAGTCGCCACTCGATTTTGGCCTCGAAACTGATTGACCCCTAGCAAGGGCCCAACTCGTCATTAATAAAAGAATCAAGGTTCGGAGCTAGGGTACGCAGATGGGAAGGTGTTAGGCACCCATCTACGCCCGGCTGAAATCCGGCCCCCACACATATTTTATTGGCTTTAATTAAAAAGGACTTAGTTGAGTTCAACCGTTAACCAAGCGTTTATGCAAAATGGAACAATGGCATGTAATGATGAGAGATAAAAAGAGTTAACAGGAGAATATATGTACATGGGAGAAGACTTGAAATTAAAAGGAACACTTGCACTATCTGCAAAAGAGAAAAAATGGGATTAATTAGTAAAAACAAGGTCATGCACGCACGTGCATATGTGATGCACGTACGTGCATCACATATGCACGTGCATGCATGCCCTCTAGATACTATGCTCCACACTTCAATTACACCTGTCATGCTCCTATGATATGCTTAAAAGCTTACAAATGATCCAAATATGCTTTGAAAATAGTGAAAATGCCCTAAATCTAAATATCATGGGTATACGGTGAGATCTGAAATAAACCGACATAGTTGTGCATATAAATGGACGTGTCAGGATAAAAGTGTGGTATATATGCTAGAGTTAATAAACAACTATGCTATAGAACGAATGAGAAATCTATTTCCAATTCTTAAAAGTAGAAATGAATCAACGCGGATTAATCCTAAATGCACTTTAAATGCAGGCCATAAATGAACATTATGAAACCAATATCGCATTCATTTCATGCAATATCTTAAATGGTGATCATGAATCATCAAAATAAAACAAAATTAAAAGCGAAGAATCGTTACCCTCAGGTATGGACAGCAGCAATTCCTTCGCGAACTCGACTTCCAGACTTCACGTGACACGGTTTAGCAATTTCGGGTTTTTTTCGGGGTGAAGGCTGGGTAAAAAAGTTGGATCCCCTTCTCGAATGAAAGCAGGGTATTTATAGGCAGAGATTAGGGTTTAATTTGAGGGTTTCTAGGGTTTCTCAGTCGCCATTGAGCAGCTGTCAGCATGGGGCTACATAAAGTAAGAGACAATTCGGAGGGGAATGCTGGAATTCAAATAAAAGAGGGGCATGATCGTACGTTCATGGACTATGCACGTACATGCATTACTCATGCACGTACAAGTATGGGCTATTTAAAAAAATGCCAAAAGGGCCCGTTGTGCCTACGCGAATCCTTCGGGTTTGCTTACTATAGTTTGTTTGCTACTGCCCTTCATCATAGGGTTTAAAAAGTGATTTGTGGTGTCAAGGGGTACGAAATGGGGTGTTAATAGTTTGCCCCTTCTTTTGATTTTGCTCGTTCAACGAACAAAATTAAAAGAACTGGAAACACTTATTTCGGACCAATTGGCCCTCACAAACCTAGAAGATGTAAATGCATGTATGAGGTCGGATTAGGGGGTGCCCTACTTCCTACGTACCTCTTAATGAGGATCAGACCTATCGTAGTTCATGATGCATGGTAACGTTCCTTCCGGGCAATCGAAAGGTGACGCGTAGCTTTCTGGAAATTCACGAGGTGAATTCCCTTAAATTCGGGTTGATTAAGTTCCAATTAGAAATTCACGGAATTAATCCAGGTTGATTAAATTTCAAATTGGGAATTCACGGGGTGAATTCCGATAAATCCGGGTTGATTAAGTTCCAGTTAGAAATTCGCGGGATGAATTTCAAAATAATTTGGGTTGATTAAATTTCTAATTGGGAATTCACAGGGTGAATTCCAATAAATCCGGGCTGATTAAGTTCTAATTAGAAATTCGCGGGATGAATTTCAAATTAATCCGGGTTGATTAAATTTCGAATTAGGAATTCACGGGGTGAATTTCGATAAATCTTGCTTGATTAAGTTCCAATTAGAAATTTGCGGGATGAATTTCAAATTAATCCGGGTTGATTAAATTTCGAATTGGGAATTCGTGGGATGAATCCCAATAAATCCCCTTAGTCTGATGTTACAGAATTAAACTGGATTGGTTGAAAACCAAAACCAGAGCCGCTAAATCGGGTTGAACCGCAAATAATCCATGATTGCTGCCTTATGATCGCACGTGCATAGGTCATGCTCGTATGCATAGACCGTATACACGTACGTGCATCTGGTTCTCTTGGCACTTAAAAGAATTCCAAACACCGTCATTTTCTATGTGCAGTTATGGGGGAATTTCAAAAGGCGAAAACGCCTATAAAGTCCCAACCACTCCCCATAATCTCCCCGTTCATCCTCTGCGACCAAAACTTTTCGTCTCCCATCACCTCTTCCCTCTCCATTTCTCTTCAAACCCATCCCACATTCGTTCACACCCATGGCACCTAAAAGGCAGCGTACCTCGAGTGCTACACCAGTGAGGGACCCCAACAAGCTAGGTAGGCCCGCGATTCAGAGGTGGCGGCCCCAGCCTCGTCTTCGGCACAGTGAGGGTGGCATCCTCCTTCGTCCTACAGAGCACACCTCCCATCTTGCTGCGCTAGGCCAACTAAGTGGCTAAACTCACAAATTCCTCTTTTATTTCTCATTTACTGGAAAAAAGCTTCGATTTTTGTGTTTCCTTATCATCAAAAATAAATGTGAGGGGGTCGAAACCTGGGAATTTGATGGGATGTCATAGGGACGGGGTAAAAGTGAAGATCCAGGCAAAGGCACGTACGTGCATTCCCAATGCACATACGAGCATCCTCTACGTACGCACGTGCCTCTGTCTTAACTTAACCCATTTTTTTTCTTTCGATTAATCATATGATAATACATATCCATGCCTTATTGTGGTTCAAAATGAGTACGGGGGGTTAAAATTTCATGGATTGGTGTAGACATCATGGGAGATTCGAGGTTTAATTTGGCCATAGACAGGTACGTGCGTGCCTAGTGCACGTACGTGCTTGTGGTGTGCACGTACGTGCCTACACCGAATTTTGCCCAAATTTCTTTGAATTTTCTTTTATATTTTGTTGTGAGGATACATACCTGTGCTGTGCTGTGCTCACCTAGTTTTGTTTGTGCAACAGTTGCCCAAGTTGCCAGTTACCCGTGGAGGTGTGGGGAATGCGAAGGCTTGGTGGGCCCGTCTTACTGCGGAGATCAAGGCCTTGATTACTGGTGTAGGCTTTGGGATGGTGATCTCTGGCTTGGTGGACGAGAGCGACCGGGCTTTTGTTCACTGCATGGCTGAGAGGTGGTGGGACACCACCCATACCTTCTATATTGCGGGTCGAGAACTGACTTTGACCCTATATAACTTCTACTGCCTTACAGGCTTACGTATGGATGGGCTTCCCCTTCCATTCGACCATAACGAGGGTGAGAGGGAGAGACTCTCTCAGGAGCTTTTGGGGATCGAGTACGATAGTGCCTCCATCTTCATCTTAGATGTATATGACCGCATGTAGACTCAGGGGCAGGATACAGCCACCCAGCGGATCCGGAAGGCTTGCGGGTACCTATTATTCCCGATAGGGGGCTATCTAGTCCCAAATGCTGTAATGCCCACACCATTTAATTAGGATAATCTCACCTTTAATGCATGATTTGCATGTACTTTAGTTGATTTGTCGGGTATTGTGGTGCATAGGCATCACATGGGTACGATGTTGATATGTTTGTGACTTCACACTTTTAGACTGCTGAAATTTGGCTAAGTGTTGGGAAAAAATGGATTTTCGAAAAACTTCGTTTTTAAAGATAATTTTTTGCCGTAATGGAAGTTTATAATATTATAAGATATCTGTGATTTTATGGGATTTTATTATCACGTTTCGATCGGTTTCCTCGTACGTTTGTTTTTGAAAAATCTGTCGGGAGTCGGATTTTGTACTAAAACTTGAAAATGAGATTTTGATATACTTGGAATTTGATTTTTTTGATATTTTATTTGAATTCAAATGGGGGGTTATTTGCTTATTTTCATTAAATAACTTAAAGTACTCCATTCTTTTATTCTTCCTTTTACTTAAATGTTTTTAATGAAAATAAGGCTGATGTCTGTGCTGATGGGGTGTAGCCTGACTAACTGTCAACTTTTAGCTGTCTGTATGTTTCAGACGTCTGAAACACATTTCAGACGTCTGAAAGTGACATTTCAAACGTCTGAAAGTAATTTTCAGATGTTTGAAAATTCTAGAGAATGATGATTTCTGAGGTTTAGTTTCAGACGTCTGAAACCTTTGACTGGTAGTTTTTTTTTTATAAATAAAACAAATGACACAAGTGCCCTTCACCCCTTTTAAAACCCTCATCCCACGACTTTTACATCCCATATTCATCATTTTACACCAAGCGAGCTTGAGAGAGAGAGAGAGAAAAGAAAGGAGAGAGAAAGGGAGTGTTTGGAGAGAGAAAATCACATTTTCTCTTTCATGCATGGGTTTTTGACTCTCTCACCTCATATCAACGCTTGGATTCACGTTCTAGGAGCTCGATTTGAAGATCTACACGTGCTTGGAGATGATTCCAGCCTGATCTGTGGAGTTTAGAACTTATTCTCGTATTCTAGGCTCAGATCCGACCCTCCCAACACATTTTCTCTACGTTTGGTGCAACATACTTGAGGTAGGTGTAATTTTCATGGGTTTTAACCGTAGGGATGATAATGGGTTAGTATATAAACCCATATATATTAGATAAAAATGTATTTTGGGTGTTATTTACAAGTTTACGTGATATTTGGGTAGATTATCATGTATATTTTGTAATGTATGTACTGAGGGGTCTAGTTTACATAACCCTATAATTAGGAATATTACTTTTGGGAGTATATGGGTTGATATACTTGTCATATTTTGGTTTATTTTGAAGGTACATGCTATGTAAATTCTTGTTGGTCTATATTTTACATGTTTTACATAGCTCTCACATGTTATATAATTATGAAATAATTATATATTGTTGATTTTTGGAATAACTGACACGTGTATGAGTTTTTATGCTTTTCATGGCATTCATTGGCATAAAATGCATGAAATGGACTTAATTAATTACTTGATAAAAGTATATTAAAAGGTCATTGGATTTGGACTACTAGCGGTCAAGGGACTTAGCGGTGTTTTCCATTCCTTTGGTCCTGGGTACTTTCCGGTTCCAGGTAGGAACCTTTGTGTTGTCCTCTTGGAGGTGGGTTTAAATCCTCCGTTTCCGTGCGAAGACTCCTGCGGGAGTGATCGGTAATTATGGATTATATTAAATGGACATGAGTCGCATATCATTCATGACATTGCATGGGTTTTAATTACTTTAAGCATGGTTTTAATTGGTTATATTATCATGCTTTGGTTATTTCTATATGAAGATTATATCTACTAAGTTTTATACTCACTCCTATGTTTTATAAACCCTTTTCAGATGATTTCATAACTGGGGAGACCTCACCTTGAGGTGTTATGCTTTGATGGGAAAAATTTTAATATTATGGTTATGTATTAACTAAATACTTTGTATTCGGCCAATGGGCACTAGACATGTAATAACTTATGGTTTGTAATATTTTAATTTCGTAGGTCTCTTTATATGGTTTATTTAGCATGTGATGATACCAATGATGGATGGCAGTAGCTTTATAACTATTTTACACAGGGTTTTATTATAGTATGTTCCATTTACGAATGGGTCATGCCGAAATTTTCATTGAAATTACAGATTTTCTAACACGTGTTATTCACATGCTTCCTAAGTGATTTTCTTAATTAAACTAGTTTTATTAATATTGATCACGGCTTAATTAAGTTGGGTCGTGACAAATGCAGTACAGATAGTCCCTTTTGGCTGGTTATTAGCCCTGAAGGACTTAAAGAGGGCTCGCGAGTTCAGCTGGGGAGCAGCAGTGTGTGGCCATGTAATCTCGGCCATGGATTCTCTGAGTCGGATGGCTATGCAGTCCATAGTTAGCTACTGGCGGGTTTGGGTGGTAAATCTTTTCCCTTCAATTTTCTTTCTCATTGTGCTTTGTTGTCCCTTATGGCCTCTTTATCATCCTTACTTGCGCAGCTTTGGGCAAGCAGATACTTTCGTGAAGACCTAGGTTCTCCCGTCGACAAGCATGATTATTGGAGCTCCCATCGTTTCCTCGACAAGTTGACTGTAGACCGGGTATGTCCTATTTTACCTAAAAGGATTGTCACCAGTTCTATACCCTTGTATTCATCCTATCATTGCTCTTCTACAGATTATTCCGCGATTGTAGGAGGGTACTCCTGCACGTGCTCTTTCCGAGTGGGATGCCGCTGCGTTGACCCTTTCTACTCTGTCCACGGTCTTTGAGTGCCTCGGGGTTCGCTCCTTCTATCTTGCAAAGAGAGTTGTGTGGCAGATTGCCGATGTGGGCATTGGCGGTCCTCTAGTCCCAGTGGATCCTCCTTGCTTTGTCGCGATCCTTGCTGAGGCGACATCGAGTGACTTGGCTGTCTGGCTAGCCATGATCCCCTACACTGACCGTCTGTCTACTAAAGAGATTGACTATGCCTCATTTGCGCGGGAGCAATTGATGGGCAGCATCTTCGTTGCACCGGTATTATCATCCCTTCTCAATATTTTTCTTTTTACTAAAAAAAACATTATCTCATGTATTTCTCACTCGAGTACAGGCCGCACCACCTGCAGATGCCCCTGTAACGATAGCGCCCGTCATGCCAAGATGGACTGTGCCTTTCTATGTTACTCCTGATTTAGCTATGGAGGAGGATATCCCCAATCTAAACAGGTGCATTAGGTATCCAATGGCTGAGGGTACTAGACCGGTGAGTTTCCAGTTCCTGCCATTGTTAGATTTTCTATACAAATATATATAAACAATATGCATGTCCTAATGGTTGCCCCTTGTTTCCCCACTCGCAGCTCACTTGCGAGGAGGCCTCGACATTCTTGCGGATGGTGGGGAGTTTGAAGGTCATGGTCACGTCCCTCTCTCGTAGGCGAACGATCGTAGAGCAGGCTCTTGTTGGAGAGGATTGGGGTGGTTTTGGGGCCATTGATGATGGTGGTGATAGTGATGGTGGTGATGGTGGTGATGACAGTGGTGATGATGATGGTGATGACAGCCCACCAGCCTCTCCCGTCCAGACACCCTTATATGACCCTCGTTGATTTTGTTTGTTTATTTTGGAATTTAGACATTTGGGTTTTATTAGTTTTTTGGGATATGTACTTAAATAATTCCTTTCTCCTTCCCTTTCTTTAAACAGATGGTTCCCTTTTTGTCGTATATCTCTTGACGTGGCTTGTATATGTTTTCTTTTCCTCTTCTCTATTTATTGTGCCAAAATAATTAACAAGCCGTCCAGTAAAAAAGAAAAGGTCCAAAACAAACCCTCCCAACCTTAATTGAAAGAAAATTCGTCAGGAGAAAAACCCACAAGACCCTATGTTTACACGGCATGCAAGAAAAAGGGTCGGAAAGTTGAGAAAATAGGGCAAAAATCTGTGGAAAGAGGCCTGTGCACGTACGTGCATGGCTTATGCACGTACGATCATAGGGGTCTTCACTTCCCTTTTTTGACCTCCGTTGAATTGGAAACTTTTCCTCAATAAAAGGCATGTCTTCCTCAGTCCTTATTCACAAAACCCTACGATGGAAGACCCTAAATTCGTTAAGGATGTAAGACAGTGGCTCTTGTCGTTTGACAACCGAGCTCGAGACGACTTCAAGGAAGCTTTCGACCTTCCATGTTTATTCGACTACTGCCAGGTGAAGGTCAACTATACCTTCTTCCTTGTTGCCTCTAAATACTAGAAACCAACTCGCCACATCTTTCGCTTTAATTTCAATGAGTTATGCCCTACGCTTGAGGACTTTGGTGGAATCATAGAGTGGACTAGCTTCAACGGTCTGCTTCTTCCGCCTGTCGATAAAGTTCCTACCACAGAGGTGGCTCAGTTCTTGGGACTTTCCTAGCGAATGGTTCAAGGGTGGACCAAGGACTTCATGGTAGACATGACTAAATTATACGAGTATTTCATCGCCCATCCAATGCCCCCTACTGGTCAAGCTCAGGTCTACTACTTGTACGCAGCATGCTTCTGTGCCCTTGCTGCCCTTTTTTTCAGGGATGAATCCTCGAGGTTGGAAACTCTGGTCGTCCATATGATCCCAGAGATTAAAGACTTCAATCCTAGCATGGTGGTTTTAGCGGACACCCTCAACGGACTAGATCGTGTGGTGAGTAGTGACAGCTTCTCCTTCGGTGGCAGCCCCCTCCTTCTATAGGTTTCTCTCTCCACGTCCACATACTCTCTTTTTTTCTTTTTTTTTTCTTTTTTTTTAGTGGCCGTACGTGCATGGACTATGCACGTACGTACATTGACCATGCACGTACGTACAATGACCATGCACGTACGTACAATGACCATGTACGTACGTACATGGGCTGTTGAAACTAGATTCATCTTCCTTTGTGATGCAGATTTGGCTGTTTGAACGTCTCAAACTGGTTGAGGATCCTGCCATGAGCATCTGGACGTATCACCCTCAGTATTATCGCCATAGGGAGATCATCAAACCCTTCCCAAACGTTGAACAAACCTGTAACTTATTAGAATCTATTCCTTGCCACAACATTCGCTGGCTCTGCCCCTGGTGGAGAGTTTCTTATGCTGTTCGGAACCTGATTCTCCCTCACAGTGTCATGCTAATTGGCCTTAGAGAGGTGTCCTTCTACTCTCCCATACGCATCCACCGTCAACAAGGGTTGTGCGAAGATCCGATCAAGTGGGGACACCTTGGTTACACATGCCCCTGGAAACCCAACATTGTAGATCGAATCGAGAATGACTGGTACAACAAAGCAGTCAATTAGGCCATCACCCCTTCTGAAGTGATTAGTCCCCCCAGGTCTTATTACAACTGGCTGTTTGCTGACATAAAGAGAGAAGAGAAAGAAAAAGAAGAACACAAAAGGAAAAGTGAAGCAGAAGATGAGACAGAGGCTAGAAAGAAGTGACCCTAATTACCCCACGTGACCCTATCAACTATTGTACCCATGCATTACTTTTAATTTCTTATGAGTTAATGAATAAGCATAAAAAAGATGTAATGATTTCCCCCAATTAATAAAAAGCTATTATTATTAATCTTGAGCACTTTAGAAATTGTTCAGTACTTTGCCAAATTGTCAGTACTGTTCACACATAGTATTTGCAGAGTCTATCCATGTTAATTAGATTCACTAACTCATTCCCATCACCATCCATCAACTTGGCTACACCGCCTGGGTAAATTGTCTTAATGATGTATGGCCCAACCCAATTGGGCTTAAATTTCCCTCGAGAGTCAAACACGGGCGCCCCAAATTCCTTAAGCACCAAATCTCCTTCCTTCAAATTCCGCGGCCTGACCCTTTTATTGAAAGCCCTAGCTACTCGGCGCTGATAGCCCTACATATGGTACAATGCTTTAAGTCTCCTTTCCTCTAATAGTGCCAGTTGCTCATATCGCTCTCTTACCCATTCCACTTCTGGAATTTGACTCTCCAATGCGATTCTGAGGGACTATACTTCTAGCTCCACGGGCAACATAGCTTCCATCCCGTATACCAATGAATATGGTGTAGCACTTATGGAAGTTCTTATGGACATCTGGTATCCCCACAATGCATAAGGAAGTTTCTCTACCCAATCCTTATAGGTCACTGCCGTTTTACTGAGAATGGTTTTGACATTCTTGTTGGCAGCCTCTACAGCTCCATTGGTCTGTGGCCTGTAGGGCGAGGATTTGTGATGCCGGATATTGAATTTTGTGAACAACTTCTTGACTTCATCTTCAAAGTGTGTTCCGTTATCTGAAATAACCTCATGAGATACTCCATAACGGTAGATTATGTTGGTTTCAATGAACTTAGCCACATGCTTTGATTTCAACTCCACATATGCCGCCTCTTCTACCCACTTGGTGAAATAGTCAATTGCTACCATAATATACTTGTACCCACCAGTTGCAGACGGCTTGATTTCCCCAATGATGTCTATTCCCCATACTGAAAATGGTCATGGAAACGATAATTGATGCAACTCCACTGGTGGCATGTAGTTTGCACCGACATACACTTGGCATTGATAGCACTTCCTGACGTATCGTACGCAGTCAATTTCCATAGTTGTCCAGTAATAACCCAACCTGAGCAGCTTCTTAACCAACATTTTCCCATTCATGTGCAACCCGCATAAAGGGGTAGCCCCTGTTGATGACCTTACTGATGTTCTGTAACCCCATAAAGCCAACGGTAACTTCTCATGCCAGTCAGTGTACGTGTATGTAGTCTTTTGTAGTATCTTCTTGATATTCTTGTTAGCTGCTTCCACTGTTCCATTAGGCTGAGGACGGTATGGTGACAACAAATGGTGAACTATGCTGTACCCTTGCAAGAGCTCATGGGTTTCTTTCTGGAAGTGCTGGCCATTGTCTAAGATAACTTCATGCGGTACCCTATATCGAAAGATGATGTTGTGCTGTATGAACTGCGCTACCTTCTTGGCATTCAAGGTCTTAAAAGATGCTACCTCCACCTATTTAGTGAAATAATCTATGGCAACTGATAAGCACAAAATATTCATTGAAATTACTCCCTAATTTATATTTTCTAGTTATTTTATTATATTTAATTTTGTGTGTTTAAAGTGTTCTTGATTTATTGCAGGGCTGTAGAGTTTCTATCAGAAAAGATGACAATCAGGACTACTTAAGCTAATAAATACAACTTGAAATGGGTTTCTCACCTACCTAAAATTTCATGGAGCTGCAACAAGAGTTGGGTCAACAATTTTGAAGATTTGAGCAGCTGAAATTCAAAGTTAGGTAAAGAAATTCATGATCCCAAAATCAGCAGCAAATCTGGACAGATTGACCAAGTTTTGGTAATCTGGCCATAACTTGTGATTCCCATATCCGATTTGGGTGAAATTTGTGGCTCTGGAAAGAGGACTTAAAGAGCTACAATTGTTTAGTTTATGGCATTTCCTGATTCAAACGTCTTCCAAGTCAAAAATGAGCTGGAAGTAGACTTATTTGCAAAAATCTGAATCTGGCAGCATTTGTCAAAGTGAGAACATGGGCAACCAAGAATTCAAAGAAAGTGGGCATTGCTTTTGACTTGTTGGATCAGCTGGATCCTTCCCCCATCTCCTATAAATACCAAGGGAATTCACATAACATAGGGGAGGAGAGGAGAGAAAAAGAGGAGGAGGTACAAAGGTGGCAAAGGGGAAAGACTAGTTCTTGGTTATCTACATGGCCAACTAATCTTTGTCTTAGGGGGGAGATGAAGCCCTAATCAAGTATGGTGTATTTTATTGTATTGTGTTATTGATTTGATTATTTGTGTATGAGGATTGCATAACTAGGAGGATTGTATTATTGATACAATTGGTTTTAATGTTTTTATCTCAAATTGTGTTTAATTTCTGTGATTTTAAATACAATGGTTATGCAATGGTTTTCACTGTACATATATTTGGAGATTAAGATGATTCATGTTTAGACAAGATGAGTCGTGCTCACAAATTAATTTAGAGTAGAGTAGGTGAGACGGTTCATGCTATATCTTTGATGAGTTATGCCTAATTTACAAATATATGAATCTTTCTTGATGATGTCATTGGGCTTGTAGCTACAATGAGTCTTGCTCATACCAAATTATAATTTCTTGAAACACGTTACAATAAGTGCATTTTTATACAAGATTAGTGGTGGATTCGAGACCCTAAGTATTTCCTTTCTTGAAGAAAATATAAATTTATTTTGCTTGCATCCCATAGAGTTCAAAACTACAAAAATCATCTTTGTGAATTATTTTAGTATTCAGTTTTCAAAATTAAAATAATCCCAGTACAGTCCCTGTGGTACGACACCCGTACTACCACTATATACAAATTCTTGCATCCTACGGGTAATTGATTTTGACACGATCAAATTTTTGGCGCCGTTGCCGGGGACTGTCAGTGCGATTGCGTTAATTAGAGAATTGATATTCTACTATAATTCTTAGTTTAGAATTTTTTTTGTTTTTACTAATTTTTTTTTTCTCATGTGCAGGTAATTGGTAGACTACATAGACAAGCAGACATTAAGCTAAAAAAATAAAAATAAAAATAAATTTTTTTTTTTTTTTTTTTTTTTTTTTTTTTTAATGCTATTCAAGGACGGTTGTACCGCCTGCCTAATTTGACAACTAACATAACTTGACTAACTATTCAAGGACGGTTGTACCGCCTGCTTTATTTTTTTTTTTTTTCATTTCAGTACTATTATTATTATTGTTATTATCATTATTATGGCTGGTTTTACCGCCTACTGATATATATATATATATATACATCTTTTCTTTTCAAGGACGGTTGTACCGCCTGCTTTATTTATTTATTTATTTTTCATTTCAGTGTTATTATTATTATTGTTGTTATTATTATTATTATGGCCGGTTTTACCGCCTACTGATATATATATATAGATATATATACATCTTTTCTCTCTGTTCTTTTCTTTTCTTTTCAAGGACGGTTGTACCGCCTGTTTTACTTTATTTATTTCATTTTATCTTTGAAATATATTACCTTGTTGTAATTATTCTTGTTTTCTTGCAGCTGCACACAAAAAAAAAAAAAAAAAATGAAATAATAAAAAAAAATTTAAAAAAAAAAAAAAGAGTTTTGAGGTGTTGTATGCATGGACGTCGTTCTTTGTTTCCTGATTTAGTACCTTTTGATTCTGAGATAGAATACACCCTTAGAACTATTAGACTGTCTTCACAATCTAATAAGACTATTGGTACACCTAAAATCATGAATCCAGAAAACCAAGACCTGTCCAAGCCATTGAGAGAGTACTTCACCCCCTCCACATACACATCACCTTCCTGCATTCGGCTACCCACTGTAGCTGCTGCTCAATATGAGATTAGGTCCAGTGTGATCCAAATGCTTCCATCTTTCTACGGATTGAGAAATGAAAACCCTTATAAGCATCTTGATGAATTCCTCGAAATCTGTTCTACGGTCAAATTGTCAAATTTTTCTGATGATGCTCTCAGATTAAGGCTGTTTCCATTCTCACTTAAGGATGATGCCAAAAACTGGCTTAACTCCTTAGAAGGTAACACAATTACCACGTGGGAACAAATGCAACAAGAATTCTTAAAGAAGTATTTTCCCATAGGCAAGACCAACCAAATTCGGCGAGCTATCACGAGTTTCTCACAACTCGATGGTGAGCAATTTCATGAGACTTGGGAGAGATTCAAAGACCTCATTCGTAAATGTCCTCACCATGCAGTGCCCAAGTGGCAACTGGTTCAATGCTTTTATGATGGTTTATTCACAAATCACCGTCAAATGGTGGATGCCTCTTGTGGTGGGACTTTCATGATGAAAGTGAAAATGAGGCTTGGGAATTGTTTGAGAACCTTAGTGAGAATTCTTTTCAACATGTTGCAGCCTCTAGGAGTGAAAAACCAACATCTTCTAGTTCTCAAAAGAGAGGAGGTATCTATGAAGTAGGGCACTCCATAGATATCTATGGGAAAGTGGATGCTTTGTCTAAAAAGCTTGATCAATTGTTGTCCATAGGACAAATCCCTGCAACATCTTCTCAGCCTTCCACCTTACAAGAAGAATGTGCTTTATGTTCTAGCCATGCTCACTTCATAAGTGAATGCCCAATGGCTTCCCAATTCCCTGAGTTTGTCCAAGAACAAGTCAATGCTGCTCAAGGATTCTCTAGACCGGGTAATGATCCTTTCTCTAATACATATAACCCAGGATGGAGAAACCACCCCAATTTTTCTTGGAAACAAACTCCAGGGAATTCATTTGCCCAATCTCAAAGGACAAATTTGCCTCATACTCTCAACCCTTCTGGTTATCAACCTTTTCGACCACAGCAGCCATTCCCACACTCTAATCTTCCACCTCCAAGAAATCCATCTTTTGAGGAGAGAGTATTGCAAGGCCTTCAAGGACTTGAAGCCAACACACAAATGCTGCATTCCCATACTCAGTCAATAGCCAAGCTTGAAGCCCAAATCGGGCAACTAGCAAATGCTCTTAGTAGACGAGAGGAGGGAAAACTTCCAAGCCAACCAGTGAACAATCCTAAGGGTCAATATTCCATAGAAAATTCACAGGCTGATGCTACTTACCAAGAGCAAGCAAAGGCAATCATGACCTTAAGGGATGGGCGAGTGATTGATACTAGACCTGGAGTGGATGAGGAAAAGAATGGCCAGTCAGTTAGCAAGTCCAAGGATTCAGGGATTGAAAAAATAAATGAATCAAAGAAGGATCCTCCTCCATCTCTTTCCACATCACCAAATCCTATGGCAACACCATATTTGCCAAAAGCTCCTTTTCCCACTTGCCTTGATGCACCTTCTCCTTTTGGAAAAAAAGGAACATCTATGGAAGATATGATGGAAATGTTCAAACAAGTGAAAATCAATCTTCCCCTTCTTGATGCCATCAAACAAATCCCATCCTATGCCAAATTTCTCAAAGACCTTTGCACTCAAAAGCGCAAGACTCGGGCACAAGTGTCCAAAAAGGTGTTTCTAACCGAGCAAGTGAGTTCCATTTTGCAAAATAGCACTCCTCCCAAGTTTAAGGATCCAGGTGCTCCTACCATCTCATGTGTGATAGGAAATCATTCCATAGACAGGGCACTCTTGGACTTAGGGGCAAGTGTTAATCTCCTTCCTTATTCGGTATATGAGCAATTTGGGCTAGGTGAGTTGAAACCAACATCAGTTACTTTGCAATTAGCTGATAGATCTGTCAAGGTGCCACGTGGAATAATTGAGGATGTTCTTGTTAAGGTAGATAGGTTCTACTTCCCTGTAGACTTTCTTATTCTTGATATGGAACCTGTATGCAATCCAAGAAAACAAATTCCCGTCATCTTAGGTCGCCCTTTCTTAGCTACAGCTAATGCTTGCATCAATTGTAGGTCTGGAGTGATGGATTTGTCCTTTGGTAACATGAAAGCAAGGCTAAATGTGTTTAATGCTGCTCAACAACCTTCCAAGGAGGATGATTGTTTTGCAGTAGATGTCATCGATGGTTTAGTTAAAGAAGCCTTACCCTACATTTTAACCGAGGATCCATTGGAAGCATGTCTAGCTCATTTTGGCTATGATGAGTTTGATATTGAAAAATCTATTGAGGAAGTGAATGCTATGCTTGAACTACCACCCCTCCAGGATCATGCACCTTGGAAATCCAAATTTGAGTCTTTGCCTCCATTGTCTAGTGAACCTACCCTTCCTTCCACTGAAGTGCCTCCCAAACTTGAGTTGAAGCCACTCCCCGATACACTTAAGTATGCATTCTTAGGACCTAATGACACCCTTCCAGTCATTATAGCATCTAACTTGACTACTGAACAGGAAAGTCAACTTATGAGCATGCTTAAAGAACATATGGGTGCTATAGGATGGTCTGTGGCTGATTTAAAAGGGATCGACCCTTCCATTTGCATGCACCGCATTCATCTCGAGGAGAATGCCAAGCCAATTCGTGAAATGCAAAGGAAGTTAAATCCTAACATGAAGGAGGTTGTAAAAAAAGAAGTTGTGAAGTTATTAGATGCAGGTATCATATACCCCATCTCAGACAGTAAATGGGTTAGTCCTACTCAAGTGGTGCCTAAGAAGTCGGGAATTACTGTTGTCAAAAATGAACATGGTGAACTAGTTCCAACACGTACAACAACAGGTTGGCGTGTTTGCATTGATTATCGGAAGCTTAATCTGGTAACTAGAAAAGACCATTTCCCTCTACCCTACATCGATCAAATCTTAGAGAGGTTAGCAGGCCAAAGCTTCTACTGCTTTCTAGATGGTTACTCTGGATATAACCAAGTACCTGTTTTCCCCGATGACCAAGAAAAGACAACTTTCACTTGTCCATTTGGTACATTTGCATATAGGCGTATGCCTTTTGGCTTATGCAATGCACCTGCTACCTTTCAGCGGTGTATGTTGTCTATTTTCTCTGACATGGTGGAAAAATTTCTTGAAGTTTTCATGGATGATTTCTCAGTATTTGGGATCACTTTTGATGATTGTCTCCAAAATCTTTCTAATGTTCTTAAACGTTGCATAGAGACAAATCTTGTTCTGAGTTGGGAAAAGAGTCATTTTATGGTTCAAAAAGGAATTGTTTTGGGACATATTGTGTCTTCTAGGGGGATAGAAGTAGATAAAGCCAAGGTTGATCTCATCTCTAGCCTTCCTCCCCCAGCATCTGTTAGGCAAGTGCGATCTTTTCTTGGTCATGCAGGATTCTATCGTCGATTCATCAAAGACTTTAGCAAAATCTCTCGACCCTTGTGCAATCTTCTTGTCAAGGATGTACCATTTATCTTTGATAATGCCTGCTTGGAAGCCTTTGAGAAACTTCGCTCATTATTGTCCACTGCTCCCATCATTCAACCACCCAACTGGTCACTCCCATTTGAGATTATGTGTGATGCATCCGACTATGCAGTTGGTGCAGTCTTGGGGCAACGGGTGAATAAAAAACCCCATGTCTTATACTACGCTAGTAAAACTCTTTCTGAAGCTCAATTGAATTATACCACAACAGAAAAAGAATTACTAGCTGTAGTATTTGCCCTTGATAAATTTCGATCCTATCTCTTAGGATCCAAGGTTGTAGTGTTCTCTGATCATGCCGCTTTACGGTATTTACTGTCCAAAAAAGACACTAAACCTCGCCTCATTAGATGGATCTTGTTGCTACAAGAGTTTAATTTGGAGATTCGGGATAAAAAGGGGTCAGAAAATGTGGTTGCAGATCATTTGTCTCGGATTCTAGTTGAACATTCTGGTACCAACTTACCAATACCAGATTCTTTCCCCGATGAGCAATTATTTGAGGTTTCTCATGTTAAATTACCATGGTTTGCTCATATTGTGAATTATCTTGCAGTTGGTCAAATCCCACCTCATTGGTCTAAGCAAGACAAAGATCGATTTTTTTCCCAAGTTAAGTTTTACCTGTGGGAGGATCCAGAGCTGTTCAAATATTGCCCAGATCAAGTGATTCGAAAATGTGTCCCAGAAAATGAAACCAATAGTATCCTCACCTTTTGTCATTCCCTCGCCTGTGGAGGGCATTTCAGTGGGAAGAAGACTGCTGCTAAAGTCTTGCAAAGTGGGTTTTATTGGCCTACTTTATTCAAAGATGCCCATGCATTTTGTCATGCCTGTGAACGATGTCAACAAATGGGGTCCATTTCCCGACGTGACATGATGCCTCTGAATCCCATCCTGGTGGTAGAAATCTTTGATGTGTGGGGTATTGATTTCATGGGTCCATTTCCATCTTCATTTGGCTTTGAGTACATTTTGGTTGGGGTAGATTATGTGTCAAAATGGGTGGAAGCGATTGCCACAAAAACAAATGACCACAAGGTTGTGGTCAAATTCCTTCAAGACAATATCTTTTGTCGTTTTGGCTTTCCGCGTGCTATAATTAGTGATGGGGGTAAACACTTTAACAATCGGCCTTTTGAGGCTTTGGTTCGCAAGTACTCCATTACCCATAAAGTTGCCACCCCATATCATCCCCAAACTAGTGGACAAGTCGAAGTTTCTAACAGGGAAATCAAAAACATCCTTCAGAAAACAGTTAGACCTGATAGAAAAGACTGGTCCTTACGCTTGAATGATGCCTTGTGGGCGTATCGTACTGCCTATAAAACTCCTATAGGTATGTCCCCGTACCGTTTAGTGTTTGGTAAAGCTTGTCATTTACCAGTTGAGCTAGAACACAGGGCACTTTGGGCTATAAAGAAGTTTAACTTTGATTTAGCTGATGCGGGTTCACATCGAAAACTTCAAATCAGTGAATTGGAAGAGATACGCAATGATGCGTATGAGAATGCTAAGATTTACAAGAATAGGACTAAAGCTTTTCATGATAAAAACATCAATAGAAAGTCCTTTGAACCCAATCAAAAGGTGTGGCTTTTCAACTCTAAGTTACGCTTCTTTCCTGGTAAGTTGAGATCTAGATGGGACGGGCCTTTTGTTGTTAACCAGGTTTTTCCCCATGGTGCTGTTGAAATTTTAAATCCACATGATGGTTCTATGTTTAAGGTCAATGGCCAAAGACTAAAACCATATGTGGAAGGAGACATAGATAAAGAGCTCATTGAATCCATAAATTTGGTGGATCCTGAATATGTTACTGTTTAAATTCACTAATAGCCTTGGAATCTGGCTTTAAAAGACCATTTATTTATTTATTTTGTCTAACCTATTTTCTTTGTGTGTTTTATTTTTATTTGATTGATGAGTTTATTTTTCACAGCTAATCAATTTTGCAGGCTTGTTTGTTTTCTATTAAAGGTACTCTCCACGATTTCTATTACTTTGTTTTTCATTGTTTACATTGAGGACAATGTAAATTTTAAGTTGGGGGGAGGGAATTTTGGTATTGTAATAAATAAATAAAAAAAAATTTAAAAAAAGTTAAAAAAAAAAAAAAAAAAAAAATAGGACTTTTCTATAAATATCATGGCTATTCCTCCCCAAAACCCTCATCTCTGCAATGATGAATAGGTTTTTCACTTTCATGCTCCCATGGTACCTAGTTGTCATTCCACTCATCTTCTGGATATTGGACTATTGTGTACATGAGGAGATTCCAATTATGCCAGTGGTCCCATTTCTGGTCTTTCTTGAAATTTTGCCATGTTATTTGTTGCTAGTGTACGTTTTGTATTTTCGATAATTATTATTTTTATTTTATTTTGATTCATCTGTTTAGAAGTTGTGCTAAGTATTCCAGTGTGTTATTTATTTATGAATAGTATTTTGTTGTGTTCATTCCTGTGCTATTTTATCTGTTTGTTCTTTGAGTTTAGCAAATAAAACCATCTTCATTCTAGTAGCAGCAAAAAAAAAAAAAAAAAAAAACAAAACAAAAAAAACAAAAAAAACAAAAAAACAAAAAAACAAAAAAAAAAACAAAAAAAAAAAAAAAAAAACAAAAAAAGTGAGAGCTACTCAATAGTAGCATTTTGGGTAGAACTAGAAGGGTCAGTTGGGGGTTGCCTCTGTGGGCTGCCCGGAACCCTTTCTCGGTCAATGATTTGATCAGTGAGCCTCTCCAGTGCCTCGACCCTTGGTGTGAGTCTGTTAGAATAGGAGTCCACCATTCTTTGTAACTCTCTATTCTCCGCTCTCAAAGCCCTCATCCTTCGATAGGCTCCGTCAAGCAACCCCTGGAGACGAGTGACCTGGTCACTTAGACTTTGCATGTGCACATTTCTGGTGTGCAAACGCCGAGCCATGTGAGCAGTAAATGTTGTGGCCTGAGCGCTGAGAGCCATGGAGTCTCTTATTACGTCCAGGTCGGACCGTCCACTTAGTATTCTTTCATCACGAGGAGTGATGAGTCCCTCCGCTACTGCCGTTGCGTTCGCAAGATTGTAAATTACAGAATCGTCAACTGTAAGAGGTTGGTTTTGAATATTTAGGAACCTTGGGTGCCAGACCTCTGGTTGTGTTGCTGGTGTTGTGTTTAAATCAGGACGGTTTTGTGGGGCAGAGGAGGAAGAGGCCATGAGTTCGTAAGAGAGGACTTAGAGAAAGTGAGGCTTTTGAGGATTGAAGGATTGAAGGAGAGTTTTTGAATTCCTGCAGTCGATCTCTGGGTTTTAAAACCCACTCAACAAGAGTCAAAAAGTAGGGTTCAATGATCGATGCACTATGGAAAATTTGGCACGCTATCAGACATTAAGGATTAAATAATCCTCTAAATCTTCTCGAGACCTGCAATAATCCACCATTACTATTGCTTTATTGACAACGCCCAGATCTCGATATTGCGAACTGTCGGTCATGCTGCCCCTGTCGGTGAGAGAGAGTAGGCTTCCGGGTTTGGGCTTAACAGTTTGGATGTGCCAAAGTCTTGGACGTCCATGTGTTATTGGGCCACTAGCCCAATACTCATCTGTCAACAGGAATAGGAGGCCCAAGTGTATCAAAAAAAAAAAAAAGAAAAAAAAAAAAGAAATCAAATCTAAATGGATGCCTCTAGATCATGATTTTGCATTCGAATAATGTTCATTGAATGACTCTAAATTTTGGATTAGTATCATTCATGAAATTAAACTTTTGAACACACGTCATTAGCTTGGCAATTCTAGTTTAGTCCTTTATATTTGTATTTGCATAGAGAATTTATCACTTGTATATCTAATTGCACCATCACATTTATTCATTTTGTGGGGCTTAAACTTGTTAATCTTTGATGAGTTGAATAAACCGCAAATAAATGACCTTGGCAACAGCTCTTAACTTTGTGTTTAAAAAAAAAAAAAAAAAAAAAAAAAAGAATGTGTGCTGGTATCATACTACTCACCTAGTAACCGGGCCTCTTGCCTCACTAAGCAATGAGTATTCGCGTCAAACAGTGAGTAGTCTAGTAGAATTATGGGTGTAACTAGTTTGGGTTCGTAGCCTTTTTAACTTGAGTAAGTAAGCCCATAGGGGTGTCTCTACACCTAGTGCCCTAAAGCCAATTGGTTTGGGAGTCATTGGCCCAACGCTCATTACATGGGTTAATTAGAAAGCTTAATGGACCTGAACATTGTACCCAATCAAAAAAAAAAAAAAAGAAGAAAAAAAAAAGGGTGTTATTATTATTAATATTATTATTATTTGTGTGCGTATTGAGCTGAAGCCTTGGTTTACCTTGCTACGGTGAATTTAACAAATTAAGGAATGTTAATATGTTGGGGGCCACATATTTGTATAAAAATTCACTTTACACCAGATGAACTTGTGATAAATTTTCTATTTGAGTACAAGTGGATTGGACTTTATTAGATTGGTAAAAAAATGTATTGTTCAACTGTTTGATTTCAATGAATGAGAATTTTCGTTTGAGTTAGCAAGATATTATCTAAATGCAGAATCGTGAACAGCATCCGTGATAATAAAAGATGTTTGTGGGTGTCATCACTGGAAGCCCTCACGAGACTATAACTCGTCCACTAGGGGAAGCCTAGGGGTTTAAAGGCTTATTGCATATGCTAAATGCAATCGCATTACCTGCGAAAATGGACTAGTTAGTTTTTGTTTTATTTTGTTTGTCTTATTTTATTTTGCTTTGCTCGAGGACTAGCAAAGTGTAAGTTGGGGGGTATTTGATAAGCACAAAATATTCATTGAAATTACTCCCTAATTTATATTTTCTAGTTATTTTATTATATTTAATTTTGTGTGTTTAAAGTGTTCTTGATTTATTGCAGGGCTGTAGAGTTTCTATCAGAAAAGATGACAATCAGGACTACTTAAGCTAATAAATACAACTTGAAATGGGTTTCTCACCTACCTAAAATTTCATGGAGCTGCAACAAGAGTTGGGTCAACAATTTTGAAGATTTGAGCAGCTGAAATTCAAAGTTAGGTAAAGAAATTCATGATCCCAAAATCAGCAGCAAATCTGGACAGATTGACCAAGTTTTGGTAATCTGGCCATAACTTGTGATTCCCATATCCGATTTGGGTGAAATTTGTGGCTCTGGAAAGAGGACTTAAAGAGCTACAATTGTTTAGTTTATGGCATTTCCTGATTCAAACGTCTTCCAAGTCAAAAATGAGCTGGAAGTAGACTTATTTGCAAAAATCTGAATCTGGCAGCATTTGTCAAAGTGAGAACATGGGCAACCAAGAATTCAAAGAAAGTGGGCATTGCTTTTGACTTGTTGGATCAGCTGGATCCTTCCCCCATCTCCTATAAATACCAAGGGAATTCACATAACATAGGGGAGGAGAGGAGAGAAAAAGAGGAGGAGGTACAAAGGTGGCAAAGGGGAAAGACTAGTTCTTGGTTATCTACATGGCCAACTAATCTTTGTCTTAGGGGGGAGATGAAGCCCTAATCAAGTATGGTGTATTTTATTGTATTGTGTTATTGATTTGATTATTTGTGTATGAGGATTGCATAACTAGGAGGATTGTATTATTGATACAATTGGTTTTAATGTTTTTATCTCAAATTGTGTTTAATTTCTGTGATTTTAAATACAATGGTTATGCAATGGTTTTCACTGTACATATATTTGGAGATTAAGATGATTCATGTTTAGACAAGATGAGTCGTGCTCACAAATTAATTTAGAGTAGAGTAGGTGAGACGGTTCATGCTATATCTTTGATGAGTTATGCCTAATTTACAAATATATGAATCTTTCTTGATGATGTCATTGGGCTTGTAGCTACAATGAGTCTTGCTCATACCAAATTATAATTTCTTGAAACACGTTACAATAAGTGCATTTTTATACAAGATTAGTGGTGGATTCGAGACCCTAAGTATTTCCTTTCTTGAAGAAAATATAAATTTATTTTGCTTGCATCCCATAGAGTTCAAAACTACAAAAATCATCTTTGTGAATTATTTTAGTATTCAGTTTTCAAAATTAAAATAATCCCAGTACAGTCCCTGTGGTACGACACCCGTACTACCACTATATACAAATTCTTGCATCCTACGGGTAATTGATTTTGACACGATCAGCAACCAGGATGTACTCATGCCCATTTAACGCCTTTAGCTTGATCTGCCCGATGATATCTATCCCCTATACTGCAAACGGCCATAGAGATGACATACTTGTTAAAGGCATAGAAGGCAAATGTTGTTCACTGGTGACAAATTGGCATTTATGGCACTTCTTAACATGTGCGTGGCAATCTCTTTCCATGGTAGACCAATAATAGCCTAGCCTCATGATTTTCTTAGCCAACATATAGCCATTCATGTGTGGAGCCCCTGTCCCTTTATGGATTTCTTTGATTAAATGTTCGGTTTCCTCTTCGGTGACACACAGCAGGTGGATCCCATCATATGATCTCTGATATAGCTTTCCTCCACAAAGTACATAGTGACTCACCAACCGTCTCAAGGTCTTTCTATCAATACGAGACGCTCCTTCTGGGTATTCTCTTTCTTCAATGAACCTCTTTATATCATAGAACCATGGATTGCCATTATTTACCTCCCCTTCTCGGATTGCACAGCAATACACAGGCTTGTCTCGGCATTCTATCACCAACAGCTTCACGTTCCCTCCTTCAGGTATCTCCACTATGGATGCTAGAGTTGCCAAGGCATCGGCGAACTGGTTTTTGTTTCTTGATAGGTAGTTAAACTCTATCTCTGAAAACTCTTTGGTTAGAGTTTCCAGATAAGCATGGTAGGGCAACAGTTTCTCATCTCAAGTTTTCCATTCCCCTTTTATCTGACAAATGATTAACGCCGAATCTCCGAACACTTCCAATTCTTTAATCCCCAGCTCAAGTGCAGTTTCCAATGCAAGGATGCAAGCCTCATACTCTACAATGTTGTTGGTAGCTTCAAACCCTAACTTGACTGCCAACGGTGTAAATGCCTTTTCGGGTGAAACCAAGAGAACTCCTATCCCACAACCTTTCTTATTGGCTGCCCCATCAAAGTATACTCTCCAAGTTTTTCTTCCAATTTCTAGCACGTCTTCGTCTAGGAACTAATCACTGAATGGAGCGGATGATGACACAGGACATCTAGCTAGGTAGTTTGCAATGACACTTCCCTTGATAGACTTTTGAGTTACATACTTGATGTCAAATTCATTAAGGAGAATTGACCATCGAGCAGTTCTGTATGACAATACTAACCTTTCTATCAAGTATTTCAATGGATCCATGTGACTTATTACAAATACTTCGAAGGACATCATGTGTATCGGAGTTTCTGCATCGCCCATACTAGTTGTCGTCATGGTAGGTTATTCCTCATATTCACACGCAATGCCCTTCGGGAGAAGTTGGGTAATTGATGAAATACCTAAATTGAACATAGAGTCAAACTAATGCATTCATGATCTGGCACTCATGAACATAATTTTTATTTAGCATGATAGTTTTAGATTTTATATATCATCATTTTATAGTTTATTTATGTGAAAATTACATCTATCGAGTTTTACTTAGGCGTATATTATTTAGCCATTTTTATAGAGAATATTGCCAAGGCTGGAGAGATGAACTCATAATTTATAGACTCATGGACATGCTTAGACTTGCGCTGTTTTATTTTAATATTGGAACAATATTTGATTTGGAGATGCATGAATTATATTTCATTTTGCCTATGGGCTTTTGGACATTTAATTTATGGATGGCTTTAATAGTTTAATTAATTAGGTTTTATTTCACGTAGATAATGATGCAATGTGATGATACTATGGATGGATGATAGGAAATATTTTCATGAAATGTTCAAACAGATTACATATTTATGTCATGGTATATCCTATCTACGGATGGGTCAAGCATGCCGAAATTTTTATAAATCATGAAATTTTATACGTATCATCCATTGTTAATCAAATGATTTTATTAATTTAAATCCCATTTTAATTTACTTGATCATAACTCGTTAAATTTTAGGTCGATCGTGACGCCTAACTTGTAATCAAACCTCCTTACCCGCAATCTCTAATCATATGGACCACTATGAGTCACTCCATTTTTCAAATGACATTGAAACTAAAATGCACCACTTTCAAAATGTCTCTAATACGACGACCACCTACATATTCACATCTTTAATCTCGATGACCTTAATTATTCTATATATGCTTGTATGTTTAATCTAAGTGAGGTGGTCTGGACTTGACTAATTAATTTTGCTCTGGTTCAATGCTCTTGTGGGAGGGTGCATGTTTTTGGGGTAGTGAAACAATGGTGAGTACTTTTTCCTCTAAAGGCAATTCTGAAAAGAAAATGTGTACACACACAAAACTCCTCTTCCCTTTATTTATATATATATTATTTTTCCGACCATTGTCTCTCGTATAGCCTTCTATTCCAAGAAAAAAGAGTTCTTCAAGTTTTGGGAAACAATTATGAAGCCTTATTGTTGGATGAAGAAGAGTGCGTCGAGGGTATATTCAGAAATCCTAGGTCTTGCAAGTCTTCTTCTTTGGTTAAATAAACAAAAATAAATAAATTTAATCTTGATCCATGTATAAGGGCCTTCACTACTTTTTATTATTCTTCTTCTTTGAATTACCTTTTCTTTTTCCTTTTTTCCATGGTTGTTTTAATTGTTAGAACACTATTTGACCCCAAAAGGTTAAGTTGTTAGGGAATTAGTCAACAATGTATATCAAGTTAGTACTCCCCCTCATGTACGACCCCCGCTCGCACATGAAGAGATGAACCGATCCGCGACAATGAGTTAAACTGAGTTGAACTGGTAAATGGTATGTAGGTGTAAAGACTTGAAACCAGGACCTCCTAGAGCTTGCCTAAGTGTCATTCATGCTGATTTAGCATATGCAGTGTGGGAAGATCACAAGCAACTCACAAGGTAATGCCCAGGATAATGCAAGGTAAAACGGGAAGTTGCTCCATATTTGGGAATTTATTTATTTATTTATTTGGGCCAAATGTATTTGCAAACTTTAATTAATTGGTATCTTGTATTAAAAGTTAATTAAAATTTATGGTAACCAATTACACGTTTAGGAGTAAACGTTTTATTCTGAACCCCAAAACCTATCTCAAACACCACTTTATGGTATGGACAAATATGAAGAAAGGGGCACCAAATGGGGCACCAAAAGTGAGCAGAGGATCTTTGTGCGACAAGAAGGCCAACGGCATGGAAGGAGACGAAGGTAAGATTGAAGAGGGTAAGACTGGGAATCCGAACTGGTGATTCTATTCAAAGCTCAGGTTTTGTTTTATTAGGTTCTATTAGCTTTGTATCTTAGGCATCACGTGATCCTTGTTCTTTGTCGATTATATGAAGTCATTCTTTTACACATTTTTTTTTCCCTTTGATTCCATGCACCACACTCTCACACACACGCACACATATATAGGGGAGGGATCCGTTTACATCGGTGTAAAACTTTTTACTCTTACATTTCTCAATATCTTTTTGTGTAAATAATATTTTGCCAATCCGATAGTTGGATTAAGTTTTTTATTCATGCACATCATAAATGCCAAATTTCAAATAAATCGAATATCAGGAAACGTTTCATCTATAAATTGACATTTCTTTTTATAAATAAAATTATAATTTGAAGCACTTTATGAATAACATACTTCCCAATATCCAATTTATTTGAAATTTGGCATGGCATATATGATATGCATGAATGGTTAATCTAATCCAACAGTTGGATTAGCGAAATATTTTTCTCACAAAAATATATTGAGGGTTACACATCCAGGATGTAAAATTCAGCCATAAAATCAAGTCGTTCAAGCAAATTCAAAGTCGGTGATAAATTTCCCAGTAGTTCACAAATCAAAACCTCCATCACTGATTGCAAATCCAAAAACCAATTTAAATAAAATCCTACACAATAGATTCTACAAAGAAATCACACCAATCAGATGGTCCTCAAATGCCAGCGGATTCTCTGCATTTGAACTCTAGAAATTTAGTAAAAAATGACTGCCCATGGGGTAAGCCAATAATCAAACAGGTGGGTCTACCAACCAGGAATATGCATGGCACATGTGATGTCTTAGAAAAGACAATTGCAGGAACTGACAAAATTATGTCATGCCAGTATGAAACCAGATGTAATTAAATGTAATGATTCACACAATGCGTCGTAATTTCTTATACAAAATTACATGGCCAAAGTGCGACTAAACTAATTTGCTTGTGATGCTAGGAGTGTGTCATACACATTTGCACTATATATGGTTCCCAAGTTCGTCAGCCACATCAACAGATACAAAAGTTGCTATGGATAGAAAACACAATTACATCACAAAACAAAAAGTTGATTCATTAAAAAAATAAAGAAGCATTTCAGGTTCGGCATGCGGCGCTGAAGATCTCACCCCGCATTACATCAATCGGCATGTGCTCAAGTGTGTAACGCTCTGGACCTAGATACACGCCTGTCTTTTCCAAAAGAGCAAGCCCTTCATCCCTACCATATCTTGAAGTGTAGAGCTTTAGCTACTCAATGTCCTAATAAAGCCACCCGAGAGAGAGAGAGAGAGAGAGAGGGGTACCAAAACATGCAAATGTGTATCAGTACAAGAATTCTACTACCAACCATGAGCAGTGTTTCAAATTTTTTTTTTTTATAAATTAATTCTGGGGTAGCAGTTTTTCAATTACAGCATCTATCACACGGCAAACAAAAAAATGCATTGTCATTCTGATATTATCCAAACATAACTGGGGAATTTCCCAAATAAATAACATAAGGTCATTTCCACTTGTATCACTGCTATAATAATTTAAAATAATCACGAAAAACTGCTTTTGTATGTATGCGTGCGTGCGTAGTGAAAATGCTGCACTTAATCTGGGGGATGATTTTGATACAATTGTAGCAACAAAAGAACAATAGTTTAAGAAACTAAAACAGAGATGACCCTAGGAAAGCATTCTAAAATTACTCCAAAAGAGTACCTGCAAGCCACTCAGAATGCGCTCTAGTCTAACTGAAGCAACCGGTTGATGCGAATGAGAGAACACCTCACCAGGGTAAAATAAGACCCCATCACCTGGGGGAAGGCCACGCCTAGATCTTGTCTGCTCACATGCATATATTGCTTAGTGAAAAGGGGTAAGCATGATGTTTTTAATAGTGCTGTTCAACTTATGAGACATAAAAAGGACTGTAGGCCAAGAATATACCTCTGCACTGGCCACTGTTGCTTTCTCATAGCAATTGGCACCCCAATACAAAAAACCTGTGCCGCCTTCTTTCCATACACACCACATCACCGCACGGTGTTGTGTACCTCGCATCCCAAGGTGCCAGTTGGGATGAGGATCAGATGGTCCCATGCACACATACGTCCACCATTCCTGGAGGAAAGACAAGCTTGCCATAATCCACATAAACAATAGTATCACACATGTAAACATGAATTTAGTGCTTGTGGCCAGGAAGGTGCCCACGATGCCTGCCCATCAATATCGTGCGAAGAGCAAGCAATGCACCTTAGAAGACAAGCACCAGGCCCAATTCACAACAAAAAAACTCAAGATGATTACCTAAAAAATTTAATCTCACATATGTAACATTCTAATTTCAAAACTATTCTTTCTAATTACATTGGCAAAAATGATACATCTCAAACAACAAACAAGACGTCAACCAGGATAAATTTGGTAAAATGTCCTAAATACCATGACTAATTTAAGGAGCAATTTTGCTTGCACAGGAAGTAGTAAAGGCGCAATCGATCTGGACATGGGATATTGGGTGTCTGACAAGGCACCCTCCATAAAAACTGAAATGTGATGTAACATGGGAATTTGACTACAATTTTCCTAACACTAGAGCGCTATTGTATCTAGATTCTAGTTCTACAAGCAAAGCCAATTTTCTTTGGAAATAAAACCACCATTTCGTTTTCCAAGTCAGGATGCAACTAGCACAAATTTCACCCCTAGAATTCATCTTTGACAAAAATGTTACAGACACCGGCTTGTTTTGAACAGCATGTTACATCAGGCTACCTCATAGCTGCCATCATGTAATGAAAGAATATTAGTTTGGCAGCACCCTCCAAACCATGATGTTGTGTGACGTGATTGGCAATAGTATTTTTTTTTTTTAATTATTATTTTTGACAATTGATAGAATTTAGGGGGCATTACAAATTGGTCAGACTACGAGTAACTAATTTCAATTAATCGTCATTCTTTGTTATGAGGTAGCTTGATATAGTATGCAGTTCAAAACAAATGGGTATTAATGCTTCTCCATAAGCTTGAACCAGAGATCACTTAATTAACAAGTGAGGCAAATGCCACTATGCGATAATGCCATGGGCGTGATTGGCAACAGATTAATGATAGCAACAATCCAACTAATTAGCATGATGAAAAAGCAACTTGCATTTTAGCTCCAATCTGAATAATTGGACAAAAGGTACATGCTAAGTGGTGCAGAACCCACCACAAGATGCACGCCACCAAGGAGCTAATAAATGCCAAATATAATGGTGGAATTGTTAAAGACCATAAGACCTCATATTATAATAAAAAAAAGAAGAGGGTTTCCACCATATAAACTAACATTCACTTCATAAAAAAATATAAAAACTAATCTTCAATAATTTTCCCAACTAGAAATTCAGACCATAGGGAAAAAACCAACAAAAAAATTACCTCACCATTCTCTGGTTGTAATTCTGC
The DNA here is from genome assembly GCA_039720395.1 of Liquidambar formosana. Lineage (NCBI taxonomy): Eukaryota > Viridiplantae > Streptophyta > Magnoliopsida > Saxifragales > Altingiaceae > Liquidambar > Liquidambar formosana. Next base: position 16,255,612 of record CM077822.1, read on the forward strand.
AATGATATCCTTCACCAGATCCTCACGATTACCAAAAACCCGCTCACTGCAAAGGGAAAAAAAACAAATACTACGTCTTCAAAGGCTACAGAATGTTACGGAAAAACGTCTGCTACTTCAACTAATTAATATAATATAAACTCAAATCAACTAATGTAGCGACAGAAGCAGTCATTTACAACATCTTTTACAGTTGAAAAATGAATTGCTGTCAGAGATCAGAAGTACTAGAAGCAAGTGCCACTAACGAGAAATCTAGTACCATACCTAGTCATATAACTTCAACAATTTTTTTTAGATGAGATGGACAAGCAATGGAGGTGGATTGTGCATCATAATTCTATCGGATTCCATGCTCTTGCAGAGGGGAAAGAAAGAGAGAAAAAAGGATGGTAAGTATGCGTTCAATTTAGAACCTGAAATGTCACTGCAAACTGGATTTCAAACATCCAGCCCCTTTATACTTTATATAGGCTCCATGGAAAGCTTTAAACAACAGAATAACTCCTTAGACCACTCAACCTAAAAGTCACCCCACCTAATTAATAATAGAATCTCTGATTGACTCACGCAAGATGCAAATTAATAATACCTCTCTAAGAAATCAACTAGCTCCAACAATGAACTTGCATCCTTGGTTTCCAAAAACTTAATCATTAATAACCAAACCAATAAGGATGAAAATGTCACCCTTTAAAGTTGTTTAGTGATTAGTAAATTAATAGAACTATCCAGTTATGAATTAATTAATGATTTCAATCCAAAATAACCACCTGTTGCCTCCAAAAAAAAAAAAACAAACAAACAAACAAATAAACCCTATGTCAGTTACTATTTCAACAGGTTGCCTAAAAAAGGGTACTACTTCTTTCTCTTTCCTCATTCATCAAGATAAGCACCCTTTCATGTCGACAGTATTATACTGTACAGTACGTGTAGGGAACCAATCAAGTATAAGTAACGAATTAATTCAAGTATCATCAAGAAAAATAAATTTTAAAAGAAAAAATCGCAAGAGTGGCATAAAAGAAACCAATCGACAATAATACCTTGTACAGTATATTTGAGTATGAGGGCGTAGGAACTTTGGAACTTTCACAAAAGCCTCAAATGCTGTAGGCGCAAGAGGTGCATCGCTAGGCCCTACATAAAAGAAGAATGCCATCTGAGAACATTTCCAGAATCAGATTATAAAGCTGGATCAACCACACCAAATTGTGATTATGACTAAAATAAAGTATAGTGTATAAGATACTTTAGTTCAAGTAGTAATCTGATTAGAACAAAGTACAAACAATACCCTCAATTAGAGAAGAATGCTACATTAACACCTATGAAGTAGGGATACAGATATGGGATATGGATACACCAATACAGCAATTTATATAAAATTAAAAAAAAGAAAAGAAAAAAAGAGAGAGAGAGAGAGAGAGATAATACATGTCTGGGATAAGTTTAGAAATAAATATATAGATATATCTATTGTATTACCTTTTAAAACTCCCTTTAAAACATTTATTTATTTTCTTTTATCTTATTTTCGTATTTATAAACAATAATTAAAAGGGGATTTTGGCCACAAGTCCAAATTATAGGACTTATGTGGGCATAAGTCCACTGAAAATTCTTGTGCAACCTTAGGTCCACCAAACAATCTTTAAGACCAAAATACCCTCCTGTGCACTATATTCACACTTTCAGAAAAATATTGTTCTCTCTTTCTCCCTCTCCCTCTCTTTCTCTTTCTTTCTGCAATTTTTTTTCTTTCACTCCATCAGAACTTGTGACGTTAAAAACCATGCTGGTTGATGACACAAGTGCTCAGCAAAGAAACCTCCATTTTTAAACTGAATCAAGTCGATTAGATCTACAGATCTGTTACTGGAGAGATAGAGACATCCAGATCCAATACTATGCAAGATTTGTTTTTGCTGCAATACTATGCAAGATTTGTTGATTCCAAGGCATAACATGCTGTTTTTAGATGTAACTGAACAAAAAAACCAAGCCATGTGATTACATGGATGAGAAAGCTTCCATTGTTGCTTATTCTATTTGGCGATAAGAACCCATTTTGTTCCCAGGTTGTGTTGCATCTTCGACTTTGCCTAAGACAAATTTTTCTAGCCTTAGTCACTGGCTTCTTGTTCCCTATGTCATGACTTAGAACCATTAATTTTTGCATGAGATTTAGTGGTGACTTACTCCGATAAAGTTTCTGCACCAGATCTGGTAGTGAAACCTCTAGTTTTTGCACCAACTCCCCCAACCCCTGCTCCAGCTTCTCCGACACCTCCTCTAGTGGTGAAATCATCAATTTCTACACGAGATCTTGTGGTAAAACCACTATATTTTGCACCAGCTCTGCCAACCCCTATTCCTGTTTCTCCAATGCCTTCTCCAGTGGCTTCAACACCTATTCTATTAAACTCATGTGTGAAAATAACAATTAATCTTAAGTTTATCTTTAAACATTTACATGTAACTGTTTTAGAAAACATTATTTTTTGTAACAGTTACATTTAAAACCAATTATACACACATAAGTTCATAAACTAAATTACATTCAGTATTTATTCTACACAAATCTGTAAACAGTTACATCAAAAAATAATTACATATAAGTATATAGTATAAAAAGTTACATATAATTTTTTTACATTCACCATTTCTTTTGCACAAATCTGTAAATAGTTACATGAATAGATTTCATTGTGTGAGTAATTTGTGGAAGTATGGGTGTTTCATATCAATTCCTCCCTAATTTTCTTTTCTTTAGTCATGAATTTTGAAACAGTTACATGCAATTGTTTAAAAACAATTACATGTAATGGTTTTAGAAAACATTATCTTTTGGCAAATCTACAAAATCTTTTGCTACTAATACCAAATTAATTGTTTTATTTAGAATTATCAGTTAAATATACTCAAAAAACAATAATTTAAATTTAAACTCTATTAAAAATGATTTAATTTCAATTTTTGTTAAACAGTTACATTGAATACAATGTAACTGTTTTTTTTTTATATACATAATTTCATATCTAACATGGATCTTGTTTCAAAGGTCTCAATGAATAGATTTCAAAAATATAAATTTTATTGAAAACCGATATATAAAATAAAAGTTATGCTATTTTAAAGTTTGAAAACAAAAAATAACAACTTAAAGGTATAATTGACTTTATGCACCTAAGACTCTCATAAAAAAACTACCGTTTCATTTAAAAGGGAACTTATAGCTGCATAAGATTTAGCCTTGGACTTATACCTTTATAAGTTCTAAAAAGTGGACTTTTCACTAATTTTCCCTAATTAAAATAACATTTAAACTCTTTTTTTAGAAGAAAACTACAATTCAATCCCTATTACCTCTTTTTTTAAGAAAAGCTTATTGCATGTTGATGGTTGGTGACTTAAGTCTCTTTTTTAAGGTTAGTAGTTACACTCCTACACAAACCCCAGCCCAACCAATCAGGTTTTGTTTTTACTGGAAACATAATAATATGATTAGAAGTTACACTCTTTGCAAATACATATGAAACTGCATATTTGGGGCATTCTTTCAAATGAACATATATGTAACTATGTATGTATAAATGTATATAATTATTAACTACACGCAAATATATAATATATCTATTTTGCAAAATAAAAATACATCTAAAACACATATATGCATACACAAAAACTCCTGACTCTTAAAATTTGCAAATACTTGACAAGAACAGTAGCTCATTTTCATAACTTATCAACATAAATTTTATTTTTCTGTAGATGTCATCATTCAGAAAAATGACCTGGCAGTTGAACCATGACCAAGTGAACCAACATCTGACCAGGTAACAAGTGGTGTGAGATTTTAACGACTCTTGAATTCAATGTTGACATATGTGATACTATATATATCAATGTAAATTATACTATTATCCAGGTGTACTAAAATTTAACATATTCATGTAACGCAATATAGTAAAAAATATATATTTTACGTTATTATATTAACATGGAATTTTTATGGGTAGATTAAACAATATCAGAAAGCGATTACTAAACAATACAATCAAACGAATTAGAGTCATTGACAAATTATCAAGTAAAAATCAGCTCATGAGTCTGCTAAACAGAGCCTAAGATTCAAAATAATTTTTTATTTCCAGTCATACTGGCCTGGGGGTTGTGCATTAGGAACATCTATGGAAACCCAAATTGCTGTTGTCTCTCTGCAGCAATAAAACAATCTCAATTATAAGCAATCAAAAGAAGTTATCCAGTGTAATTTACAACACCAAAACACTAAAACATATAAAAAATAAAACAAACGAGGTAGACAGTACCCTGGAAGGAGGCTTATTTGAGTGACTGGAAGATAAAGGGGTACAAGAGCATCTGGGACACCCAAGATGGGCACCACACGCCGCAATGTCAATGACTGTCCAACAACCACTCTGTACACAGCCGATATCAGCAAAACTATGAGCTCTAAGAATAAATCCTAAAGCAGAACCAGGAACAAAGTGCCTTCAAACTTACCTATCACCGGATGTGGAGCATAAGTCACTACACTGAACCTGTACAACTCCGGCAATACCAGGACCACCCCAAGAAACTTTTGGACGTACAGCAATTTGAACACTTTCTCTCTCATTTCTTCCCGCCAGAAGAGTTATCTTTAAGGAGAGGGGGAAAAAAATATATATTAGACACCAGAATGGTACCGCAACTCAAAAACAGAAGGAAATAAATTCCCCCAGGAAACAACGGATCCCGATTTTTAAAATAATAAAATAAATTGCCAATTCATTTTTGACACAGCGAGCTGTTGCAGGGCTTATGAGGATTTAAGAAATATACCCTGTTAGTTATTCAGTAGGCTTAGTAGTTTATTTCTTTAATATGATGACAATGATATAATATAATTATAATTGATATGTTTTATTAATTCTGTTTTCCTGCGTGGCTGTATGTTGTATGTAGGTTTTAAGAATTTGCTACATTGGCAATTTAGAGTCCACGCCTAGGATATTGTGTTCTTGACCTAACTGTTCTTTACTTCAACAGATAAGAATGGCCATTGAGAATGCAACGAAAATGGAAGAAACTGCAAGGAGATGGCTTTCTATGATGGCAAGGGACTGCAACCGTTTTTGTAAAATCATGGTTAGTTTCTCTTGTAATTTTGAAAGAATAAGAAAACAAACAAGGCCTTTTTGTGGCATAACTTGAAGCGATGAGACTATGTAATTGATCTATGCTTCGTGGCATTGTTCTGATTACACTTGCGATGATGAATGGCAGAGATTGACTGAGAAGGGTACTACTGATTCTGGAAATACAACCCACAAGGAGAGAAAGAAGATTACTTTTGCTGATGAAGCTGGTGGAAAGCTCTGCCATGTCAAGTTTTTCGAGGATGGCATGGCATCCACTGGAGCCTAATTGTTAATAAATGGAATTTTGGCTAAATGATTCTGAAAGAGTCCTGTTGTACATTACATTCTTGGTGATTAGATGACAATTTGATGCTTAAACATTGAAGAGGTGAAACTGCTGGAAAGGGTTGTGGAGGCTTCTCTGACATCTATTGTAGTCTAGAGTCGGCCACAATCGTTGGCCTTGCCTCTCTCCATCCTACAGGAAACAAAAGAAAAAGAAAGCTGAGATGATTGGGGCTGACTTTGGTGTTGTAATGTTCGATTATTCCTGTTCAAGGACTACTGTTTCTTTCTTATTTTTAGGGTAAATTGCAAAAGAAAAAACCCTGCATTGTTACCCCTTATGCAGGATACCCCTCTAAAAAAAAACTTAACAAAAAACTCCCCATATTGTCTAGGGTTGAAAAAACCCCCTTTCTATTCACAATCCGTTAGCAAAATTAACAGCCAAACGTGACTAGCACGTGACGAATAAAATTTGATTTTATGACTATAATACCCTCAGCACTCGGAAAATATGAAAATACCCTCCCCAAAGTCAATGGAAAGACGCAAATGCCTTCACCTTCATCCTCTTCTTTTAAGATCTGAAATGCAACAGGTTTAGGGGTGGATATCAGATCTGGTATCACTCTCCGGCCCTCTCTCCCCTTCATCGGTCTTCTTCTCCGGCAACGACTGTAACACCATAGGTGCAACAGATCTCAAAAGAAATACAAGAGGAGGATGGTGAATAACCGAAACCAAGAAGAAAAAAAAAAAAAAAAAGGAGATCCATCTTTGATAAGGGGAAAAAAAACCATCCAGATCTACTGCATGTACCTATTAGAGAAATAAACAAAACCAAAAAAAAAAAGAAGAAAAAGAAGAAAGAGAAAAGACAGCCATGGCCAGCAACCGCCGTGGCAACAGAAACTTCCCCGCCAGAGAAGACAACTGATGGGGGAGAGTGCTTGGGCTTTCCCGAGGTGGAACTACAACCTTTGAATCCCATTTGTAGGGGTTTATCATCATTTGAAATCCTCGGCTCCAGCTTTCTTCTTGGCCGGAGCTTTCTCTTCCTTCCCAAATCCCAGACCTCCATTTTTTCCAACGAAGAAGGTTTTTTCCCAAACCTCCATTTTTTAATAGAGAAGTTGCCGGTGGTGTTGCAGTCATTGCTGAGGATTTCTCAAACCTCCATCCTCCTTTTGTTTTTCTTTTTCTTTTGAGATCTGGTGCACCCATGGTGTTGCAGTCATTGCCGGAAAAGATGACCGATGTAGGAGAGAGAGGGCTGGAGAAAACGCTGCCTTCAATGACAATTAATGATATACACGTGGCTGCCAAGTGGCAATACATGATCGGAAAAAATTTTTGAAGTCGTATATAGTCAGAAATTCTTTTATTGGCTCGTATATTGATGGAAAAAACTCGAAGGAAACAAGGTTTTGTTTAACCCTTAAGTCGGGGGTATAAGGGTAATTGCATAAATAATTTTTTAAAACCATTTAAAAATATCAAAACCTATTATTTTATTAATTTTCCGTACAAAGGCATAACGGTCATTTCATCTCGCCGTTAACGCCGTACCCCTAGCACAATATGGGAGGTTTTTTGTTGAGTTTTTTTTTAGAGAGGTATCCTGCACAAGGGGTAACAATACAGGGGGATTTTTTGCAATTTACCCTTATTTTTATCTCCATTGATTTTGCATTGTGTTTCCTCTGAGTAATTCTTAAAGATAAATCATCTTTTTCTATGACTACTACGACACTGAATAATCACTTCAAATGAAACTATTTGACAACAATGGCTTTTGAGCTAAATGGCAAGTCCTTTGGTGGTCTTGATCTCAACTCATCTTATCATTTGGCAGAACAAACAAAAAAAAAAAAAAAAAAAAAGAGGAAGACATGACTCTCTCTCCTCAGCTCCTTCAGATTCCGAGAAAGTTGCCCTCTCCATGCCATTTCTATCTCCTCTGTGACTGCCTCTGTCTTTCTCTCCTCTCGCCGACTCTTTTTTTTGTTTTTTTTCGCTAAGTTCTCCTCTCGCCTACTCCACTAGCAGATATTTGTGTAATACGCTTGACGGTCTGCAAATGCGGGCTTTAACTTTTGACCCGAACCGGTTTATTCAATTGGGTATATCGGGACCCGGAAAATGACTCGGTCACTCGGGTAAATGGTCGGTACTCGGTAGCTTACTCCCTACGCATACCGACTGGAGTCTAGATTCTCTACGAGCCTAGAAGACTAGAACCACCCAATGTGGGGGATAGTGATAATTTACTATGGTTAGCTCCGTAGAGTCTAGAACTAACCGTGGTTAACTAATAATGTATGAGAGCCGTGGTTGGCTGGGTTAGGGTTTTTCACAAGTGGCTATTTGCAGAAACACAGAGAAAATCAATTCGACTATCTCCTTCCCTTCCGCTGGTCTGCTGCGGATCATTTGCAGGTGATTTGTCCTCTGCCTTTTATATATGATTGTTGACGAATATAATGTTTCTTTTCTCTCTTTTCTCTCTTCGTTATCTTCTTACGTCTTTCTTGTGGCTGATTCATTGCTTGATTTCTTTGAATCTTTGGAGTTTTGGTGTTTGGGACCCGAGAAAATTTAAAAACTCCACTCGATTGAGTCTCATACAACCAGGTGGCTGACTTGCGGTGATTTTAGTTTTATTTTTCTATCTTTTTCCTCAGTTTTCTATGTAACCAAACGGAGCATAGATGTTTGATTTCCCCTTTAAATTGATGTATGGATCTGTTGATATCTGTTCTATAGCCTTTTGATTTACGACACATCTAATTTATAAATTTGTTTGAATGTTTTCATTATATACATATATTATGAAAACTCTGTTATCTTGAATTGATATTCAGATCTGATTGAGATTGTGTAGTTCATCGAAACTTTCTTTTTCAGGGGGTGTATTTCTGATAAATTCAGCTATTTTTTTCCATGTGTAATGGTGTGAATTTGTTGCGTGGTTCTTATGAAGATAGATTTGAAAGGAATTACATGAAATTATGCATGATTATATATTTTGTATAGCAACTACATGTTTTGCGGCAATGGTTTGAATAGAAAAATTGCAACTGGTAAGAAACAGTGCTTGAGAAAAATCCATCCTAATAGGATAATTATACAAGAACCCTTTTTAATATAATTGTGTAAAGAATGTAAAGCTGTGATGTTTTTGTTTTTAAAGTTGGCTACTTTCGTTCTGTGGATTTTTTAATTCTAGAAAACTTAGGGCTTGTGGTGTCCAATTTGAAATTAAAAAATTCAAGGTATTTTACATTGTATTGAAGGCACAAATCCATCACCTTAAATTGACAAATTCAAGAAAGTGGCTGTCATCATCACAATAAAGAGTGAAAATTCAAAATAATTCAAGGTGATGGATTTGTGACTTTAATACAATGTAAAATACCTTAATTTTTAATTTCGAATTGGACACCCAAATAGGCCCTTAATCTTTACAGAGAAGTTATTGGTGCCAAACAAGATTGTACAAGTGGTGTTACAGTTGGGTGTAATGGACTTCTGATATTTTTAGAAACCTTTTCATGTTTAGTAATTATTGACATTACTGTGAAAATAAATTCTTCATTAATAATAATTAAAAAAAAAATACTATCGAAATAAATTAGATCATGGTGTAATGCTAATACCTTTGCCTAATGAGATACTGCTTTATGCAATTAAATTTTCTAACCTTGTGGCTGCATGAGGCTAGCCTGCATAATCTATATGGATGTTCTAGTATGTTGCCCCATACCTTTGCTTTTATAACATTGGTTAATCCAAATCTATGTATCTGTCCTTTAATGTTAGTGCACTATTTATGGTAGCACCCAAGCGTTGCCAGTAAAAGGCCATCACCCAATGTTGGTCCTGCGAAGCGGGGTCCTAGGAGGGGTGAGGTATATTTGGTCCTGACCTTTGTTTTTCTTTTTATTTTGTTTTATTCTTTCCATTTTTCCTTTCTCCTGTTGCCTAGGCCTTGCCAATATACCAATAAAATGATTTGAAGTTTGCATGCGTGTAACATATAGTTGTCATTTAGTTACATAACATGTATTGAGCATGCAATTCATCATATGTCTTGGGTATTGGAATCATGTTTTCCATTTTAATTGGTGTGTCTTGGTTAAATCTTTTTTTTAAGAAATGAAAAACCATTCCTTAAAAATGTCTCATAACAGTTGGAGGACATGCCTTTGAAATTCATTGGAACATTTTGGAAATGCTTGGGGAAACCCATGAGAGAGAGAGAGAGAGAGAGAGAGAGAGAGAGAGATGTAGATGTTTCCCTTTAAATTTGGTTTTCCTTGCATGTGTCTTCAGCCATTTGAGACGGGGAAATATCATTAATGACTGCCTGGACCTTGATGTGTTATTTAGACATGACTTGCATATAAAAGTAGGGTACACTTTTCCTTATAAAATAAAAAGGTAGATTACTCTTTGAGTTGCCATTTTTGTATTTCCTGTTTAGAAATGAGTACACCAACAAAAATATTTTGGTAAAATCCAATGAGTGCCAGTCTACTTGAAGCTCGCTCTTTGGGGTTCTGCTTCTGCTTGAAGCATGTAAGAAGATGTCTGCTGAAGAGTGAAGCATGACTTTATATAGAAATTTATTTATCCTGTTTGATAATTAAAGATTTCATGTTGTACAGATGATCCTAAACTACTTGAGTGCCCATTGTGTTATATGCCTGATGACGACATGCAAATATTATATGAAATTCATTGTTTCTGCCATGATGTTTAATTTGGGTGCCATGATGTCCAATATTTATTTTCCAATTGGTTTAATCAGCACTCTTCCAGGTGTTTGGGGTTGAAACTTGTGCCTGAACCAATGCTACTATTCTTTCTTGCCCATTGTCCACTTTTTTGTACTTTCAGCAGCTTATTGTTTATTTATTTTTATGTTAGCTTCTAAATTTAAAGTGTGAGTTTGTTCTATGTTATCATTGCAGGAGAATTATTTACTGTTTTGCAGCTACCATTATACGAAACAATGGCAGATGGTCATGAAACTGATAAGAACATTGAGATATGGAAGATCAAGAAGTTGATCAAAGCACTGGAAGCTGCTAGAGGCAATGGCACCAGCATGATTTCTCTTATCATGCCTCCCCGTGATCAAATATCCCGGGTCACTAAGATGCTTGGAGATGAATTTGGAACCGCTTCCAACATTAAAAGCAGGGTGAATCGGCAATCCGTTTTGGGTGCAATCACGTCTGCTCAGCAGAGACTCAAGCTTTACAATAAGGTTCCTCCAAATGGACTTGTGCTTTATACAGGGACTATCGTAACTGACGATGGGAAGGAAAAGAAGGTGACAATCGACTTTGAGCCTTTTAAGCCCATAAATGCATCTCTTTACCTCTGTGACAACAAGTTTCATACAGAAGCTCTGAGCGAACTTTTAGAATCTGATGATAAGTTTGGTTTTATTGTCATGGATGGCAATGGGACACTTTTTGGGACATTAAGTGGCAACACTCGGGAGGTGCTCCATAAATTTACTGTTGACCTCCCGAAGAAACATGGAAGAGGAGGGCAATCAGCTCTACGATTTGCTCGTCTTCGAATGGAGAAGCGACACAACTACGTGAGGAAGACAGCAGAACTTGCCACACAATTTTTTATAAATCCTGCCACTAGCCAGCCCAATGTTTCTGGTCTAATACTTGCTGGATCAGCTGACTTCAAGACTGAGTTGAGTCAGTCAGATATGTTTGATCCCCGGCTTCAGGCTAAAATACTGAATGTAGTAGATGTTTCTTATGGAGGTGAAAATGGTTTCAATCAGGCAATTGAGCTGTCCTCAGAGATCCTATCCAATGTGAAGTTTATACAGGAGAAGCGCTTGATAGGAAAATACTTTGAGGAAATTAGCCAGGATACTGGGAAGTATGTTTTTGGGGTTGACGACACACTTAAAGCTTTGGAGATGGGTGCTGTTGAGACGCTTATTGTGTGGGAAAATCTCGATATTAACAGGTATGTTCTGAAACACAGCACTACGGGTGAGATTATCATAAAACACTTGAACAAGGAGCAAGAGGCTGATCAAAGCAACTTCCGGGATTTAGCTACCGCTGCTGAATTGGAGGTTCAGGAAAAGATGTCACTGCTAGAGTGGTTTGCTAATGAGTACAAGCGCTTTGGTTGCACGCTTGAGTTTGTCACCAACAAATCACAAGAGGGATCCCAATTCTGCAGAGGGTTTGGAGGGATTGGGGGAATCCTCCGTTACCAGCTTGATATGAGATCATTCGATGAGCTTTCTGATGATGGAGAAAATTACGATGATTCTGAATAGCAATCAATCAATTGTTCCCCAATACTGGTGCAGGAAGATGGGGCGAAAGTCCTGCACCAGGACGCGAGATCTCGCGTTGCTGCTGCTGCTCCATTGATGCCCCAAAAACTTTCAAGGAGTTCTTATTAAAGGTTAGTCCCTAAACTTGTTCTTTCTCCATCTTATAATATGTAGCGTAGCACTACCTATGGTTGGTTGTTCTCTAATGTCTCTTTTTTCTTTTAATGCATTTTCAACTTAAAGGAGATTATGTTGTTCGTGGGCCAGAACAAATGGTGATTCCTTGTGGATATCATGGAGCAGTTTGGATCAAATGGACGAAAACATTGCTCATAGCTTCTTCCTATGTACTTGTAGGAGAGATTGTGTGAAGCTTGCTTTTGTTTTTTCATCAACTTGGTTGACTGGATAAAGGCCCTGCTTATGCTTTTCATCAACATTTTGGGAACCTTATATATGGTTGTGGATTTTGCAAAACTTCTATTTGTGGTTCTGATCTCTGTAGAAGTTATTTGCAGCACTCGAATTTATTTCTGTTTCGTATACTGCAGCAGTTTTCTGCTGAACATGTCTAGCTATTATAGTTTTATGATATATGGTTGATGGACCTTCTTATTAGATGAACCATGGCTTGAATACTGCAATCGAGTGATATTATATTTATTATTATTGTTGGTGCTGATGTTTTATTATTTGGTTTGTTACCAGTGAAATTATTGGTAGTTGCATTACTATGGGCCATTATTTGATTGTTTCAGGGTTGTGCTGATGTGGATCCCATATTACTTTTGGGAACCCTAGACAGTTTCAAATTTAAACTTGTTTAATGTCTGATGATGGTCTTGATGGATAGAATAATTCTATCAGGGTGCTTGCTTGCTCCCGTGAAAAATTGAATTGCCTCATTTATGTTTTGTATTTTATTTTATTTTTTTTGTACATTTTTATTGAGACATCATCTTGAGTGGCGCCGTTACAGAAATGGCAGGCAAGGTTGGAATTTTGAAAAGTGGCATTTCATGCAAATCTGAAACTGATCTCTTACTAGTGATGGCACCAATTTTCTTAAATGGGTCCTTTGAAGATGATAGTTTCATACCTTAAAAATCCTATGCAACCATTTAATCTCCTTTGGAGTACCGTACCATTGTCGTGTAAAATTGTTAGATCAGTGTTCCGGTGTGTTGCATCGTATGGACGGACCATGGGATGATTTCAGGTCGGTGGGTGGGTGTGGCTGTGTGGGAGAGGGAGGGGGGGAGCTTTTTCTCTTGGGTTGGTTTTTCCCAGGATGTGATTGGGAAACTCGCGCACAATTTACTTCTGAATCGTGGTGAATGAGTAAATATAATGCATTCAACCACCTTCAATAACGTAAGAGGGTTGGGCTCACATTAAACTCGGCTCTTAGCATTCCAAGCTTTCATTATTTGTTTCATTATGACCGTAATATGATAATGCCTTGAAATGATTTGTTCGTCCAATTGTATGGAATATAATTATTATAAAACTTTGCTTAGAAGAGTTTGGGAAGTTAAAATACTCTTTATAGGCAATTTTCATTTTAGTGAGAACTTCTATGAATGTTAATAACACCAATTAGGCATCCAACTATGGTGCATTATCAGGAGAAGTGGGTGGATTGAAGGGTGACCCATTTTATAGAAATTGTTTGTTAAACACTCGTAGCTTTATTATTAACAGGTGTGATTTTTATTAATTTATTTAGATTCTTGACCTGACACTTGGGTTGATTTTTTTATATTAAATTTATATTAATAAGATAAAATTTAGCACGGTAATTTTAATAAAATGAATCATCTTAGATTATAGGGTAAATTGCAGAAAACCCCCCTAAAGCATGGGAGGTCAGCAGATAATTTTCCTTATGTTTTAATTTTGTCAATGTGCATCCTTTATGTTTTAATTTTGTTAATGTGCATCCTTTATGTTTTAATTTTTGTCAATATGCTTTACCGTCATTCGTCGTTAATGAAATTTGACGAAAATTAGTCACGTAGCTACGCACGTGATACCGTTAATGGATTGGGTGACCATCGACGATTAGTTTTGTTTTCTAACTAAATTAGGAAGCACATTGACAAAATTAAAATATAAGAGTGGTTATCTATTGACTCCCCATATTTTTAGGGGTTTTTTTTTTTTTGGCAATTTACCAACAAAATTACCCCAAAAAAAATTGGAACAAAATTCACATCCGTAGGAAGAATAAAAGTTATGTGCAATACTCTACCAAAAATGTGTAAGTGCAAATAATAAAATCTAAAATGCCAAAAATGCCATTCCAGTCATGACGTGGCTCTCCGTGATTGCCCAATAAGTAAAGAGAAAATAGCATCGCATGTGCTCCCTACCCCTATATAAGTCCGACCTCTCGACCCCTCCATCGGAACATTCATAGCCATCCCGCTGTGGAGTAGCCTTGCCGAAACTCCACGGTAATAGCAATCCCAGTCTCAGAATATCAGTCGCTAACTCTCAAAACTAGGGTTTCAAAATCAATACAAAGTTCCAACCAAAAATCACGAAGAGGAAGACTTCGCCATGGCAAAGGCCTTCGCTAGCGCTTCGGCGATCACTGACCAGAGGCAAAAGATCGAACAGTACAAGCACATTCTATCCTCCGTAATCTCATCGAACGATACCTCGCAGGCGAAGAAGTTCATCGATCACAGTTACTTTCCTTCTTCCCCATCAGAATCTGTTTCTAGGGTTTGTCAGTTGGGAACTGTATTTTCCGAGCTTCTTGTGACGTTAAAATCTGACGATTTCCTTCTTTTTTCTTTTTTTTTATAAATTTCTTTTTGGAAACCCTAGTTTTATCGGACGATGTTCCGTTGGTCGTGTCGCGGCAGCTTCTGCAGACTTTTGCACAAGAGTTGGGGCGGTTGGAGCCGGAGACACAGAAGGAGATTGCGCATTACACCCTTGCTCAGATTCAGCCGCGGGTTGTTTCGTTCGAAGAACAGGTTCGTCTCGGACATTGTTTATAGCATTTGAGAATGGTACTGCATTTGTTATACTGTTGTATATTGTTTGGATGAATGAGAATTTTGATTCTGTATGCCGCATTGAGCGCTGAAACTTCTAGGCAGGGAAGGTATAGATGCCTTCCCACTTCCGAGTCAATTTTGATGTAAAAAAACCCTAAAACTGTAACCTCAATTTTCTTAAGGGTTTTTTTTTTTTCAAGGCTTACATTTTTGGCGATATACCAGTTAGTTGGTCCGGTCATTTTCCTCTTGAGAATTAAGTTTTTCCACGGGCATCACTGGTTAGGTTGTTGATGTCTGTTTTAGTGTAGTTGAATTAAAAAGCATCCGATTGATGTGTACTTGACACTTATGTTTTAGACCAAGATTCAGCAGTTTTTAAATTCATTATAGTTTGGTGTTCTTGCGATGAAAAGATACTTCTAGGGTGTGTTCATGCCTGTGGTTTTGTACATCGCAGCCACTTATAATGAACAGGGGTGAAAATTGGGCTAAGTCTAGCCTTGAAATCAAGAAAAATGCACCTATGCTTTATTTGTTGTAGATTTCATTACAACTTCACTTGCTTGTTTCTGCTTCTCACCTGGTAGTCAATGTGTCATCAATCACATTAAAGCTGTTTAATCTATGAATTTTAAAATTTACCGGTCATTTTTGATAAATTGGATATATAGTTGTCATTGAAGGTAAATGCTTGCATTTAGTAAAGTTACCCTACTTGTCACATTCTAGTCAAACTATGTCACTCTCTATATTGGTTTTCCCCTTTTAGGGTAAATTTCTGTATTTTATCAGTAGGTAATTGACAATAGCAATTATCTTTCACGACTATTATAATGAAATCCTTTTTTCCTGTTAAAAGTTCATATTTTCACTAGAGAATTGCAATCATTATGTATGATTTGCAGGTGTTGATTATCAGAGAGAAACTTGCTGATTTATATGAGTCTGAGGAGCAATGGTCAAAAGCAGCGCAGATGCTCAGTGGCATCGATCTAGATTCTTCAATGAGGTCTGAGAGTAAGCTTCTTCTATTTTGCTCATGAAACCAGTTACTTCAACATTCTTGACATAACTTTCCAATTGGTAATTTATATCTTTTTGTGTTGTCTCTATCAGAGTGATTGACGATAAATTCAGGTTGTCAAAGTGCGTCCAAATTGCTCGCCTATATCTTGAGGTACTGACTTTGGTATTTAAGCACAGTTTTAGATTGAAAAGATTTAGTTATTGTATACATCAAATTCAGTTTCCCCCCTCTATATGAATTGTACTGCTATTGAATTTATTGGTTGCTTATTTGGCAGGATGATGATGCTGTTAATGCAGAAGCTTTTATTAATAAAGCTTCGTTCTTGGTTAGCAACAGTCAGCATGAAGTATTGAATTTACAGTACAAGGTTGACATTTTGATAGTCAGTGAAGAATAATGATGATTATGTTAAGGGTTGGAAGTTAGCATTTTACCAAATCTTTTGTTCTCTTCCTCGTTTTCAGGTTTGTTATGCACGGATTTTAGATTTAAAGAGGAAGTTCTTGGAAGCAGCACTGCGTTATTATGACATATCCCAGATTGAGAAGCGGCAAATAGGAGATGAGTATGGACATTTGAACGATTTTGTATTTTATTATGCAGGCTTACCAAATTTACCTTTTCCAAATGCTTTCTTTCTGGAATGATAAATTATGTTTTGCTTATCACCTATGTATAGGCCTATAGGGTGTACTAGTCACTACTCTCTAGTTTCTGCTGTGTTGAAAGGTCTCTTGATTCCCTTGATGGTACTCAAAGCATTGCAGCTCTGCCTGTTTCTGTACTACCTTGTTTGTCTCTGTAATACTTTTAAAGATTTTCAGACTTCCTTAAATTGATTTGACTTGTGAGGTCCTTTTCTGTTTTTGCCTCCTAATTGCTCAACAGCAGTCTAAGGTCACTATCTCCTTCTTTCCCCTCCACCTTCTCCAGCAGCTCAAAAAAAAAAAAAAGGCCCCTGGGGGGCGGGGGTTGCAGATTTTGATATGGCTGAATTATTGTTTGGCATCTTTAGATTTGTAGAACTAACATGTTTTTCAACATCCCATTCAACTGGTTTTGAGTACGTGTAAGATTTATCCTAGGAAGGGAAGTGAAGCTTAGGCCTATATAAGTGGGTGCCCACCTATTACTAGAGAAGGATGATGTCTTTATCAAAAAAAAAAAAAAAAAAAAAAAAAAAAAGAAAGACTAGAAAAGGATTATGTTGTCGATAGTTTTATGTTTGTAACTGTTGCAAGATACATTTGATGAGAGATATTGTTGCCGGACTTCTCCTTCTTTGGATGTATTTGACTTAGCCATTCCTTTATTATTTTTTCACAGATTGATTGATGAGGAAGCACTGGAGCAAGCTCTATCTGCTGCTGTGACATGCACAATTTTGGCTGCTGCAGGTCCTCAACGTTCTCGTGTTCTTGCCACCTTATACAAAGTAAATGCTATCTCTGGATTAACAGAACATAAGTTTGAGAATAATTTTTTGCATTGTTCAATTTACGTTATGCTGAAACATTGGAAGTGGTTCAGGATGAACGGTGCTCAAAGTTGAAGATTTATCCGATATTGCAAAAGGTTCTCTCTCTCCTTGCGCACGCATGCACTTTTTATACCTGCATCGTATCTAGCTATATATATATATATTTTTTTTTTTTTTTTGGTATTTGTTTAAACCTTTGCTTTAGCAGTCTACAGAAAGCCTAATGTGGAATTTACCAGGTGTATTTGGAGAGGATTTTGAGGAAACCAGAAATTGATGCATTTGCTGAAGAACTAAAAGCACATCAGGTTGTCAACGTCTTGTGAGTTTATTTTCAAATGTTGCATTTGCAGCAGTTATATTTTGTTAACCTCAGCAGGATTTCTCACCTTAAGTTTCCAACAGAAAGCTCTTTTGCCAGACAATTTTACTGTTCTGGATCGTGCTATGATTGAGCATAATCTTTTGAGTGCGAGCAAACTTTACACAAATATAAGGTTGGAGAAATGATTGTCTCTTTTCTTGTTTTCTTTTCCCTTCATCATGACCTGTTCACTAATTTTTATAGTTCCTCCTAACTATACCTCTGGCACAGCTTTGATGAGTTGGGCACATTGCTGGGCATTCCTCCTCATAAGGTACAATTCTACTTCAATCCCAAAGCTATACACAATTATTTTTATAGTTTTTCAATTCATTCTTCCATTTTCCTATTTGGTTAATGTGAACAGACTTGCAAAACAATTATTATGAATTAGTTTCAACTTCTATGCTAGAGAAGTATACCTGTTCAAAATATCTCCCATAAGTTGTACCTTTTTGTCTGAGACTAAAGTCAACATTGGGCCCAAACTCAGGCCTGCATCCTCCCTGGCCTGTCAAATCTTTTGTACATCTCTGTTCTGATTCAGTCAGGTGTGTGTCGGGCTGGCCTGGTCTACATGCAGCTTCATATGACCATATCATTTTGGAATTATAAAATTAAGACTAAATTTATTATTATGTTCTGTTTTGGTATCTATTCTGTAATGTTTTATTCATTTTACTTGGAGCTTGGGTTGTAATGCTCATGCCTTGGGTTATTTATGAACTTAAGCACTTCTTCAGCGATTAACCTAGATCTTCTTATGGGAGGGAAAAACAATTGAATAATGGTGTTTCACAGTAAATTTAGTATGCGATAAGAAGAAATCAATGAGGTTTTAGGGTTTGGGATGTTATTGGCTTGACCTTTTTATTTTTATTTTTATTTTGCTTTACTGGAAGCACCTATTTTGGAAGGTAGATTAATTTCTAAGACATTATTGAAATAGTAACTTTCTGGTATCGTTATGTTGATTGTTATAGATCATTGAGTGGCATCTAGCTGCCCCCCTCTGGGGAGTTCCATGTTTGGGTCTTTTGTCTTTGAAACTTGCCAGAAACTCAAGGGATGGGGTTGTTGTCTAGCCTGTGTTAATTGTTAAGGGCTATGGTTGGCACCAGGGGGAGGGAAGAAGAATTTCACTGGTTTTTCCTTTTTTTTCTACCCTATAAAATTTGAAGTTGCTTTAATGGAGTATTTTTTATGCTGCTGTTTTACAGCTTCCAGTGAAATTGAAGTTTTTGCTAGTTTTGAGATCTTTGTTTTACTTTTATCTTGTTTTGTGGATAGCATACTTTGAGCAGCATGTTAGTTCATATAATTTTTCAACAATCGGCTGATTTTTTGTAAGCAGGCTGAGAAGATAGCATCTAGAATGATTTATGAGGATAGAATGAGGGGATCTATTGATCAGGTATGAATAACCACCGTCTCTTAGCTTGTGAAATCTCGTTCTTTTTTCTTTCCTCCTCCCTCTCTCTCTCTCTCTCTCTCTCTCTCTCTTGACTAGTAGAGGATTTAATGTTTTTGAACCTACATCTAGATTGCAATGCAATTGGGTTCTTGGTATCAGTTGGAAGGCGGATTGACTTCTTCATTCCATCTTTATGAACCGACTTATAGACAGCCTCAAATTTTGTAACAGGCCATGAAAGAATTAACTGAGAAGTTAGAAACTCCATTTTATATTTTTACTGCTAGGTCGATGGATTAATTTTTTGTGTGAGAAAAAAAAAATAGAGAGAATATTTTATATAGTTAAAGGACCTTTAAGAGATTTCAATATGACTGAACTTATACATAGATTTAATAATTCAGTATCAACTAGAAGCTGAAGGGTTAAACTTAAAGAGTCTTGGATTCTAATATTTTACCAACTTTAGACTGTCTTAGATATGTAAAATGATAGCCTTGTCTATTATTTCCTGTGATGTGAATAGCATTTAAATTTTCATGTATCAGGTTGAAGCTGTCATACATTTTGAGGATGACACTGAAGAACTGCAACAATGGGATCAACAGGTGATTCTTTTATACCAATCCCATTAGACAAACCACCCCCCCCCCCCCCCCCCCCCCCCAAAAAAAAAAAAAAAAAAAAAAAAAAAAAAAGAACCAACACGGACACACCCCAACAAAAAATAAAAAACAAAAAACCCAAACAAGAAAATGCCCACCTTTTTTTTCTTCACCATCCTCATCTGGGCCCAATACCTTGACTTGAGACCTTATAAGAGAGGAGATGCCATCAAGTTATCATGTTACAAGGCCAGTGGCGGGAAATGATAGGGGTTCTAACTATTAGTTTTTTGACTGGTTGTGATTTTGCAGATTGTTGGCCTGTGCCAAGCTCTTAATGATGTCCTGGATAGCATGGCGAAGAAGGGCTTATCCATTCCTGTCTGATATTTGCTGATGATGATTTTAAAGGAGTCAAACATGATATATATTTTGCTTTTGCAGTCCACAATTTTTTCTAATGACTCAAATTTTGCATAGTTCTCTTATTTTGTAATGGTTGTTTAATTTGCCTTGTTTATCTAGATTATTAGTTTTACGGTATCTTCTCCCATAAAGGAGTGATGTGCATGAGCAGTGGGAACTTTGCATCATTACTTTTACTCATGTCTAGTTGTAGAAAGGATAAATTTATCACTCTTTTCACTCAGCAGTCTGTCTTGGAGCATGAGATTCCTCTTTTCTACAATGCGTGCAATTTGAAAACAGAACAAACTCACCAGCCATATGGATTCACTCACATCCAGCGCACCAGTTCCAGGCTAAGAGATGGCGAACCAACAAAAATTGTTGGGAAAATGAACCTATTCCTTTTATGTATAGTCAATGAAATTCATTATGGCTGCCTGCATGGACTGAATAGCTTGCCATGCGCTATTTGAAGAAGTGCATAGAGACAATTCTGGAATATAGCAAGCCCAAAATTTATCTTCCATTGGCACATCAAGGATCATGCTCTGTGTTGAGAGAGATTTAACCCTAATCATTCATGTGCTCCATAATCATTGCTGAAATTCTTATGTACACGCACAGGGAGCAATCTTGGTAATCACAAAGATCCTTGTAGCAATTTGTTTAACCACAATCATTCACTCCTACAAGTTAAGCAGCAAGTTCCATATGCAAAAATGACTGGATTTTAATTGGAAAAGTGACCAATCACATGAAGAGTTTCCTAGTGCCGAAACAATGGCAAAAAACCGTAGCTATACTATGGGCACTGGATTATGCAATGTCAAAGAATAATACAAAAAAAGAAAATATTTATTTTCCTTCCCTCTTACTCCCTTCAAATAGAATTGAGTCCTAAACTATGACTACAGACGAACCCATTTTTGCCTTCCCCCCCCCCCCCCCCCCCCCCCCCCCCCCCCCCCCCTCTCCTTTTTTTTCTTCTTTCCATGTTGTTTTATTTCTTCTATAATATGAACAATATATACAGCTACCATTGAAAAAATAGTTCTGCACAGTTAGAAGAATGAACTAGGATGGGGATGAGCCCTTTGTTGGATCTTTCCCAGTTTGCAGGAGCACGTCATAATTAATGAATGCCAACTGTGCCAAATTCTGCAGAGAGAACATTCATTAAGCCAGATATGCTTGATAGACCATGCAACACAACTTCCAACATGGTATAGGTGTATCTCCATGTCCCACGAAAACGATAGCAACATGTTTCATGTACACAATACAAAGTGGGTGGCAATGTGGTGGTGCCAGTGCCACACAGTCATGTCATGTGGTGGCTGGTCTTTTTGGAGGTAGAAGCAGTGTTAGGGAGGTGGAGGAGATAGCTATCGTGGCATGGCAGTGTGACAGTAACGAGGTTATGGTATTGATTATAATTTGGTGACGACTTAAGATTAAATTTAATATTCAGGTCTGATCAGATTCAACTAAACTACTTTGTGCCTGTCAATAGAAAATTAAAGATTACCACTTAGGGGTAACATCAGGAGAAAAAAAATCTGAGCTGGCTTCAGTTCTCCCTTAATGGAATAGCATAGCACAACATCTTATTGAATGAAACTGCGATTGAGTTATTTCCATTTCCACAATACAAGTAGGCTTACCTTGAAAGAAAAATTAATCATTGATAGATCAAGAGGAGCAGATCCAAACTCTGCCAGATCACCACATTCATCCGTCTGAGATAAAAAGAACTACAGAATAAGATCTTCACAATTACGGAAACTCATAATAAAGAAATATAGGCTGGAACTTTTCAGCTTTGATTCCATAAGACACCCTAGGGTCCTATGTGACTAAAGATCAGTCATTAACATATAATTGTTCAAGTGAGCCTTGTCGTGGTAAAAAAAAAAATTTCCAAGAAGTAATTGTCAGCATCAGTACTTTAGCTGGACAAAATATGTCAGGTAAGACATTTTTGGCTTATTCAAGGGCTCTGTTTAGCCAAGGTGGCACTTTGAACAGAAGCCAAATAAAATATCTTGCAAGGGCATTCTGTCAAGGTTTTTCTTTTAAAATATTCTCTCACCCCTAGGAGGAGTTTCATGTTCCAAAGTTATCAATCTATATTTCCCAGGAAACTAAAATCAGAAAGAATCAGGACCTCTAGATTTATGAGGTGAAAACTTTCCCTAACATTAACATTTCTGTGGATAGCCCTGCTTAGAATTTCTTACTCTATCTTGTTTACAACACTAATTACTAAGAAAAACCATTCCAGCTAGAAGATTAAATATCACTTGATATGGAAGTGAGCAATAATCCTCATGACAGATGATTCCAGACTGCAACCAACCATTTTAAAGTAATAACCTCTACTTTGAAAATAATGGATTTCTATTTTCAACAAATTGCCATTGCTCTCACTTTAAAAATAATAATAATAATATTTAGTATAGTAACAGAATTCATGTTCCAACCCTAAGCAGTCAGGGTAAGAGATGCAACTCAACAAAGCCCTTATTGGATAAGGTGATTACAATTGCATAATAAAAGCTTCTAGAGATCTTTAATGTAATATTATCTAGGACAAAAAATCTCATGGTCCATGGATGAAGCAATATATAATTGCAACAACTAGTGCAGCGCTCATATTATCAGCACTCCAAATCTCTAAGCATGAGAATTATGCCTTCATAAACACTAAGAGAAGCATACATTGCTACCTTTTGTAATGCAAGGGTGTTCCAGTTAACTCCCTTGAAAAAGAGATGTGCTTTTACCTCTAAAAGGTCCAAAACAGGCAGTAGAATACATTAGTTTAAGTTCTCTTCTAATTTTACATAGTGCAGAGACAATGTTAGTTTGTCAACAATCCAACCATAGACAGCGGAATACAACCTCCGATGATCCATTTGCTCCAAGGCGCTGTTCTGGATCATGAATGAGAAACCTAAAAAGAGAAGGATCGTCATGCGAACTGAACTTCTATGACTGAAATATTCACAGGTTTATAGGACACTAGGTTTATAGGCAGCATGGTGAAGTTCGGCAATAGATGGGTATGGAACTATAGATAGATTGTATGCAAAGTGTCATCCCAATCAGCCAAAGACATTATCCAGGTCAGCTTTTGAACCATAGAAAAGAAAATGTGTCAGGTCGTCTCAGCTTCACACATGGACACAATACTGAGTTTACAAGGCCACAAGGAAACCTTTTATTGGATAATTTAAAAAATGAAAAATGAAAAGAAAAGAGAGAGACCACATGCGCCAATAGGAAGTGATGCCATCGACTAATCGCCATGAAGTCCCTCGGGCAATAATATAGGGATAAAGGGCATCCAATATTGATAAGTTGAGCAATTATAAACTATAAAACAGCACCTTAAAGGCCCAAAGTTTTGCTAACCAACCTCTCAATCAAGTCTTGGGCCTCATGGGACATGTCAATAGGAACACGAGGCCAAGGGATTTTTCCGTTTAAAATGTTTTCGAAGATTATCTGCACATCCATAGGAATGGTGAAGTGTTAGAAGGATAAGGTTCCTCATCCTAATCAGAGTGACACTATCCATAAAAAATATGCTCATAAAAATTAGTCCATAAAAGGACAACCAAATATATAATCAACAGATTGAATAGAAATTCACGTCGATTATTCAGATGATAGATATGGAGAACTAAAAACCCATAGCATAGCAAAGCGAAAAAATTATGATTGGGCCACTTGAAATAAACATTTTGCTCATTGCAGATCAGCTCAGCAATTGAAGATATTAGAGTGGCAGACGAGAAGCAAATCAACCCTATAAAGTGAGAACAAAGTTATGTTGAACATGGTGCTCTGTCTCATAACCCCACCCCGCCACCCCAACCACACATGCAGAGAGAGAGAGAGAGATAAAAACAGAATCATTTGGCATGGCAGTGCCAATTCAATCGTTCCACTGAAAACCAAAGTGGCAAGTGCATTTTGTTGGTCTCAAACCAATTGTACGGTCTCTGTTGAACTAACAAATTATCGAAGTTCATTGAACCCAACAGGGGTGTTTAATTGACTATTGCAGTAAGTACATTTTGTGTGGACATTTCAAAGGAATTTTTTGATTTCTCGGTGTGAACAATTATTCTCCCTAGGTGTCTTAACAACATTTTTCTTCCTTTTTATCTTTTTGGGGTAAAAAGGTGTTTTACAAATTGATGCACTATATTCCAGAAAAAAAAAAAAGGAAAAAAAAAATTAAAGAGGATGGTACTCATTCACCATCTTATGATGATCATGACTATGTCTAACAGGTCAATCCAAGAAATCTACATTTTGGAAGGTTATGATGATCAAATGAATTATGAGCATCTAAATTTTACATAAAATGGTTCAGATTTTTAAAAAGTGCTTGGCAAGTTTTGTGCTTAATTAGCAAGTTTTATCATATAGTCACTTGACATGCAAGATTCTTGGAAAAACCATCTATTTGTTAGGTCGCTAGGTCGCGTTAGAGGTGCAATTTGATTTGATTTGATAGGGTTTAGCTTCAACCCAATCAAATTAACAAGCTAGCATATAATTAATAATTCACATTTTCTGAATCCGAACCAAATTGTAGACTGTAGAATTGAACTAACGCAACCTGGGCAAGGCTTGGATTGTTTGATTTTGTAAATAATATATCAGCACCATGCATTGGCCGGGTTGTACCTTGTGTATTGGTCCAATATACCCCATAACTAGGGATGTCAATGGGATGAGTTTTTTCAAGGCCCCGCCCCACCCCGTTCTTATTGGGAAGGGTTTGGGACACTATTTAGTGGGTTCGGAACAGGTTTGGGGAGTTTTTTTAAAAACCCATTAGTGTTCGGGTCGAGATTGGGCTGTTCTTTAAAAACCTGTCCCGAAACCACCCCTATTAAGTTCTTACTTTTTATCGAATATACATATTGTAAATAAGCTGTATCTACTGCATATAGCACTCAATAACGGGTCCAAGGACATACCTTAAGCGGAAGAGACCCGAGGATGTTTGTCGGTTGTTGTTACAAGCTCCACGTAGCTGCTGCTCGAATGGTCACTCCTCTACTGCGAATCTGACTTCCGTGTATGCTCCACAACTTCGTGATAGCCGTAGGAATCGCTATTAGAGTCCTCCCACGTAATCCACACTTCCAAGTCCACTAGGCCAATGGTGATCCTAGAGAGAGAATACTAGAGAGAGAACAATGGAGGCTGCTGTGTTCTGTGTTGTGGTGTGTCTCAATCACCAAGAGAGACATTCAATATATATGTGCCCCTATTCCACAGTCCAAACCCTAGCAAGAGTTGGTTTTCAAGTGCAATTAGGAAACCTCATGAAATAGGGGACTTAACCACTGGTCCAGCACCCACATGTGGGCGGACCATGGGTTTGGGTCACAACCCAATGACCCATATTTTTAACACATATATATAATTGTTAAGATATGATTACTTTTTAGTTGTTACAATGTATTTTATTAATATTTATTTAGGGCATCTTAAAGCTTTTTTAATTGAAAGTGGTTTCATTAATTTAATTAACGAATTTTGAAAATTTCTCAATATGAATGTGTAAAATTAAATAGGATTATTTCTCATATTTTCTTTAATATCAAATTTAAGTTACCAGACGTAATGAGTTTTTTTGTCCCACCCCACTATCTCATCTAGCCAAGTATAAATGGGACAAGATGGGTGGGAATGAGATTTTTAAATTTAATTGGAACGGGAATCGGAATTTGATCTCAAACCCGAAATGGGTTTGGAACGGATTGGGATGGGATAATTCCCATTAGGGTTGGGGTTGAGAAGAAGCTCCCCGTCCCAAACCCGCGCCGTTAACATCCCTACCCGTAACCCACTAATTTATAAGGTACAATCCCTAATACAGGTGTTGATATAAGTTATATCAGTACACTTATATCAGAATGTGCTTATCTGATCATTATTCTATCATCACTCATAAAATAAAAATAAAATAAATGAAAACTTAATTCAAAAGTAAAAAGGATTAACTATATTCATGTATAATATTAGAATTTTTATATATATCTATATATAAGGTCAGCTTACCTTTTTTTTTTCCTTTTTTTTTTTTTTTTTCCTTTTTTTTTTTTTTTTTTTTGGTGCTTGCTAAGATAAGGTCATCTTACTTGATGCCTGAACCTAGTGTGTGCGGTCGGTTTGGTTCTAGTGTTACGTGCCCAATCAACTTGCACACCTACTATCACACCAACTTTAAATGAGCCACACGTCTTAGTACAGTATCAAAGGACACAAAGTAACCAAATGTAGTCATGCCTTGATGATCACTGAATGTTTCAAAATCTATTTTTCACGGCTTTTTCTACGGACTTTTCAACGCCTTGACCCTTCGGGTCGGGGCGTTACACTACCCTACCATCATGATTAATGAATATCCATGTTTTTTTCTTAACTTAAATTAGAGATGACTCATTCAATAAGTGAAGAGAATGTCACTAGTTATATCTGATGGCTCGTTAGTTTATATATCTAACTCTATACTGTACTAACCATATTGGCATATTCCATTAAATGGTGTGACCCAACTACGTTATATATGTTAGCATGGTATTTATTGGCCTATTTGGCATAATTATTAACGGGAAAAAACTTGTATAAAACCGTTGCATGGGCCAACTGGTAAGACCAGCTAATGGGGGGGAGAGAAAAGTGCCTTTATCAGTATAAAAAGTACACTGATAAAGGTACTTTTCTCTCCCCCCATTGGCTGGTCTTACCAGCTGGCAACGGTTTTACACAAGTTTCTCTCTTATTAACTATGGTGCGTCAATCATTCATAGCAATAAGATTAGAATGTGGTGAGTTTCTTCAAAGTTGATCTTGAGGGGATTTGTTTTATTTTTCATTTTAAAAAAAGTCATTACATGGAGTATTTTTTATTTTTATTTTTGTCAAATAATAAAAAAGCACACATACAACCACGAGAATCGAAATCAAGATCTCCGCAAATCCACTCCTATTAAAATGGGACATGCCATTAGATCTAATTAAGGTCATTATATGGAGTAGTTTAATGAGTGATGGCGTGAATGATTGTTAAATATTAAAAATGTTCTAAAGTCTAAGCTAAGGAAAGGCATCTATGGAAGAATTACAGTTGGAGAAGTGACTGCTTTTCATGCATAAGCCGAGTATTATTCAACTTATGAATAAAAAATTGGAAATTGTTTTAGCAAAAATAAAGAAGGGAATTCCCATTAAATGGTTATATAGATGGATCTTATTAGATTGGGCTACAATCCGAGTATTATATAATATATGATGTGGAGTTGTGCACGCATAATCCGAGTATTATGCGTCTGCTTCATCTTTCAACATCACAGGATGTTGTGGACAAATTTTGTGATTGACTTACCCCAAAAAGAAAACAAGAGAAAGAGATAAATTTGTGATTTGCCATTTGCCATTTTTAATTCTTATAATTGGCGTATGGGATTAAAACCGGGGGGAGACTTATTCCCGTCTCAATGCCTTTGGTTTCTATAAAGGGCGGGCAAAATCGGTGCGACCAACTCCCACAAGACAAACCATGCAGGTATATACGAGTTGAAGGAAAAAAAACAGAAGAAAGAAAGAAAGAAAGAAAGAAAGAAGAAGAAGAAGATGGCTGGACTTGGGATGAAGGTTGATATTCTGTCTAGAAAGACCATCAAACCATCCTCTCCAACTCCTCCTCACCTTAGAAACTTCAAGCTCTCTTTCTTGGATCAGATTTTCCCTCCATTACAGGGACGTACCGTCTTCTTTTATGCTGCCGACATCAACCAAGATACTATGGATACGTCTCATGGCCTACAAAAATCACTCTCACAGACTCTGACTCGTTTCTACCCACTGGCCGGGCGCCTGAAAGATGCGGCCACCATTGAGTGTAACGATGAAGGGGCTTATTTTGTGGAAGCTCGAGTCAGGTGCCACCTCTCTGACTTCCTTCGCCAACCTGATGCCGACTTAGTGGACCAATTGCTCCCTGTGGATCCGAAAACCACTGAAGTAGCCACAGCTGGTTGCATGCTACTTATACAATTCAACATCTTTGACTGTGGAGGAACGGCTATTGGCGTATGCCCTTCACACAAGCTCATCGACATGTCCTCGCAGATCACATTCCTACAGAGCTGGACTGCCATAGCCCGTGAATCTGGTGTAGAAGTAGTGTTACCATGGCCAGAATTAATAGGAGGATCCTTGTTGCCCTCGAGGGATTTTTCATTCATCTTGCCCGCGGTTAATACTCCTACCCCAAGGTTCATAACGAAGAGGTTCGTGTTTGATGCCTCAAGCATTGCCGGTCTCAAGGACAGAGTTGGTGGTGCATTATTATCACTTGGGCAGCGGGGCCAACCCACACGCGTACAAGTGGTGTTGGCACTCATCTTCAAATGTGCCATGGCTGCTGCTCGCTCCAAGTCAGGGTCGTCCTTGAGGCAGTCCCTATTGTTCCAAACAGTGAACTTGCGCAAAAGAATGGTTCCACCCTTGCCGGAAAACTCCATAGGGAATCTGATTTGGACACATCCAGTGTTGGTTAAAGAGAGCGATATTGAATTACATGAGTTGGTAAGTAAGATGAAGAAAGGGCTAACAGACTTTGTCAATTCTAAAGCAAATAAATTTAAAGGCGATGAAGGCTTCGTAGTAATTTGTGAGTCTTTCAAGGAGAAAGGACAACTTTCTGGAAACGGAACAGAGTCTTATAGGAGTACAAGTTTGTGCAGGTTTCCGCTATATGAAACTGATTTTGGGTGGGGAAAGCCCGTTTGGGTGAGCAGCGCAAGCGTCCAGTTTGGGAACACAGTTGTTTTGGTGAATACGAAGAGGGGTGATGGCATAGAAGCCTGGGTAAGCTTGGAAGAACAAGAGATGGCAGTGTTCCAACGAAACCAGGACCTCCTTGCATTCGCTTCCTTCAATCCCGCTGTTCTCAGTCGTCTTTAATTAAAGAAAAAAAATCTTTGCAATGTTTCCCCAATCATATTAGCCG
This sequence comes from Liquidambar formosana, assembly GCA_039720395.1. Classification (NCBI taxonomy): domain Eukaryota; kingdom Viridiplantae; phylum Streptophyta; class Magnoliopsida; order Saxifragales; family Altingiaceae; genus Liquidambar; species Liquidambar formosana. Next base: position 16,284,745 of record CM077822.1, read on the forward strand.
TTAATAAAATATCCAAATTTTAGAAATATAAAGTCATTCATCCAAAAATATGAAACCTAGCATCCCGACTTTCATAACACAAGTAAAAAATCCGAATATTTCCATAAATAACAGTACGTATCCACCCAAATGATCAATGTGGTTCAGAAGGGTATTGCAAAGAATTTTTTTCTTTTCTTTTTTTCTTGAGGGTTTTTTATAATTTTTCCAAAACCTTTAATAACAAGTAGATGCAAAATACTGCTCCCCCGTCCTACAAAGATCAGTCATATTTGCTATTTTTTTGTCGCAAAATGTTTATCCAATTTTTAAAGTCAAATCATAATTTTTTGAATTTCTTATTCTACCGGTTGTTATTTTAATAATTACTTTCAACACAAAACCCAATAAAAAATAAGAGATGATACTTTTGGAAAAATACCGTTAAATAAATAATAAGTCAATGAAATTATGTATCTTTTTAAACTACGTGTTTTGTCAAATATAGTCTATTTTTGTAGGACAAAAGGAGTACTTTATCGGTTAAATACGTATTGATGTGTTTATATGATGACATTTCACACTCCGATTGCAATTACATGCACGTACCAGCCTGTGAATATGTTAATTGGAAGGCTAATATAAAAATGAATTTTGGAAATTAACATGAGAATCAAAGTAGATAGAACTTTTCCTATCAAAACTTAATTTGTAAGCATACTTATCAATCTATCGATAGTATTGGACCATTGAATGATGTGGCCCAACTTTAGTATTATGCTAACATGAGGGTATTTTATTGGCCTGTTTGGCATAATTTATGATAATTTACTAAATCATGCAAAGAAGTTCAAAGCTTAAGGATTTGGATATGGTGATGTTACACCAAAGAAAAAAAAAAAGGGGGGGGATATGATGAGTTGCTTCAAAGTTGAACTTGAAGGGATTTTTGTTTTAAATTTTTTTTTTTCAAAAAGTCAAAATAGTTAAATTATTGAGGGATGACGTGAAGGATTGTTTAAATATTAAAAAAAGTTCAAAAGTCTAAGGAAAGGCATGCTTGCAAGACTTCAACGTTGGAGCAAAGCCATTATCCTTTGGTAGGGTTGAGATTAAATTATGACTCAACAAATTTAAGGAAGCGCATATGATTCCCCCCTTTGTGGACTTGCTTAGACCCCTTCTTTCATTGGTTTATTAACAGATAGGAGAGTTACTATTGTTACTCCCAAATAAAGTCTCTACAATGTTATCCCCTTCTATCCTTTTTTTATTATTAAAAAAAATGACTTTTTTTGTGGGATAGGTGATAGGGATTGCTTTTATTTTGTACCGTATAAATTTGGAATATCCACTAGCAAAATATTTTCAATCAATTTTCTCATACTTTTTCTGCTAAAGTAGTTAAGAATAACTAGGACGTAGTGCCTTTGGAAATGTTCTACTATATAACAAACATTTTAGCCAAAACTAGAAACTACCTAAAGAAAAATGATAATGCTATATATCCTGAATTTGGGATTCCCAAACAAAGACAAGAGAGTGGGACCCAATTACGTGTGCGTAGGGGGGCACCCCTTTTTCTTTGTCCCATATTCAAGATATATAGGATAATAGGAAGCATTTCTCAATGAAAAAAAAAAATGGAGGCCGGCATTAAAAAAAATTATATTGAAAGCGTCAGTACTAGTAGCGCTATTAGTAACAGCACTTTTGATATATACATCTATACTACCTATAAAAGTATGTATTTCAGAAAAAAATTTGGTTGACCATTATACCTTTATTTTAAATTTTAAATACTTCCAACAAAAAGAAAAAAGAAAAAAGAAAAATAATAACGTTCACTTCATGAATTCTACACAACCTCCATTATCGTGAATGTTTTCAAGCCAACTTATTATTCCTACCATGACTCCTAGCAATGGAAGGAAGTTTGACTTATTGTGTTGAGCGTCCATTCTAATAACCTAAATGAATTACATATATATTAAGAAAATAATATATGTACATGTCTCTTAAACAAGATTTAAGTTTTCAACAAGAAATAACAAATAATTATACTTGCATGTTCTATAAATATATATCTATGAATTTATGAATTTTCATATATTTTTTAGTATTTAAATATTATTATTCACATGTTGATTCGAGTGGGCATTACTGATGCATTGGTTCTCCAAGTGTCACCACACAAACAAAATATATACTACTTATAAAAGTCTTTTAAGTAGAAAAACTTTTGATTAATAATATATATATAGCATGGTTTTTATCAAATGTTTGGGTGTTGGGATAAAGGTTGGAGGTAGTGAGAAATGGGTCAACTTATTGAGTTGAGTAATTGTGGATAGAACCAAAAAAAATGAATCCATTGGTCGGCGAAGATAGAAAAAGACAAATAATATTTTTGTGAGAGAAAAGTCAAAAGGAGTTATAAGATTAATGAATTTGTTTATTATTGTAAAAAAAAAAAAACTCTTATAACATGGGGCTAAAGCTAAAAATCCTATGACTTTGTTGTTTTTCAATAAGGTGTTGACTTTCTCTTAAAATTTACAAACTTGGATTGACATTTCAAATGAGAAAAAAAAAAAATTTCTTAAAACATCTTGCTATTAGGTTTCATGACTAAATTTCAACACATTAAGAAGTAAGAGGGAAAAGAAAAATAAATTTCAAAAAAAAAAAAAAAAAAAAAAAAAGATGTAGTGAAGCTTCTACAAAAAGGCTTATTTTATGCACTAAGAAAATGTTTTTATTTTGGAAAAACTATGCAAAATTAGTGAGAATGATTGAACAATAGGATAAATAGTTGCAAAAAGAGTGGATGAAATTGAAGATTATGAAAGGAAAAAAAAAAAAAAAAAAGCATTGAAGTTTTCTAACTTCTTTTCCTCTCCTAATTGTTCAATTTTCATCAAAAAAGATTTACTTATAATTCCCGTCACCTACTCTGATGGTGATGAGTGATGACAAAATGTACTTAAAACTAGGGTCAAGATCCTCTCCCGTCTCTAACGCTTCAGTCTCATAATTAATTTTCCGTTTGTGCAACTAACAGAAAATTAATTAATCTATTTTTTTTTCCTCTTTCACTAAGACTCCTAAGAGTTTCTTGCCTTTTTCACTCTTTCGTCTCTCTCAACAACACAGTCAAACTCTAAACAAAGAAGCCTGTCGTCTAATCGCTCACTTCTCTTTCTATTTTTATTCCATTGCTTTATCTTCTATGTCTGAGTATTTCCCTAAAATTTGGACTGTTACTGTTTTATTGATTTTCATATTGGTAAATTATTGTCAGATTGATTCTGCTATCAAAGAAAAAGCAAAAAGCAACAGAAAAAAGAAAAAAGAAAAAGTAGAGATTGATTATTTTACTTCTGAGAAGGATTTATATTGATTCATGAAGTTGGAATTTGGAATTTAGAACAGAGCAGGGGAGGGTGAGAGAAAGAATGGGTATGGAGGTTTCCAGAGTAATGAAGCGAAAAGGGTAATGTTACTTTTCCCATACTGTGCTCTACTTAGTGCATTTAGGAGGGTAAAGTTATGAGACCCAGTGATATAGTTAAATCTTAAAAATTAAAACCCTCCTAAATATATTAAGTAGGACAAAGTGTGGGGCAAAATAACATTATCCAAGAAAAAATATTAGTACTTTTCGTTAATGGTAGTTTCGAGGAAAAAAAATGAACTCTCGAGCATAAGATCTCCGTCTCATTCTCATGGCTCGGCGACTTCCAAATTCCAACATCTCAAATCGCAGCCCCCTTTTGTTTCAGATCAGATGTTTCCAGCCAATAAGGTTTGGTTTTTGGTTTCTGAGATGAATCAGGGCATATACTATATAACGGAGTCACTGTTTGGAATTTTTGGGATTAGTGACTTGGATTGCGTGGCAATACCTAAGCAGTTAGATCAGCCTCCATTGACATGTCTCTTCTTCAACCGTAAACTGGAGACAACTTGAGGGTTGTAGACTGAAGCCAGCGTATTAAAAACACTAGAGCTAAACCCATTCCTCCCTTACATGGGCCTGATCCAAGTCACCCCATTTGACTACATATATAAATTCAAACTAGACTAGTTTGACTTTCAGTACTTCCTCCAAATGTTTGATACTCTAGGCTTACTGCCTAAGCAAGCGGACTTCATTGATCACTATAGAAGTGCTTTGTGGAGTGGCAGGGCTTGCCACGTACATCTCTCAAACATAGAAGAAGTGAAGCTAATTGGTACATGGCCTAGTCCATTTAGTTACAAGGTCATATGGTTTCTCAAACTAAAAGGCATTCCTTATGAGTACATAGAAGAAGATCTCTCCAATAAAAGTCCTTTGCTGCTACAATATAACCCAGTCCACAAGAAGATCCCTGTGCTTGTTCATGGTGGAAAACCAATATGTGAGTCCATGGTTATCCTGGAATACATTGAGGAGACGTGGCCACAGAATCCTTTGCTTCCAACGGACCCTTATGAAAGGGCTGTAGCTCGGTTCTGGATTAAATTTGTCCAAGATAAGGTACATATTTTGCTCTTTGACACCTGAAATTAGAATAATTATGTAGAAAATATCTGTCCATTAAATAAATGTCCATGGTTTGTTTGATAATGTCTCTAAATTATGGTCTAGGCTCTTGTTATCCCAACTTTCTTTCAGACCACTGGAGAAGAACAAGAGAAGGCCAAGAAAGATAGCTTGGAAATGCTGACGACGTTGGAAGAACACGGCCTTGGAGGGAAGAAATGCTTTGGTTGAGACGAGATCAGCCTTGTGGACATAGCTTTTGGAGGGTTTTCTCACTGGTTGGGAGTTATAGAAGACGTAGTAGGAGTGAAGTTACTCACCGCTGATATGTTTCCCCGCCTGTACGCATGGACTGAGAATTTTAAAAATGTACCAGCGATCAAAGAGAACCTTCCCGATCGCGATGAGATGTTCAACCTTTTCAAGCGCCGGAGGGAGATGTTGGCTTCTACATGACACTACTAGTGGAACTGTGCTGCTTTTGAATCTCCTCTATGATTTCTACTTCTATTTCTTTTATGGGCTAGCTATCAATAAAGTAAGCAGTAGTGAATTATGTGCAAGCCTATGTGTGTTTCATTTCTATTATGACCAGCTAGGAGCCTGGTGCTTGTTCTATATATGACTGAAAATAATGAAGAGGACCGGACTTGTTAACCTATGATTTTACTTTGAAATGGAATGTCAGCAGCCTTGCTAAGGCCATGTCTATTTGGAATCCTGCTCAGTGAGATTACTCACTCATTTGCAGGCATGAAACAGAGCCGGCATTAGGTCAAGCACGGGCAGGTTCAGTCCAAGATGAATCTGGCGTGTCCAAAATTTTCCATCTGCACTTACTGACAAACCTTTATAATCTGAAAATTTATCTTGAATTGACCTCAACTTTGTGGCTAGGGCCTAAGATTGAAAAAACAATGACATACAAACATTAATATGCAGGGGATGTTACCGGGTGATCATGATTCATGACACAGCGGATTATATGATTGTTGATCCAGTTCCACTTTATGACCAAATTAATAATGATGACAACAATGATGATGATGTATAGACTGGGTTCAGATCAATTGGGTTTGCGAGGCCAAATCGAAACCCATATGATCTACCTCGCAAACCCAAGATCTAGGTGGCCTGGAAATTTTTGGCCAAACAATGCCAGCAGTAGGCTTAAATGACTCTTGAAGAGGGACTAGCAGAGGATCTGAAATTGGATTGATTGACGAAATATTGATGGTGCAATGGTGCTGGCGGCAAGATTGGGCTGCTGATTTGAATAGGGGAAAAAAAAAATCCCAAAACACACACAAAAACAATATGGGAAAAAAAAATCCCAACCACTATGCATTTCAAGAATGTACAGGCCTGAACCTAGCACCAAAAGTTTTTTTTTTTATTTTTATTTTTTTTGTTGGTGTGGGTTTGGATTATGTCTTAGTCTGGCTCTATGTACAGACCTATTTTAGAGTATTCAGCAAACTAGATAACCCTGGTTCATGCCAATTGGATTTCACCTTTTGTTCAGCCAAGATAACCCTGGCTTGATATTATTGTATGAATATATGCTTTCAGATTATGGCCCATTTTTACGGGTTTTTTCTTACTGTTTCAAATTAAAGGGGGGCTGCTGCACGAGTGTGGAACCCCATGCATCCTTATCTTTGAGGCAGTAAAAAAAAAAAGGTGACCACATGGTAGAGTAGCAATGCCCTTGTTTAGTAGTGCAAACTCTTGGAGGCAGTCTTGGTAATGCTTGTGGCCTTCTTGTTGCTCATGATACGCAAACTCTGCCTCAGTATGTCCACTTCCCTCTCCCTCTTGTATTCTTCCTTCTCCTTGGAAGCCAACTGCGCTTTCAGAAGTTCAATGGTTTCTTCCTTAGCTTTCAGCTCTCTTTGTAGCTCTTCTACCACGTCTTCTTCCTCTGCTTTCCAATACAATCGTTCCCCTGAAAACCAAAGTGGCAAGTGCATTTTGTTGGTCTCAAACCAATTGTACGGTCTCTGTTGAACTAACAAATTATCGAAGTTCATTGAACCCAACAGGGGTGTTTAATTGGCTATTGCAGTAAGTATATTTTGAGTGGACATTTCAAAGGAATTTTCTGATTTTTTGGTGTGAACAACTATTCTCCCTAGGTGTTTCACAACATTTTTTTTCCTTTTTGGGGTAAAAAGGTGTTTTACAAATTGTTGCACTATATTCCAGAAAAGAAAAAAAAAATTAAAGAGGATGGTACTCATTCACCATCTTTTGATTTGATAGGGTTTAGCTTCAACCCAATCAAATTAACAAGCTAGCATATAATTAACAATTCACATTGTCTGAATCTGAATCAAATTGTAGACTGTAGAATTGAACTAACCCAACCTAGGCAAGGATCGGATTGTTTGATTTTGTAAATAATATATCAGCACCATGCATTGGCTGGGTTGTACCCTATGTATTGATCCAATATACCCCGTAATTAGGGATACCAATAGAGTGAGTTTTTTCAAGGCCCGGCCCCGCCCCACCCCGCTTTTATTGGGAAGGGTTTGAGACACTATTTAGTGGGTTCGGGATAGGTTTGGAGTTTTTTTAAAAACCCATTAGTGTTCTGATCGAGATTGGGTTGTTCTTAAAAAACCCGTCCCGAACCCACCCCTATTAAGTTATTATTTTTTATCGAACATATATATAATTGTTAAGATATGATTACTTTTTAGTTGTTACAATGTATTTTATTAATATTTATTTAAGGCTTCTTAAAGCTTTTTTAATTGAAAGTGGTTTCATGAATTTAATTATCGAATTTTGAAAATTTCTCAATATGAATGTGTAAAATTAAATAGGATTATTTATCATATTTTCTTTAATATCAAATTTAAGTTACTGGACGCAATGAGTTTTTTTGTTCTACCTCACTTTTTCATCTAGCCAAATATAAATGGAATAGGATTAGGTGAGAATGAGATTTTCAAATTTAATTAGGACGGGAATGGAAATTTGATCTCAAACCCAAAGTGGGTTTGGAACGGATTGGGATGGGATAATTCCCATTAGGGTTGGGGTTGGGAAGAAGCTCCCCGTCCCAAACCCGTCATGTTGACATCCTTATCCGTAACCCACTAATTCATAAGGTACAACTCCCAATATAAGTGTTGATATAAGTTATATCAGTACGTGCTTATCTAATCATTATTCTACTATCACTCATGAAATAAAATAAAATAAAAATGAAAACTGAATTCAAAAGTAAAAAGGATTAACTATATTCATGTTTATTATTAGAATTTTTATATTTATCTACATAAGGTCAACTTGCCTTCTTTTTTTCTTTTTTTTCTTTTTTTTTTTGGGCTAAGATAAGGTCATCTTACTTTATGCCTGAACCTATTGTGTGGGGTCGGTTTGGTTCTAGTGCTACGTGCCCAATCAACTTGCACACCTACCATCACACCACTTTAAATGAGCCACACGTCTTAGCACAGTATCAAAGGACACAAAGTAACCAAACAACATCATTCCTTGACGATCACTGAAATGCAAGAAAAGAGCAACTGTTTTGAAACATACAACAGACTACAGATTTCCTAATTGGACAATCAAACAAAATGCTCCTAACATATGGCAATTGGGTCACCTCCCATAATTTACTAATAATAACAATAATTATAATGATAATGATGAGAGAGAGAGAGAGAGAGAGAAATGTTTGATCTTCTGTTTTTTTTTTTTTGGTAAACTGATTATGAGTTAGATTGTGTCATACGTTTATAAACCACTAAAACCAAACTGGTTTTTATTTTATTTTATTTCATTTTTGGGTATTCTTCAAAAAAAAAATTTCTTTTCATCAATAACATTAATGTTATTATTGGCATATGATTAGAAGATCCTAGGATCCCAACCTAGTTGAAAGTCCTAAAATGATAGCCTAATTGGGATGCCAAGATCTTCAATGATACTTAATTAAGTTCTTTTTTCTCCCTTCTTCTTTCTTTATTTATTTAAAGAAAAAAATGATGACAATGATATATATATGAGAGTGTGAAAGATGCACCTTGATGTGTTCTCTGAATGAGATCGTCAAGCTCGGTCTTGATTGCGAGATAAAGTTGCTTCCACTTCTCCACAGCCTCATCTCGCCTCGCTCTCTCTTCCTTAATTTGCTCCACCAGGATGTTAGTTCCCAACAATTGCCACTCCTTGTCACCCTGCTTTCCCACCATCTCATCATCCCTCTCTCGCTCCTCTTTCTCTTCCAACATATTCTCCAAACTCTTCACCTCCTCTCCCAGCCTCTTCTTCTCTTGTTTCCACTCCGCTTCCTTAAAGGCAAAAACCATCACGTCTCGCTCATAAGCTCTACTCTCTTTCTCTCTCTCGATTATCATTTCATTAATTTCACTCTCCATAAGCCTTATCTTCTTTTTTAAACCTCTAACATCTTTCTCATACGGATTCCTATTGTTCTTGCTTGAAGAACTACCCATATCCTTCACCTTTAATTTTCTTTCTTTGCTTCGCTTAGTGAAATAAGTATATATAGAAGTCCTTAATTTTTATTTTTATTTTTATTTTTATTATCTGGAGAGAGAGAGAGAGAGAGAGAGAGAGAGAGAGAAGGGTAGGCTAATTTGTGTGGTGGGATTTTGGAGTAGAAGGGAAGAGTGGAGATGGCATAAATTCTTGGCAGAGGCTCCTCGTGCATGAGTGAAGAGCTGCCTCACAAAATGTATGTAGGGGGGCTGTTAGGCCGGCTCTCATAGGCTTTAAAATCCTTAATGGTGGGGTCAAAGAGGCCCGTGAAGAGATCTAACTGTCCCATATAGAATGTCATGGCAAAAAGATGATGTATGTGCTCATATAATTGGAGAGAGAGAGAGATGGAGAGATGTTTGTCACATGCACCTTTTAGGCGTGTGTTGAATTGACAGTCCTTACTGCATGCCAATGTGTTGCCAGCCCTAAGTAGGGTCTTAACTCCTCCTTGCAAAGGAATTATTCTGGAGCAATCCTTCTATCTAACTGTGATACAATCATTTAATGTTTATGAGCCAAAGAAAATAAAGTGAAATGAGAATGTAAGGAAAAAAAGTGATTTGGTTATCTTCCTTCAATATTATTAGTCGGTGATAATAACAGCATCCGTATCAAGGTTATATAAAAGTTTTTCTCATTATTTGAGACATGCTGGAAGCATCTTTCCCTAGTCATGAGGTGACCTCATTATCAATTCCAAAGGTTGAAAACGCATCTAAATTTGCCTAGGAATCTGCAATCTGCCAGCTATTTTAAATATCTGCGACTTTGCTAGGCATATGAATATTTTTAAAAAGGCTTTGATAGAGGGCCATGGTATATATATATATATTAAATAAAAAGTGAGAGTCAAGTATCACAAAATAACCTTGTACCACAATAGGTTGGTATCTTATAAAACTTTAAATCATGTATTATAAGCTCGATATTATTAAAGAAAATAAAAATAAAAGAATACAACTTTGAAAGATAACAAAGATGAAAAAGAAGAAAAACTGGTATAGGCAACACACTACAATTAACCAGCTTAAAAAAACCTCAACATAGATTAAAAAAAGACCTCAACTAAGCTTGAAATTTGTAAAAAGGCAAATCAAAGAGATCTCTCCCAATAAAAGACATAAGCTCAACTGGTGGAGACCACCGCCATTGGAAATCCAAGCAACTCAACCTCATACTTGCGCACTTATCAGCTGTGGCATTACCTTCTCTAAAAATGTGGCTATACTGAAATTCCATGTTCTTCATAAAAACTTTACAATTTTGCAAATACCAGCATTTTGCGTATATAAAGAGTAGAAACGTGGACGTACACACCTAAAGGAGTTCTTAACCACTAGACCATCTAGTGCTTATTGGCCATGCTATATATTAATACTCCTTCCGTTCTTAAATTATTGACCTCCTTTTATTTTTGGGATGGTTCAAAATTATTGTCACATTCCAAAAGTCAATTTTTTTTATTTCATTTTCTAAAATACCCTTGAAATGGTATTTTCTCTTTTTCCAATGTTTTGTACACTTAAGGGCAAAATCGAAATGCCAAAACATATATTTTGACGTGAAAGCATTTAATAAGATTTCCCAAGAAATCGTGTTTTGTCAAAGGAGGCGTTGTCAATTAAGAACGGATGGAGTAATAAACAATCTTTTAAGGTAGATAATTGATTCTAAGGACGTTTATATTTAGTTTCCAATTCAAAAGTTTAAATTTTTAGGTGAAGGGCTCAAACGGGTTTATCACAAATGAAACGGAACATTAAAAATGACATGCTATGATACGGTATTAATTTTTCACCTTAAAAACCTAAGTTATTTGGTGGAAGGTACAAACAAGTATATAAAATCATGAAAACCCTAAAATATGGGCGATTTGAAATGTGAGACTAGTTTATAGTATTAATTTTATTAGATCACATTTATAAGAAGGCAAACAATGCAGATTTTTTTAGCTAATTTGGGATATCAATTGAAAAGAAACCTAATTCCAAAACATGGACTAGGGTTTACAAGGCCAATCATCACCAATTATGTTTATCTTAAGTGTTAACTAATGCATAATTGGTGATGAACTTACACGTGTTCAGCGATTTTTTATTTTTTTATTTTATTATAAGTACGTGCTCAGGAATTAGTTGTGCTGAAATTCTAGATACTTCAATCGGCACAATAAATAAATATATAGTATAAGATTAAAGAGGGAAAATATATATATATATATATATATATATATATAAAGTTCATTTGGAAATTTAATTCTTTTCTAAGAATTTTGTTGAGTTCTCCATTAGTAGACACTTATTCGAAGGTGCCCTTGGGCTATGAGGTGAGGTCTTATCGACATCATGCGAAAAGCCTAAATTGGCCTTCATGCTAAGCCCACCATCCTCTATTACCTCAAATACATTGTTTTTTGGGGAGGGGATTAAGGAGGAAGAAGGTCACTGCACAAAATCATAACAGAAGATAGATCTAATAGACCAACAGGCTATAAAAATACCATTACACAGCCTACGCATTCAATACGGACAAATAAGACCCATCTCACTCTATCGCCTATTTGTCTACACCCAATCTCAGAAAAATAAGCGTTCACAAAGCTTCAAAATTTCCAATCACATGGCTGGGCACACCCTTGCCGGCCAGGATCAAACCGCGTTGACATGACAAAAGAGTAAGACGTGACGTGATGTAATGCAACTTAATGTAGTGCGCATAGTTTTTCACTCTCTATATCAACTGACGTTGACATAACACGTGAGTAAAAAGTGACCGTGATGTGACGAGAGGTAATGTGGTATACATAGTTTTTCATTATGGGCTGATTATGTGTCAACTAAAATCCAGATATTGTCACCCTTCAATTTTTTATAAACATACCCACAGAAGAGACATAGTTAAAAGAGTTTTAGGGTTATATATTGAATGCTCACAGAGAAGCTAGTGATCTCACACATCTTTTCACAAGCCTTTTTTTTTTTTTTCTTCCACTACTTAATTTTAATATATTTATTTATTGTTCAATTTACAATTGTTATTTATATTATCTACATTTATCATATTTGTGTCCTGTGCTAAATTTTAATTTCTATTTCATTATGTACCCTTCAAGAGTTATTTAAAGAACACAAAAAGAAAAAAATTTGAAAAGATTCCAAAATTTTCTCTAACACCCAAACGCTCTCAGTGGTACATGTCCTATCACAGATGCACGCAAGCCTCTGAACTTTCCAGTTAACAATGTCATTTATTTCTTACCCAAATTTTTATTTTTATTTTTATTTTTTGTGCATATATGACGTTTGTGTTTGTGCCTGTATTTTACATTGGGTTTCCTTATGACATGTGCAAAGGTACTTTAGGGCACTCCTTAAAAAAAACCTTTTTACAATTTGCTCATATGGAAATATCATTGTGCATCATTGGATACCTTGGGGGAAAAAGGACGTGCAATTATTAGAATTGACTTGGGAAATCAATTTTTCCTCAATAAGAGGCATTTATTATAAATTGCGGTCCGCGGTGATGGCAAATACTGTCAAGGATGGGAAGGTTTTGTTATTTAGCAAGCAGACAAAGCCATGTCTATTTTTCATGGCTAGATGGAATACACTTATTACTCACTGACTCCCCTCTGGATGGTTGTGGCTATAATCTTAGTTGGTGAAACTGACCACACCCCAAACAACCCAAAAGCCCAATTTAGGTTTCAAATTTTGGGTCTAAAGAATCAATTCCTCTTAGATAGAGGGCAATGTTATATATCTATTATATATATACTAAAACGGAGGAATGGTCTCCTGTAGCTGTGCCACGCGTCATCTTCATTTTTTTTTTTTTTTTATTTTTTTATTTTTTCAAATCGCGTGCCTAACAGTCAACTTTTTCGAAAAATTACCTTTTGCTGATCCTTTTATAACTTAATACCAATAAAGGATATCAGCTGTCAACTTGTTACAAATTAACTATATACATGCGTGAAATGACTACTAATTTCTTTTTTTTTCGTATTACATTGAAAGCTGATCACTAAAACATAATTTTTCCAAAAAGTTACTTTTAATGACTTTTGAGGAAATTGCTTTTTTAGTGACTACTTTCCATTTTAATACCAAACAAAAGTAATTTTCTGTCAATTTGCTACAAATTGACTGTATACGTGTTTCAAAATGATTACCACCTTACTTTGTCTGGTATTAAGTTAAGAAGCGGTCATCAAAAAGTAATTTCCCCAACTTTTTTTTGTTGTTCACTGCTCTTTTTAATGCAAGTAAATTGTCGCTTGGTATTCACCACATATCTCTTTATTTTCATGTGAGAGAATCGAAAAACCTGCACTATATAATGTTTATCTCAAACTTTGTAAACTACCATATTTATTCGTTTCTTTATACTTATTCATCTTCTCTCCCAAAAATTGAACGTAAAAAATTATAAATTGTTATAATAAGAAAGAGATATAGTTAGAAGAAAAAATGATTTTAAAAAAAATGACACATCGAAATCTTCAAATTCTCCATATCTGTATTCGGCGAAAAAAAATATTATTTTAATCAAAATTCTTCAGATGATTTATTACCAAAAATTGAAAAGATTTATATGTTCTTTTATCTTCTTCTCTTTCCCTCTTTGCTCCACCCATTCTCTCTCTCTCTAAACTTTTCTTTCTCCCTCTCTCACTTCCCAACTTAATAGCAAACAAAGAAAATTAGTAGTCATTTTAAAACATGGATACAATCAATTTGTAGCAAGTTGATTGATAATATCCTTAACATGTGCCCTTAAGCTGCAATTAAGGAGATCATCCTTATATGGAAACGGTGAAAATGCATAGAAAATGGTACAAATTACTTACAAAACTATAAAAATGCTTAAAAAATTGTGCAAATACAGTTTTACCAAACAACGGGTATCTCAAACTGTTAGGCACTACAACAAAATAGGTCATCCACGGCATGCAAAAAACGCCGTAAATGACCTTTTACGGCGTGCGGGCAAACGCCGTCTAGGGCGACGCCGAGAAAGACCAGGTGTTATACACGGCGTATGGTAAACGCCGTAATTGAGTTATTTACGGCGTGCGTTGTATGCCGTTAATAATTAGTTACGGCTTGCAAATGCACACCGTTAATATATCATTTACGGCTTGCAAATGCACGCCGTTAATATATCATTTACGGCATTCATGTGCACCCCGTAAATAACTAAAACACGGAATTCACATGTACGCCGTCAATAATTCAAATACGGCGTTTACTATGTACGCCGTAAATAACTTAAATACGGCATTTTCCTGTACGCCGTCTATATAATATTTATGGCTTGCCAATAAACGCCGTAAATGATATAATCACAACATGCCATGACACGCCTTGAAATAGGATATTGGTGGCATTTATTGCATGCCATAATTCACTTGTTATGGCAACTTATAAACGTCACTAAATCTATTATTATTTCCTAATAGGTGACTTGATGACACCAAAGCATAAAATGCAACAAAAAATGCAAAACCTGTAATGTTGAAATAAACAACTATAGCAAAACTCAAGCTCATGGAATCCAACACATAAATTCATAACTCATTATTTTCTTACCACTTAAAATGAGAAATTGTTCAAAAAAAGGAAAACATACAATCCCCAATCAAGTCCACAAAATAGAACTTCAATTAGTCTTCTATCATGTACTTGGTAATTGTGTTTTTCAAAATACAACCCATCCACTGCATCCATGCCATACTAATAGTACTAGCTAGGAAAAAAAAAAAAAAAAACCACCAGTTGTGCAGACACATCCACCAAATAAAGCATTAATAACTCGATGATCACCAATTCACCATGATGAAATAGAGACAACTTTCAAAGAGGCACCCAATACAATTGTCACTAATGATCAACCTGCAAAATATAAAGGTATAATTAGAAATTAAGCAAGTCTATAGTAAAGAAAATATTACATGATTCTCTCTAAATATGTACTTTCCTAATTTATATTTGCACCATGTTATAGCACACGCACAACAATAAGTAATGAGTAAATGAAGTTAGTGGGCACAAATGAAAGCCAACAATCAAACTTCTATTGAAGAGCAACATTTACAGACTACAAATAATACAGGATCGAGGTGATTCCAAGCTAGCATACAATGATACCCACAAACTGAAGGCTTAGGTGCTCACCAAGTTCACCCACCTACTGCTATGGGGTCCTGAGAATGTCACTTATTTACAAACCTTCCAAAATAGAGCTTTTTAATAATAAATGCACTAAGCAGCCCAGCTTGCAGAGGATTAAAAAAAATAAAAAAAATTAAAGATGTCATAGCACACGCTATCTAGGCACAAATGAAAGCAAAATTCATTTTATCTTTTGCTCTCAAAAATAAAAGTATGTGCTTCCAAAATGGTAATAAACAGTTCTTTTTTTCCCCAATAAACAATAAGCACTTCTTAAATGTTCCATCATTTTCCTTTAACAATTAGAGCAAGTTTCTAGCCAAGCCAGTAATTCCAAGAAGATAATTCACAAATAATATAGGCACTAGTCCCTAAGGAGATTCACAAATTAATTCTTAGGTGTGCAACAAATTCCAACTGGATTTTGCACCAACCATCACGAAAAGCATTAGAGATTGCAAGTAGTAACATACATGTGCTTATGGTAAGGAAACACACAGCAAAAGGAAAGACAAATTTCTTTAGTGTGATGAGCTTTTGTGAAGGGGAGACAAATTTTAGATGTGGTAGTGGCTAATGAGGTGGTTTGAGGAGTACAAGAAACATAAAATGGAGGGGTTCATTTTTAAGCTGGATTTGAGAAAGCTTATTTTTTGATCAGTGATTTGAGAAAGCTTATTATGATCATGTAGATCAGGACTTCTTAGACTATGTCTTGGATAGTAAAGGTTTTGGGGTGAGATGGAGAAGTTGGATGAGAGGCTATCTTAGTTGTATGAATTTTGCAGTTATTTTCATTGGCAAACATAGAGGGTAGCTTAAGGCCTCTAGAGGCTTTAGCCTAGGGAATCTACTTCCTCCTTTTTTGTTTACCTTAATTGTGGATATGTTGGCTAGGGACCTAGCTACCTATTTTTAAATAATAGCCCATAGATTTTGAACCCTTCACAAACTCTAAGAGAATAAGAGGTAGCCATTTACACCTTCCTCTATCATTATTTTACATCAAAGGCTAAGGTGTAACTAAAGTGTTCCCAATTCCCATGTACTACTATGATCACTGGTCATTGGATGGACTCTATCAAACAAAGCAAACAACCATTCCAGTTTTTCAAAAACGGAAAACAATTGATCCGATGGCCCACAGAATAAAACATTGTTACAATATTTATAGATTGGGAAGTCTATGTATCTGAAAAACAATTCATTTTACATCATGCTATGAAATTTTTCTAATGGAAAGTCAATGTATCCCAAAAACAATATTATGATGATATGAACTAACCATGGTTATTGTGGAAACTGGAAAACTACAGATTGCGAAGCTATTGCAGATCGGGCACCAGACGAATTACTCTCTTCACAATGCTTACCTGAAGTATCTGAACTTTCATTGGAAGATACCAAAGTTCAAGCCCCGAAGCAGCCTGGAAGGGGAACATTCTCGTATAAGAGGCTAGAATTGTACAGTGATCAGACATCTAATGGGCCTATTATCCATGACTCAAATGAAACTGCATCCCATGCTTCTAAAGAAACCACAGAAATAAGACACTGTAAGCCAATCATCTCATTCCATTGCTTTAATTTTTTACATCTGAAATTGTATGTGTTTAGTTTGCTTATTTATTTTTGTGTTCTCATATCATGGTTCATTATGTTCAATACATAAAACTGATGTTATATAAAGGTGTGTGTTGTTATGGGATTGGAGACTTGGAGTCGTTCAGCTCTCATAATACTGCAGTTGTCAAAGTTTTGCCCCATAATTACTTCAAGTGTGAAAAAGACAAAAGAATAGGGAAAAAAACAAATAGAAGAATAGGGAAAAATCAAATAATTCATACTGTTTCATTGATATTCAGACTGTTACAATACTGTGGAAAGAAAATTTTATTTGTTCAGAAAATTGCTGGTTAAGTTTATCTGCACCCATGCAAAGCCAGAAAAAAAAAAAAATGTAACCAAAGGTGACATAGTAGACTCCATGCATCACCATAAGTTAGTTTTCACCTTTACATGTCTTTGTGACATTTTTTTTGTTTATTTCTGGGGCCATAAAAACATGTGGATTTTGTATACTGAGAACAAAATAGAGCTACTCAAGGTTTTTACAACCTATATCCTCTTAACAGTAAGAGTATATATCAGATTTGTCATGAAAATAATTTCATAATTTAAGTCACATCAGATGTTCCATTGGCTATAATCTATGTTTGAGAAAAGCTCTCAACCCCCAATGTGAAAAATTTGGAAGATAGTTTTAATTAGGGACTAAGACGATCTCCTTTTCTATGGATTTCTTGTGTACTAGCCTCTCACTTAACCAAGAAACCCACCTTGGAATTCGCCAACCTGGGAACCTACCCAATGTTGTTACCCATAGTCGTGTTGTCTATCATTTTCTTCTTTCTGAGATAAGACATATCTGTTTCCTACCAGAAAGAAAATCCGTTTTGATGGACTAGATGACACTCGTCAGATATGCTCCATTGACAATGTTAATTTTTCCTTCTGAATTTTTCTGAGTATTACTTGTATCTCACAAATTGCAGTTTAAGGCAGTTCACCAATGAAAAGATTTGCTGATCTAGACATCTTGGTTTGATGATAAACTGCTTTTAATTATTTACCAGTCCTGTATCTTTACTTATGTTGGCTCTCTTGGAGGGTTTGAGAGAATCTCTGAGATTAGAATTTTTTGATGCTCATGGTCGAGGGAGATTTGTCGAGTGTTATAAATAGGGTCAGATCCAGAAGTGCAGGGGGGGTGCGTTTGCACATACTAGAGAGCTATTTTGGTAATTTCAGATTGGTTAGGCAAGCTAATTGGGTGGCTAGAGAGGCTAATAGGGAACCCAATAACCTAGCTAAGAGAGGCGCTTTAACTCTTCACCCTTTTAGAGGGAATTTTTTTTCCCTTAGCGATGCTGGTTTTGTTCAGTTTGAGTTCATTGGCTTGTTTTGTATGTGGTCACATAGTGTTATGACTTTTTGTTCAAGGAATTCTCTTCCTCTTCTTTTATGTTCGTTTCCTTATCATTGATAAATAAGGAACGGGAACAAAACCCCTGTCTCAAGACGAAAAATCACCCCATTTCATTAATCACCCCATTTCATTTTCATTTTTCATTTTTCATTTTTCCCATTTATTAAGCAACCAAACAGAGCTAGGGTAAAATATTCAAAGAGAAATTCAGAGAAAACCATACCCGGCAACAAAACCCCTGTCTCAAGACGAAAAATCAATGTAAGAGAAGCCCCCAAATTGTCGAGAACCTTGTCGGGTCTCACCAAAAACCGTTTTGGCTCTGGAGTCTTGAAATTGGGCGGCGGTGATATGGTAAACCCTCGATTTGCTTCCTCTTTGGTGCTTAGACAAGATCATAAACCCTATGTTGGACATTCAAACAGAGACACTGATAAAGAGAGAGAGCGAGAGAGAGAGAGAGAGAGAGAGAGAGAGAGAGCGAGAGAGAGAGAGTACCGTGAGAACGAGCATACATAAATCAAACCTCTTCACCCTGAGAAAGAGACGCACAAGCCCTAACTTCTCCTTCTCCTCCTCCTTTCTCGTTCTGGTCTAGAAGTCGTGAAGAAAAGGGGAAAGCAACTAAGCAAAAAATAAAATAAAAAAAAAGAACGGGAAAAGTAAGATTTGGAAATCAAAGCCCGCTGAATTTTCCCAGTCAATTTTTATCACGAGCGCCCTTAACAAACGCCGTAAAAAAGATTCTGTATGCCGTTAAAATCGATGATATTAATGGCGTGCGCCAAACTGCCGTAAAAACAATTATTAACGGCATGCCAAATGTGCACACCGTTAATATAGTTCCCCTTCCCACTTATTCACGGCAATTAATTTGTGCACGCCGTAAATGTACACATTAACGGCATGCATTGTATGCACGCCGTTAATGTGATGCCGTGAATAACACAGTTTCTTGTAGTGGTGGTTCCTTGCCATCTAAGTTACCATTGCGAGTGTGTATTATATTATTATATATATATATATATATAAGATGATGATGATCGGGTAAGCATGTGCTGATATAAAATCATATCAACACCTGTATTAGGGGTTGTACCTTATGCTTTAATGGGTTAAGGGATACATTGCGTTAATATAAGGGGTGCAACCCCCAATGCATGATATTAATATAACTTATATCCACATGTACTGACCTGATCAGTGCTATATATATATATATATATAAACGTAATTTTTTCAAAAAGTTACTTTTAGTAACTTTTGAGGAAATTGATTTTTTAGTAACCACTTTCTATTTTAATACCAAAAAAAAGTTTTTTGAGGAAAAACTTTTTTTTTGTGTTCACTACTCTTTTTTCATGCAAGTAAATTGTCGTTTGGTATTCATTATATATCTTTTTGTTTTTATGTGAGAGAATTGAAAAACCTATACTATACAATATTCATCCCAAACTTTGTAAACTATCATATTTATTCGTTTTCTTTATACCTATTCATCTTCTCTCCAAAAAATTGAACGTATAAAATTATAAATAGTCATAATAAGAAAGAGAGATAGTTAGAGGAAAAAATTATTTTTTTTTAAAAAACGACATGTTGAAATCTTCAAATTCTCCCGATCTATCTTCGACAAAAAAAAAAATATTTTAATCAAATTCTTCAGATGGTTTATTACCTAAAATTAAAAAGATCTATATGTTCTCTTATCTTCTTTTCATTCCATCTTTGCTCCACCCATTCTCTCTCTCTCTCTCTCTCTCTAAACTTTTCTTTTTCCCTCTCTCACTTCCCAACTAAATAGCAAACAAAGGAAATTGGTAATCATTTAAAAACATGTATACAAATTTGTAGCAAGTTGATTGATAATATCCTTAACATGTGCCCTTAAGTTATAATTAAGAAGAGAATCATTATATGGAAACGGTGAAAATACACAGAAAATGATACAAATTACTTACAAAACTATAAAAGTGCTTAAAAAAATTGTTTAAATACATTTTTACCAAATAAGGGATATCTCAAACCGTTAAACCCAAACTAATCCCACATGATACACAAACCATTCGCAAGTCTATGCATCCGATAATGAGGAAATGAAGACACGAACTTGAAATTTGATTCATGAGCCGTGATTTTTTGCCATCTAAACTACCATTACGAGTGTGTATTATATATCTATATATAAGATGATGATCGGGTAAGCATGTGTTGATATAAATTATATCAACACTCGCATTGGGGGTTGTACCTCATGTATTAATGGGTTAAGGGATACATTAAGCCAATATAAGGGATATAACCCCCAATATATGATACTGATATAACTTATATCAACACGTACTGACCTGATCAATGTTTTATATATATATAATTTTTATTTTTCATAATATTTATTTTTACAAACTTCCCCCGTGCGTTGCACGGGTTATAAACTAGTATATATATATATATATATGGAATACACTTATTACTCACTGACTCCCCTCTGGATGGTTGTGGCTATAATCTTAGTTGGTGAAACTGGCTACACCCGAAACAACCCAAAAGCCCGATCTAGGTTTCAAATTTTGGGTCCAAATAATCAATTCTTCTTAAATAGAGGGCAATGCTATATATATATATACTAGTTATTGCACACGTGCATTGCACGTCGATTTTTTGTCAACAATAAAATGATTTAAAAATCATCAATTATTTTTCCTAAATAAACATATAAAAGATCGATGCTTCCCAAGATCTTTTTAACTTGAATAGGGATTGACCCTTTTCATGTAGCATAGCCCCTTATCTAGTGGTAATTATCTCTTCAATATTGTCCATATCGATTAAATATAAACTTTATTTACTTAAGAAAGGTTATGCGGCCATTATATGAGTCAAGTTTGTTGAAAACTACATACCAGACAAAGCATAAGAAGAAAGGAGACGCAATGAAAGCACATAGAAGACGCAGAAGAAGGAAGCAGTAATTGTTCTTTTCTGCGTTAGGGTTTTATGATTTTTATAATGTGTTTCTATTTGTATTTATGTGTTAACATTATTAGGGTTTTACGAATTATAGTATTTCCGTTTCCTTAGAATTCCTATTTGGGATTGGTTTTATTTAATTATTATACGAATTATAGTTTCTTTAGAATTCTTATTAAGGTATGTGTCTTATATTGCTATATTTCCTATATATGTAGAAGGGTAGTTGTGTATTTAAAAATTAAAATAAGGGTATATTAGTCAACCAAAAATTTTTCTCACATTCATCTTTTTATAGGTAGTATAGATATATTAAATAAAAAGCGAGGGTCAAGCATCACAAAATAACCCAGCATCCCAATTAAATTGATACCTGATGAAACTTTAAATCATGTGCTATAAGCTCAATATTATTAAAGAAAATGAAAATAAAATAATACAACTTGAAAGATATTAAAGATGAAAAAGAAGAAAAACTAGTCTTGACAACACATTACCATTAACTAGCTTTAGAAAAACCTCAACAAAGATAAAAATAAAAATAAAAAACTCAACTAAGCTTGAAATTTGTAAAAAGGCAAATCAGAGAGATATCTCCCAATAAAAGGCACAAGCTCAACTGGAGGAGACCACCACCATTGGAAACCCAAGTAACTCAATCCCAGACTTGCGCACTTATCAACTGTGGCATTGCCTTCTCTGAAAATGTGGCGATACTGAAATTCCATGTTCTTCATAAAAACTTTACAATTTTGCAAACACCAACATTTTGCATGTATAGGGAGTATAAACGTGGATGTACACACCTAAAGGAGTTCTTAACCACTAGACCATCTAGTGCTTATTGGCCATGCTATATTAATACTCCTTCCGTTATTAAATTATTGACCTCCTTCTATCTTTGGGATGTTTCAAAATTATTGTCACATTCCAAAAGTCAATTTTTTTATTTCATTTTCCAAAATACCCTTGAAATGGTATTCTCTCTTTTTCCAATATTTTATACACTTAAGGGCAAAATCGAAATGTCAAAACATATATTTTGACATGAAAGCATTTAATAAGATTTCCCAAGAAATCATATTTTTTGAAAGGGGACGTTATCAATTAGGAACGGATGGAGTAATAGACAATCTTTTAAGGTAGATAATTGATTCTAAGGATGTTTATATTAAGCTTCCAATTTAAAAGTTTAAATTTTTAGGTGAAGGGCTCAAATGGGTTTATCACAAACGAAACGAAACATTAAGAATGACATGCTATGATACTATATTAATTTTTCACCTTAAAAACCTAAGTTATTTGGTGGAGGGCACAAACAAGTATATAAAATCATTTAAAACCTAAATATGGGCGATTTGAAATGTAAGACTAATTTATAGTATTGATTTTCTTAGATCGCGTTTATAAGAAGGCAAACAAAGCAGATTTTTTTAGGTAATTTGGGATATCAATTGAAAAGAAACCTAATTCCAAAACATGGACCAGGGGTTCAAGGGCCAATCATCACCAATTATGTTTATCTTAAGCGTTAACCAATGCATAGTAGATTAGTAGGTGATGAACTTACACGTTTTCAGGGATTTTTTATTTTTTATTTTTGGATAAGTACATGTTCAGGGATTAGTTGTCCGTGTTGAAATTCTAGATACTTCTATCAGCACAATAAATAAATAAACAGTATAAGATTAAAGTGGGAAAAAAAAAAAAAAAAAAATATATATATATATATATATATAGAGGTTCATTTGGAAATTTAAATCTTTTCCAAGAATTTTGTTGATCTCGCCATTAGTATACACTTATTCAAATATACCCTTGGGGCTATGAGATGAGGTCTTATCGAGACATCATACGAAAAGCCTAGATTGGCCTTCATCCTAAGCCCGCCATCCTCTATTATCTCAAATGCATTGTTTTTGGGGAGGGGATTAAAGAGGAACAAAGTCACTGCACAAAATCATAACAGAAGATAGATCTAATAGACCAACAGGCTATAAAAACACCATTGCACAGTCAATACATTCTACACTGACAAATAAGACCCATCTCACACTATCACCTATTTGTCAACACCGAATGTTAGAAAAATTTCCCATCACATGGCTGGGCACACCATTGCCGGCCTGGATCAACTGGCAGGGCCGGTTTTGGGGCAAGGCGGGCAAGGCGGCCGCCTGGGGCCCCATATTTTTGCTCAAAAATGAGGGCCCCATTTTGAGACTAACCCTTGTAGTAGGTTTAATTTTTTTTTTTTTTTTTTCTAAAGAGAATGGTTATTGCAATCCCTTAATTTTATTTGCACATCCCACTAATTTTTATTTATCAATATTTTACCAAAAATATAAAAAGTTTTTATAAAAATTTGTTATGTAATCCACTAGAAAACATCATTTTAAACAACTTTGCAGAATAAAGTTTTTTCAAAATTTATTGTTTAAGTGGATTTTTTGATCATTTACCGTCTTTGTTAATTTTAGGCCAAAAAGTCAACTTAAACGAAAAATTTTGTAAAAAATTTCTTCTCCAAAGTTGTTCAAAATGATGTTTTCTAGTGGATAGCATAGTTAATTTTCTTAAAACCTTTTATATTTTTCTAAAATCTTAAGAAATTAAAATCAGTGAGATGTGCAAACAAATTTTGTGTTTGTACTAGGAAAAAAAAATTGAGTATGAAGGTCTCATTTTAAGAAGGGGGCTCTATTGGCACCCCAAGACTTGTTTTTCATCTCCCAATTACATTACATTTTAAGGTTTTATAAAAAATATAAAAGGTTTTCATAAAAACTAATCACATAAGCTACTAGAAAACATCATTTTGAATAATTTTGTAGAAGAAAGTTTTTTAAAAATTTATCTTTTAAATGGACTTTATAACCATTTATATAACAACTACTGTAAATGGCAAAAAATTTATTCTACAAAGTTGTTCAAAATGATGTTTTCTAGTGGATCACTTAAACAATAGATTTTGGAAAAACTTTATTCTACAAAGTTGTTCAAAATGATGTTTTTCAATGGATAGCGCATCCGATTTTTATAAAAATCTTTTATAATTTTCATAAAACCTTAAAGTGTAAAATAAATGGGGGATGAAAAACAGTCTTCGGGTGCCAATAGAGGCCCCCTTTTAAGAATTCGCCTAGGGCCCCCAAAATCTCAGAACCGGCCCTGATGGGCAGTCATTTTTTACTAAATTTCTAGAGTTCAAATGGAGAGAATCCGCTGGCATTTGAGGACCATCTGATTGGTGTGATTTCTTTGTAGAATCTATTGTGTAGGATTTTATTTAAATTGGTTTTTGGATTTGCAATCAGTGATGGAGCAATTGTTTTGATTTGTGAACTACTGGGAAATTTATCACCGACTTTGAATTTGCTTGAACGACTTGATTTTATGGCTGAATTTTACATCCTGGATGTGTAACCCTCAATATATTTTTGTGAGAAAAATATTTTGCTAATCCAACTGTTGGATTAGATTAACTATTCATGCACATCATGTATGCCATGCCAAATTTCAAATAAATTGGATATCGGGAAGTATGTTCTCCATAAAGTGCTTCAAATTATAATTTTATTTATAAAAAAAAAATGTCAATTTATAGATGAAATGTTTTCCGATATTCGATTTATTTGAAATTTGACATTCATGATGTGCATGAATAAAAAACCTAATCCAACGATCGGATTGGCAAAATATTATTTACACAAAAAGATATTGAGAAATGTAAGAGTAAAAAGTTTTACGCCGATGTAAACAGATCCCTCCCCTATATATGCGTGCGTGCGTGTGAGAGTGTGGTGCATGGAATCAAAGGGAAAAAAAAAGTGTAAAAGAACGACTTCATGTAATCGACAAAGAACAAGGATCACGTGATGCCTAAGATACAAAGCTAATAGAACCTAATAAAACAAAACTCGAGCTTTGAAAAGAATCACCAGTTCGGATTCCCAGTCTTGAACCCTCTTCAATCTTACCTTCGTCTCCTTCCATGCCGTTGGCCTTCTTGTCGCACAAAGATCCTCTGCTCACTTTTGGTGCCCCATTCGGTGCCCCTTTCTTCATATTTGTCCATACCACAAAGTGGTGTTTGAGATAGGTTTTGGGGTTCAGAATAAAACGTTTACTCCTAAACGTGTAATTGGTTACCATAAATTTTAATTAACTTTTAATACAAGATACCAACTAATTAAAGTTTGCAAATACATTTGGCCCAAATAAATAAATAAATAAATTCCCAAATATGGAGCAACTTCCCATTTTACCTTGCATTATCCTGGGCATTACCTTGTGAGTTGCTTGTGATCTTCCCACATTGCATATGCTAAATCAGCATGAATGACACTCAGGCAAGCTCTAGGAGGTCCTGGTTTCAAGTCTTTACACCTACATACCATTTACCGGTTCAATTTAGTTTAACTCATTGTCGTGTATCGGTTCATCTCTTCATGTGCGAGCGGGGGTCAGGGCCGGTTTTGGGGCAAGGCGGGCAAGGCGGCCGCCTGGGCCCCACATTTTTGCTCAAAAATGAGGGCCCCATTTTGAGACTAACCCTTGTAGTAGGTTTAATTTTTTTTTTTTTTTTTCTAAAGAGAATGGTTATTGCAATCCCTTAATTTTATTTGCACATCCCACTAATTTTTATTTATCAATATTTTACCAAAAATATAAAAAGTTTTTATAAAAATTTGTTATGTAATCCACTAGAAAACATCATTTTAAACAACTTTGCAGAATAAAGTTTTTTCAAAATTTATTGTTTAAGTGGATTTTTTGATCATTTACCGTCTTTGTTAATTTTAGGCCAAAAAGTCAACTTAAACGAAAAATTTTGTAAAAAATTTCTTCTCCAAAGTTGTTCAAAATGATGTTTTCTAGTGGATAGCATAGTTAATTTTCTTAAAACCTTTTATATTTTTCTAAAATCTTAAGAAATTAAAATCAGTGAGATGTGCAAACAAATTTTGTGTTTGTACTAGGAAAAAAAAATTGAGTATGAAGGTCTCATTTTAAGAAGGGGGCTCTATTGGCACCCCAAGACTTGTTTTTCATCTCCCAATTACATTACATTTTAAGGTTTTATAAAAAATATAAAAGGTTTTCATAAAAACTAATCACATAAGCTACTAGAAAACATCATTTTGAATAATTTTGTAGAAGAAAGTTTTTTAAAAATTTATCTTTTAAATGGACTTTATAACCATTTATATAACAACTACTGTAAATGGCAAAAAATTTATTCTACAAAGTTGTTCAAAATGATGTTTTCTAGTGGATCACTTAAACAATAGATTTTGGAAAAACTTTATTCTACAAAGTTGTTCAAAATGATGTTTTTCAATGGATAGCGCATCCGATTTTTATAAAAATCTTTTATAATTTTCATAAAACCTTAAAGTGTAAAATAAATGGGGGATGAAAAACAGTCTTCGGGTGCCAATAGAGGCCCCCTTTTAAGAATTCGCCTAGGGCCCCCAAAATCTCAGAACCGGCCCTGATGGGCAGTCATTTTTTACTAAATTTCTAGAGTTCAAATGGAGAGAATCCGCTGGCATTTGAGGACCATCTGATTGGTGTGATTTCTTTGTAGAATCTATTGTGTAGGATTTTATTTAAATTGGTTTTTGGATTTGCAATCAGTGATGGAGCAATTGTTTTGATTTGTGAACTACTGGGAAATTTATCACCGACTTTGAATTTGCTTGAACGACTTGATTTTATGGCTGAATTTTACATCCTGGATGTGTAACCCTCAATATATTTTTGTGAGAAAAATATTTTGCTAATCCAACTGTTGGATTAGATTAACTATTCATGCACATCATGTATGCCATGCCAAATTTCAAATAAATTGGATATCGGGAAGTATGTTCTCCATAAAGTGCTTCAAATTATAATTTTATTTATAAAAAAAAAATGTCAATTTATAGATGAAATGTTTTCCGATATTCGATTTATTTGAAATTTGACATTCATGATGTGCATGAATAAAAAACCTAATCCAACGATCGGATTGGCAAAATATTATTTACACAAAAAGATATTGAGAAATGTAAGAGTAAAAAGTTTTACGCCGATGTAAACAGATCCCTCCCCTATATATGCGTGCGTGCGTGTGAGAGTGTGGTGCATGGAATCAAAGGGAAAAAAAAAGTGTAAAAGAACGACTTCATGTAATCGACAAAGAACAAGGATCACGTGATGCCTAAGATACAAAGCTAATAGAACCTAATAAAACAAAACTCGAGCTTTGAAAAGAATCACCAGTTCGGATTCCCAGTCTTGAACCCTCTTCAATCTTACCTTCGTCTCCTTCCATGCCGTTGGCCTTCTTGTCGCACAAAGATCCTCTGCTCACTTTTGGTGCCCCATTCGGTGCCCCTTTCTTCATATTTGTCCATACCACAAAGTGGTGTTTGAGATAGGTTTTGGGGTTCAGAATAAAACGTTTACTCCTAAACGTGTAATTGGTTACCATAAATTTTAATTAACTTTTAATACAAGATACCAACTAATTAAAGTTTGCAAATACATTTGGCCCAAATAAATAAATAAATAAATTCCCAAATATGGAGCAACTTCCCATTTTACCTTGCATTATCCTGGGCATTACCTTGTGAGTTGCTTGTGATCTTCCCACATTGCATATGCTAAATCAGCATGAATGACACTCAGGCAAGCTCTAGGAGGTCCTGGTTTCAAGTCTTTACACCTACATACCATTTACCGGTTCAATTTAGTTTAACTCATTGTCGTGTATCGGTTCATCTCTTCATGTGCGAGCGGGGGTCAGGGCCGGTTTTGGGGCAAGGCGGGCAAGGCGGCCGCCTGGGCCCCACATTTTTGCTCAAAAATGAGGGCCCCATTTTGAGACTAACCCTTGTAGTAGGTTTAATTTTTTTTTTTTTTTTCTAAAGAGAATGGTTATTGCAATCCCTTAATTTTATTTGCACATCCCACTAATTTTTATTTATCAATATTTTACCAAAAATATAAAAAGTTTTTATAAAAATTTGTTATGTAATCCACTAGAAAACATCATTTTAAACAACTTTGCAGAATAAAGTTTTTTCAAAATTTATTGTTTAAGTGGATTTTTTGATCATTTACCGTCTTTGTTAATTTTAGGCCAAAAAGTCAACTTAAACGAAAAATTTTGTAAAAAATTTCTTCTCCAAAGTTGTTCAAAATGATGTTTTCTAGTGGATAGCATAGTTAATTTTCTTAAAACCTTTTATATTTTTCTAAAATCTTAAGAAATTAAAATCAGTGAGATGTGCAAACAAATTTTGTGTTTGTACTAGGAAAAAAAAATTGAGTATGAAGGTCTCATTTTAAGAAGGGGGCTCTATTGGCACCCCAAGACTTGTTTTTCATCTCCCAATTACATTACATTTTAAGGTTTTATAAAAAATATAAAAGGTTTTCATAAAAACTAATCACATAAGCTACTAGAAAACATCATTTTGAATAATTTTGTAGAAGAAAGTTTTTTAAAAATTTATCTTTTAAATGGACTTTATAACCATTTATATAACAACTACTGTAAATGGCAAAAAATTTATTCTACAAAGTTGTTCAAAATGATGTTTTCTAGTGGATCACTTAAACAATAGATTTTGGAAAAACTTTATTCTACAAAGTTGTTCAAAATGATGTTTTTCAATGGATAGCGCATCCGATTTTTATAAAAATCTTTTATAATTTTCATAAAACCTTAAAGTGTAAAATAAATGGGGGATGAAAAACAGTCTTCGGGTGCCAATAGAGGCCCCCTTTTAAGAATTCGCCTAGGGCCCCCAAAATCTCAGAACCGGCCCTGTCAACTGGCGTTGACATGACATAAAGATATGATATGATATGATGCGACGTAATGTGATGTGTTTAATTTTTTATTATCATTGTACAGTTTTTTATTGTCTACATCAATTGACGTTGACATGACATGTAAGTAAGACCTAACATAATATGATGCGACATAATATGGTGCGTGTAGTTTCTCATTTTTCATTGTGATCTGATTATGTGTCAACATTGAATCCAAATGTTATCACCCTTCAATTTTTTACAAACATACTCATAGAAGTGGCAAAATTAAGAGTTTTAGGGTTATATATTGGAAGCTTATAAAGTAGCTAGTGATCTCACACATCTTTCCACAAGCCTCTTTTTTTCTTTTTTTTTTTTTTTTTTTTTTTACAGTACTTAATTTTAATACATTTATTTATTGTTCAATTTACAATTGTTATTTATATGATCTACATTTATCATATTTGTGCCCTGCTAAATTTTAATTTCCATTTTATTATTTACCCTTCAAGAGTTATTTAAAGAACGTAAAAAGAACACAAAATTTGAAAAGACTCCAAAATTTTCTCTAACACCCAAACGCTCTCAGTGGTACATGTCCTATCACAGATGCACACAAGCCTCTGAACTTTCCAGTTAACAATGTCATTTATTTCTTACCCAAATTTTTATTTTTATTTTTTGTGCATATATGACATTTGTGTTTGTGTTTGTATTTTACAATGAGTTTTCTTATGACATGTGCCCATGTACTTTTAGGGCACACCTGAAGAAAACCTCTTTACAATATGCTCATGGAAATAAATCATTAGGCATCATTGGATACCTTGGGAGAAAAAAGGACGTGCAATTATTAGAACTGACTTGGGAAACCAGTTTTTTCCACAATAACAGGCATTTATTATACTTAGGGCACACGTGATGGCAAATACTGTCAAGGATAGGATGTTTTTGTTATTTAGCAAGCAGACAAAGCCATGTATATTTTTCATGGCTAGATGGAATATACTCATTACTCACTGACTTCCCCCTGGATGGTTGTGGCTATAATCTTAGTTGGTGAAACTGACCACACCCCAAACAACCCAAAAGCCCAATCTAGGTTTCAAATTTTGGGTCTAAATAATCAATTCTTCTGAATCTGTGATTGCCTTCAATCACAGTAGAATTATAGCTTTTTCCTTCCATTCATGAATTATAGTACTTTAAAAAAAAAAAAAAATTGATGTCTTAGCTTGGTGGTAGTTTTCAATTTTACTTAATACTCCCTTCGTTTTCACATTGATTATTTCGTTTGAAAAAACACAAATTTTTTAGGAATCCATCTTAAATGCTTTCATACCCACATTTATACTTTAACGTTTCAAATATGCCCTTAAATATAATATAAATCATTAATTGAGTTTGTTTTATCCATATCATTAAATTGACACCATGGGTATGGGTATTTTGGTAAATTGATTAAAATGAAGTCATTGAATTTTTGTCCTAAGACCAATAATTTTGAAACAGTTTAAAAGGGAAAGAAAAACAAAGAGTATGAAACAGAGGGAATAACAAAAAGCAATGTCAGTTCACATATTGTTGTAGAGGCGTGGCGGGCTTGGGCCTCTGTTTCAGGAGTCCAATTTCTAGGTGAGGCCAAACCCAAAACTCATTGAAACCCAAAATCTAGGACCAACAGCATCTCCAAGCCTACTAACATGCAAAGGCCCTTAGTGGTTATCAAACAATGACTTTACCCTTGGTCCAAATTTTCAAACCTTCCACGAAAAGGTGTCAGAAAAAATGAAATATGCCCCACTTTAGGAGACATAAAGTGTCGTATGCTTTTGGCTATCATGAAAAGAAATATGCTTCAAGTTGAACTGGCTTTACTTTGCCAGAAATGATCGAATATGTTGGGTTTGGTACAATAATTACATAGGATTCCAATCATGATTTCAAATCTATCAAGAGATGATTAATTACTAAGATTTGGATTTGGTGCATGGTGCAGTAAACGTAGGATCAATGACACGTGACCAAGAGAATAAATGAAGAGTTGAAATTCGAGATATGCATTTAATCCCCAACGCCTAACAGTTCTCCATTTCTCCTCCTACCCCATGTGTCATTGATCCTACGTTTACTGTACCATGCGGGTGAAAGTAGCCAACTGCACCAAATCCGAATCCTAATTACTAATGTTCTTAAAATGACTATTATCATTCTAATTTATCTAATGTCTCTAAAAAAAAGAGATTTTCTCTATTTAATGGATAAATCTAAACCGTTCATATCACATGGGACGCATGTGACATAATCAATCTTAGTGAAATCTACATAATTAGACAACCACCAAATTTAGTGTTGATTACTATGTAGGGATAAAACCAATGTGTATTCATGATTTCACTATATCCCTTGACGGATTAATCAAAATTTTCACTGGTGTCTAAGTTTTTCTTGGATATATTAATGATCATTAATATATCTAAGAAAAAGTCCTAAATAATATAAGAGTAAGATAAAAAAGTAAGATAGAAGAGGTTTTTCATCCAATGTACCTTGGGCTGAATCCAAGATAGCAATGGGATTTTGCGCTAGATGACCCGTCAATTTCTATGGAAAAAATTGGACATAAAACATTGAACTCCACACGGTAATACCTAAAGATGATGTGCACTTTTTGTCACCCATCCCAAGATATGCAATTATGTTGTGTTCATATTTGAAAGGATTAGGATAAGGGGACTTCATTTTTTGCAGCTCAACTAATTTGTTAAATGGTGAGTGTAGCTTGGCTACGTCAACCTTTTGGAATACCGTTAGATCTTGTGAATCCAATGACTTAAAAATGAGATGCAAAAATGAAATCCATAAGTCCTAACTCTGATCATTTGGGATCCCATCTTCCTAAAGCCATACATATCTTCATTTTCTTAGATCCTCTCTAACTAAACATACCCTAATTATTTTTAATTTCTATATTTGTATCCCCATAAAGTAGATATTTGAAAAGTTTATTCAAATATATAAGGATGATAAGCATGTGTAACATTTAGGATTTCCACTTCCCAATTCACATGCTCTATTTCTATAAATGCGTGTCATATGGAGAGTAGAAGATACATAGAAGTTCATTTTTTTATTTTTTATTTTTTTTGCTACGAGGTAGAAGATTGAAAAATATTTATTATCACATGTTGGATACTCTTACCCTCTCTTTGGTTCGTGGATTTTACCATGAAAATAAAAAAGGAAGGGGAAAAAACATGCGGAGGAAAGAAAATGAAAGGAAAAAATGAAATCATACCAAACCAAAATTATTTCAATTATTTTTCTTTTATCAATTTTCCATTACAACCAAATAAGAAAAAATACAATTCCTTATATTTTATTTTTTTTTCCTTGATAAAATCCGCTAACCGAATAGAGCCTTATGGTCCATTTGTGGTTGTGTTAAACTTGTAGGTTTAAGGGTTTTTGCTATTGGACTTATCATATAGTCTTTTTGCTATTACAAATCGTAATGTGACGAAGTTACATATTCTAGGGATTTAATTAAAATTTATTTCTTCAAATTTTTGGCATTCTTTGTATCTTTTGGCAGCTATTTTAAAAGTTTAGTCATTTGTTTCTTGTAATGTAATCATCCGAAATCATAGTTATATATGTTATAACAGCTGACTTGTAATTTTCTATAATAAAAAAAAAAAAATCAAATTATTTCCAATTCTCTAAATTATATGGACTTTTCATTTAAGGCTGCATTTGGTTGTGCGCAGTGTATTTAAAATTGTCAATGTGAATCTTTCATATCACTATGACACCACCATAGGCCAATAAGAGTGAAGTAAAGTGAGATTGTTGGATCAAAAAGTATTTTGACAATTCTACTTTGATCAAAATCCTCTAATAGTATATTTAATTTTATTAATTAAATTAATTAAGAAAACTTTAGTTTTATTTCCTTTACTATAAACATGATTTTATGCTAACATTCATGCCGTTCTCTAGAAAAAATCATTTAAAATGTTACAGATATCCCAAGAACAACTCTTTATATTTTCAAGACTATTTAAGTACAATATTTACATATCCTTTCTTGCAGGAATTCAAGTTCAGCAAACTGCTATGGGTTTTTTCACGTTACTGTGTTAGTTGAATTTGGAATCAACAAAGGATGCACGTTTTTTCCCTTATTTATTTATTTATTTATTTCTGGTCCATTTTTTCAGTGCCTAGCATTTGAGTCAAGTTGTTCGTTCCTCGATAGTCACAAATTATCATCATATCATAACAATTTGACTGAAAATGTGCCTTGAAAATACTTTATGTTGCTTTAATTCAACTGAAAGTTAATCATATTGAAAACATCATACTTGATTAGTATTTTTTTTTTTTTTCCCAGTAACGATTAGAAGTATGCCAGGTTTTACTATCGCCGAGATTTCAAATCAGACTATTCCTCCAACAATCATGTGGAGATTTTTTTTTTTTTTTTTTTTTTTTTTTTCGTTTCAAGTAACGATTAGAGGTATGCCAAGTTGTTTGCCCATATCCATACAAGCAGTTATATCTTTAAAGAGTCAAAACGATAACCTTTAAGGAGTATACACAGAACTTAATCACTTGAGTACCAATGGATTCAACTTCTCAAATTATTATTTTTTTTAAAAAAAATTCTAATTGCCACTTAGGCTCGTCTTGAGATCTAACTAATGCAAGGTAGATGTTGATACACCTTACCGGTATCCAAGAAATTAATTGGATTAGAGTTCTAAATACTTTTTAAATATATATATACACACACATATATATATATATAATCAATAAGGATATCCAAAGCTTTGGCCCAACTAATCCCTTATTAGCAAAAAAATAAACAAATAAATATATATGTTTGTGAAGTGATTTAAATTCTACATCTACGTGTCACAATTTAATTGGTGGGTGCTTAAATGACGTTGTAAATATACCACCAGAGGATTTTGATTTGTGACCCCATTTGGGCCATTTCTTATCCTTATGTTCCATCAACGTGTTGATCAGTTCCTCACATAACGGTGACCCCAAACCCTAAACTGACTGCGCCGGCAACGGAAGGTCAACCCTCTTTCAACCGCCTTTACGCTCTCTTCTTTCTCATAATCCAACGGCCGAAACTGCACCGAACAGCATGTGTGAAATATCAGCCGACGATTACGGATTTAGGCGTAAAACAACGTTGGACCCGACGCCACGTCGTCCTAAACACGACAAAAACGACGTGGTCCAAAAGCGGCGAAAGACGTGATCGAATGTATTTTCCGACAAGCTAAAGGCGCTCCGGATCTGGCGGAGCCCTTTTTTAAATTGATTGTGGGGCCAAGATAGATCTCGGCCGTTGATTTTGGTGTGGGACCCTTTCGTTAGCTTCATTAAAAAGGCAGCCTTTATACACCTGATGATGGGTTTGCAATGGCAAGGAATCGGTTGGTTTTTTTCTTCCGAGAATGCCCCGGTTTTGGTATGAGAATAGCGAGAATACCATTACGTTCATGGTAGTTGTGTAAATACGGAGGTGTAGTTTGAGAGGTTGAGGAATGAATGATATGCACGTGCTCACAGGATGGATACGTGCACAAGCCACTATGTGGGACTCGTTCCCCGTTTGCAAAGTTTAATGATTCCAACCTAAAAGGAAGGTATCGAAAATTTATTAGTTTAATAGCAGGAGGTTACGTGTTGCAGTTAAGGGATTTTATAGAAACAGCAAAGTTGCATACCTTTCTCTTTCGCACACAAAATATATATATATATATATATATATATATATATATATATATATACACATATATATGGTTATATTTGCATTAATACCTATTGATCAATATTATGCATTAGGAGTTGTATCCTTGTATTGGTCTAATGATTCCAACCTAAAAAAAAAGGTATTGATGATTTATTAGTTTAATGGCAGGAAGTTACGTGTTGCAGTAAGGGATTTTATAGCGACAGTAAAGTTGCATACCTTTCTCCTTCACACAATAAAAAAAAAACACACACACACACACACACACATATATATATATAGAAATTGCATCCTTTTAGCCCTGAAGTGTATTTGTAATTGTGCTTAATTTTATACCACAATCACTCATAACTTTAATTAGGTTTCATGCATATATTGATGCATTTATGCCTATTATATGATATTTTATGTGGAGTATAATATATTGTGATGTAAAATTGGATACAATTATTAAACGTACAAAAATAAAAAATAAATAGCTAACTGAGGATCCTATAGGAGTAGGTTTTTTTTTCCCTGTTTTCCTTTTCAACTTATACAAATATATGTGCCGATGATCTTTGAGTTTAATGGGATATCCTGCCATTATAGGGGATGTGAGGTTTGTGAAGGTTTTGTTTTCGATTTGACTTAGGTGCTTATGTGGGTGTGTGTGTTTCTCTATCATTTGGCCAAAAAGCCTTATACGAATACATGCAATAAAAAAAATGAGAGAAACTTACATGTAATTATGATCGACACATCTAACCTAATATCACAAATTAATGAGAATAGAATAAAGTGAAAGTATCATGTTACTTTTTAACTTCGCAGTCTCATTTTACTTAATTATTATTGATTCCTGATATCATGTCATCATATCTTTGTTACACGAAAAAATTTCTCATAATAAAAAAAAAAAAAAATTGACACATAAGATATGTTAGAATGAATATAAACCTTTGAATGATTCATATGACAAAGAAGATCATTTCAAAATATGGGAAGATAAACTTTCCTTTAAAAGAGTTTGACCCTAGCAATTATAAAGGAAACCCTCGACTGGTCCACTATCAAATATTATTAATTGTATTAAAATCTTATCAAAGCTCATAGCAAGGCAGGTAGTTTTTTCCTTTTATAAATTCTCAAGAAAGAGGTAAGAAAAAAGGATAGGTGGGAAAAACATGCCATTGAGAATGGTAGCCCCACATGTACTCTCCCCATACGCTTTCCACGCTCACAGGAAGGCTAGGTCAAGTTGTGTCGTGTGCCTTTCAAGCGGGACCCATACCTCATTCCAAGGTCATTGTGTTCACTGCTCAACAGGAAAAGTTATGATTCGAAGGGAGGAAAAGATTTAAATTATATGAAATCCTCTGTTGAATTATAAGTTCAATTTTTCACAAAACTTACTTGAACTCTAAGATTGAATTAATATTTTTTTAAAAACTATTAATTTATGATATGTTTCCATTTTCATTATAAAAAAAAAAAACAATTTTTAGCCTATTTTCATCTAATTTAATTCCTAAA
Source organism: Liquidambar formosana (assembly GCA_039720395.1). Taxonomy (NCBI): domain Eukaryota; kingdom Viridiplantae; phylum Streptophyta; class Magnoliopsida; order Saxifragales; family Altingiaceae; genus Liquidambar; species Liquidambar formosana. Next base: position 16,321,026 of record CM077822.1, read on the forward strand.
TTAATTATAAAATATTTATTTAGATTTTAAATTAATTTAATAGCATCACGTGGTGTTCATACGATACATTTTCGTCATATTTTATAATGAATTAAACATGGCTGGAGAAGATAAATATCACAAATTATAATTCAAAGATGTTATTTATTTATAGTGTGAATGCTTGAAGATTGTGAAACTGGCTTACAGTTCACAGAGGATTTTCGTGTTCTTTACCCTACAAATGGTACAACAAAAGTAATTAAAATTTAGTATGAGATGATGCCTCACTTGCATCACTTGTTAAATAAGTCATCTCGAGTACAAACTGAAGGAAAAACATTGATAATCATTAATTTGTCTATATTAAGGAGGTTAAGGGTAAGAGTTGGTTCAATTAATTCCTAAAAAATAATAATAAAAAAAAGAAGGATAAATGGCAGAAAACCCCCTAAAGTATGGAGGGGTCACCAGATAACCCCCTTTATGTTTTAATTTTGTCAATGTACCCCCTAGTTCAATTGGAAGACAAAACCAATTATCGATGGTTAGTTGGTCACCTAATTGGTCATGACGCTGATGAGGGTTCCAACGGTTTTGGGTAATATGGATCCGTTAACGGTATTACATGCGTAGCCACGTGATTAATTTTTGTCAATTTTCATTAACGGCGAATGACGGTGGGGTACATTGACAAAATTTAAAATATAAGAAAGACACATTGACAAAATTAAAATATAAGGGGATTATTTGCTGACGTCCTATTTCAAGGAGTTATCTGTCATTCACCCAAAAAAGAAATAAAGAAAAAGACATGCAATATCACCAATGAGGGTAAGATAAGTGTTTTCCTATTTATGCAGTGAGGATATGATGATAATAACAAACCCTATCCTAAAAGGACTCACGTGGTTGGGGGCATAGGGGAAGTGGGGACAAGCACTCTTCTTGAAATCTTCATTCTTTGGCCGTGAAGTCCGCCAATGATCAAGTGGCAGGGCAAAACTATAATTCCAAACGTAATATAGGAAATAATGTGGTGCCAGTAACAAAGAGATAACATGTGACCCACGGGGGTCATTTTGGCCCATTGCGTCTTGATTTATACCAAATTGCGGTTCACATAAACATGCCAGGCTCGCATGAAGGGCCCCTCTTTCCCTAGTATGGTATGTTAATAAATTGAATTTTCATGTTGGTTTGCATAAAAATGGGGCTGCATTGATGGATCCTCTTCCATGATCACAAAAATCTCAACTTGGTAGGATGAACACTGACCGTTCAATCTGCATAATTCCATATTTGAAAATTTTCAGAAGGTTTCCCAAGTGACCGAAATCAAAGGATTGGCATCAACAGATCGATCTTGCTAATTTTTCATGTTTTCAACGTTCGTATTGCAATTTCTTAACCTCACCTCTCGCTGAGACCCCCCCTCCCAAAAAAAAAGACAAAAAAAATAAAGAGAGAGAAGTTGGTATTGCAATATGAAATTGATCGTTCGACCATCATAGATTGGAACATTGCTTGAGGCATTGGTATCCCAAATCTATGTGACAATTAATATTCAACCAATTGATCCTTTTGCAAATGACTAGACTTGTTAAACCTTTTTTCTTTTTCTTTTTTAAGCTTTGGGTGTGGGTTTCTTCTTTTATTTATTTATTTTATATAAATAATAAGATAATATTTTGGGGTGGTGGGGATATTGGAGAGAAGGGACATGTAACCTTGGATCTTCAATTCAATTGGACATTGTGTTGTGGAACCAGGCTTTGCTTGATTTGTGGATCATAATACATAATTCATGCCTAACCATACCAATAGATGCCAGGGCATGCTTTTTGTATGATTGGGGTTAGTTGGGAACCTCTCTTTCTGTCTTGGATGGGAAGTTGTTAGTTAGAAACTCATTTTCACAATTATCAAAAAACTCTTTGATTTCAAACCTTAATCAAGCAAACATTAAAACCATAGGTATAGGTCAAGTATATATATATATGTTCCCACTGAACTTGTCTCCACCCACGATAGCAAAAGATGATTCAGACCTACTATATAGTAAAGTTCACTTGATTAATCAACTACACCATCAAAATATTTTGATTTAATGCCCTTAAGGAGGAAACTATTATATTCTAACTCTTACCATTCCTATTCTTTTTTTGTTGATGTGGTAGAGGTTGTTTTGAGAATAATTAGATGTCCTCTTCTATTTTGCAAATGTGTTTTGGCTAACTTAGTGGTTAACATCACTCTTTAGTAGTTCGAACCCCTCAAATTGTAACAAAAAATAAAAAAATTAAAAATTAAAAAAAATTTAACATCACTCATTCAACAATTTGTTTTTATCTCAAAAATCATGACAATTTTCGGTGCATGCTCTTTACCAAGGAAAAATAGTAAACTGTAGGTTGAACTCTGATGCTAAGCAAAACTAAACATTAGTCGATAGCAAAAAATATTGACTTCGATTAAGTTCCTTATAAGGTCTTGTCATCTTGTAAATTTATTTATTTATATAGTTTTTGAATTATACTTTACATGATATTTTGTCCTAAAATTTTGTATGTAAAACCCTTAAAAGGTTTTCTATTTGTCTAGTCTTAAAATTTGTGTAATAACTTATGAAATTGAGAGAGAGTTTATTAATACGATATGCCCCTCATGGTAGTGTTTCTTTTAGATTAGTTGGGCTATAAGAAAATAATTACAGTTGAGTGCTATTTATTACTAACTTCTTAATAAATAACTATTAACTTAACTAACAATGCCTATTACCTGTAATTATTTTCCGTCGACGAATCTAAAATTCCCTTTTTTTTGGGACCTAAATCTTATGCAATCTAAGTAGATCTTACATTAGAGATTATATAGAGCAATATCAGTAAATCACTAGATATTATAAATTAAAATTTCAAACCCTACTTTTTTTTTTTTTTTTTTTTGATAAATCAAACCCTACTTAAATCCATACCTACCTACCACTTTCATATCCCGACAAAAACTGCAAACATTGATTTATTCACCCAATAAGAGACCATCGAGATCATATCTGTTTGGACCCGCCAAAAACGTTACGAGAACTAAAAGGCGCACCAACCATGATGGACACCACTTTACCAAACACACCCTTCCATTAAATTAATCTTACCGTAACCGCAGTTAAAAATAAAAAAAGGACCCTGGTAGTTATAAAGTCAAAAGTCAGGACTAGTCCCGAGAGAAGAAGCCGTCAAAAAAGTACGGCGTAACAGTAAAAATACTTGATCCCACCTAGTGGCATTCTTCGCGAATACAACAGTAAACCAGGGGTAGTTTCGGAACTTTCAAAACGATGTTGGGTTTACGCGTTCACGTCGTTGTGCTTTTTTGACAAGGGGGGGAACCCAAAGGCAGGAGCAGGAGGAGGAGGAGAGAGAAAAACAAGAGAGGAAAATAAGGGGAAAAAAAAGTTGCAGAGGAGAGAGAGAGAGAGAGAAGGGGTGTTTGGTTTCGATATTCTTCTTCTTTCTTACAAAGCTCCGCCATTGAAGGCCTCTGCAACGACACCTTCCCATGTGACCTCAGAGAAAAAAATCAACATTTCTAGAGAGAGGAAGTCCATACGGTTTTAAAGAGATAAGAGAAACGAAGAAAGAAGAAGAATAAGAAGAAGAAGAGCGAGAATCGTCTCTGCTGTGGTGTTTGATTCGAAGGAAAGCTCAATACGATTTTAGTGCAAAAGATTGGATCTTGCGATATATGTTTTCGTTCGATTCGAAGAATCCATGGTTTCTCCGACATTGTGTGATTCTTGTTGAAGAAAATCGCTAGGGCTCATTCGGATCTGAATATATTCATTTTCCGTGAAGAAAATGGTATTGATTTTTGAATCTTTCAGGCATTTTCTTTATCTTGGAAGTTTCGAATTTCTGCTAACGATGCTCAATATTTTCGATTTTTGACTAATTTGTTTTGCTGATTTGATAATATTCTGTTATTTTTCTGAGCTTAATAGACTGATCTAAATATATAACCGGCAAAATATTGTTGTATGGATCGAAATGACAACTCTAGAAGTTCAATGTTGCGATAAGTGGGCCCAAATGAGCTGATTTCTGTAGTATGAAGTTACTGCCTAGCATTGCATTGCTAAGTTTATTGCACTTGTAGTATTAGTATTGTCAAATACTTGGTTAGTCTTTCATCAGCTTGTTTTTTGAACTTGCTTCATTCGCAGCGAATTTCGTATGATTGTTGTTAAAGCATATGTTCATCCAATGCCGCAAAGTTTTCATGTGGTTATTTCCATGACCTAACCATTCTTGAATATTTGCTGACAGCATTCTTGAAAAATAAAGAACTAATTAGCATTTTGATTTATCAGCATGTTTAAATAGATAAGAGTATGTAATTTGAAAACATTCTAAAGTCGTTATTTATTTTGCCTATCAAACATAGTCTTTTCTCCCTCTGAAGTAGGTTGTGTGCTTTCATAACCAATGTTTCTAGTGAACCCATTAACCAATGTTTCTAGTGAAGGTATTATTGCGTAATGTATTAGCATTACCCCATCAATTGTAGGCATTATTTATTGATAATGCATTAGCATTTTCCATCGACTTAAACGTGTATTGATAAGTCAATATCTCCAATATTTGTGAGTGTTGATAAATAGATTTTGACATCAACATTAGTTGCCTTTGTGAAATATTTTAGTACGTCATAATATCTTGAGCCTTGAGATTCTTGTCTAGTCATTGATATTTTATTCCTTGGTTTGCTTGATTTGAGACACTTCTCTTCTATGTGGAATGGCATAGATGTTGACATCTAAATGAATAATGTAATGGTATGTTTAAAAATGCCAACTTTAATTAGGTTATAATGTATATGATGTAAATTTATCATCATACAAGTGTTGCTTGATCATGATACTCTTTGTGCCCATATCCATTCATTGGGCTGAGGGAGGTGGAACTGGACTCATGTTTTATGTTTTATAGAGTTAAATTTAATTCTGGCATCATTAGAAGTGACATTGTTTCTCTTAGTCCCATGTCTTATTGCATGCATGCAAAGAGTCTTTCTAATGCTTATAATGGTTAGAGATGGCACTCTATTTGATGGATTTATTTCATTGGCCCTGTAGTCTGCTCCAATCAATATAGCAGTTGGATCTCTTGTTTGGGTGGCAGATCCTGAGGAAGCTTGGAGAGATGGGGAAGTTGTGGAAATTAATGGTGAAGAGATCAAAATAAACTGTACGTCAGGGAAGATGGTGAGTGTTGCCTCTCTGGATTCTAGAGTAAAATTTTTCATATATGAGGATGTTTTTGTTTATGGTTTTGAGATAAGTGTTATGAACAGTGCAATTTTGTTCTCTGCTATCTGATTTGACCCTCATGTATGATGCCCCAAATGATTATCGATATTAGTTTATATATGCTTTAATTAGTTGGTCCCTCGTATATTACTGTACTTGTTGTGTGGGGCTTAAAATGGTCATTGTCAATACACAGTTAAACTTATCACATGGAAATTTCATTGGAACTTGGAAGAGTTGTTAAAGGTAGCATTAATAACAACCAAGACGCGTAAAGTTGGAAAAAGTATTCCAAAGTAGTTGCCTAATGTATATGTATTATGAGATGGATAGTGTGCCTCATATATGACTGCTAAACTAGTCATCATTGCTTATACATTTGCAGTTATTTTGCTAAAACAGTGAGAACAGTATTAGAAAACTATATGTAAGTAAAGTTTTTCTATGAACAAGTATGCTCAATGGAAGGAGGAAAAATGAATAGGGAGTTGTTCTTAAGAAACTCTGTTGCTAATCAATGTGTTGAGAATTGCGAAAGATCGAATAAAAAGGTAGAATGGCCTCTCTACCTCTGTTGTTCCCCAAAATTGATCCTCTTCACATTTCCACCAAGCATCTCATCCCTAGCTTCCCAATCCTTCTTATACGGCGTAATTTGTATAAAATATTACCCCACCCAGCTTCTTTATTGAACAGAGTGGTTATACGAAGAAACACACAAAAGTTCAGACAACCTGTGACATGACTATTGTTTGTAAATGACATGAGACTGTAATTTCGTTTAGCAATTTTCTTTTCTTTTTTTTTTTTTTTTTTTTTTTTGGTTTGAGACGAAAATAAAGAAATAGCAAATGGTCATGAAATGTAACCAAAGGTAGCATTTATGCATGTATCATTATGATTTTTTTTTTTTTTTTTTTTTTTTGATAATGGTGGAATCATCCCACAGCAGGCCCTTTGGACCCACCCATGGAACCTAAACCCCCGGGGAGACTAGCACAACAACCCACCGCCATGGCCCCCACTTAAATCTTAGGTTGTCCTAGTGGGGAATCGAACCCGAGACCATGCGCCTATATATATATTGAAATAAATGGAGCCTCCATCTTGTGTGTTTGTTCATCAAACTAATGCCAGTGTCATCCTTGGTTCATTGACACAAAAGTATAGGTTGAGATCATTTCTCTTTGATTTATGTTTTGATTATGCTGCAGGTTGTTGCTAATGCATCCAATGTCTATCCAAAAGATGCTGAAGCTCCTTCATGCGGTGTGGATGATATGACAAAGCTGGCTTATCTGCATGAACCAGGGGTTCTGCAGAATTTAAGATGTCGATATGACATAAATGAAATTTATGTGAGTATTTATTAGATGATTTGCATGCATATCACCCCTCCTCCTCCCCCCCCCTCTCTCTCTCTCTATCTCTCTCTCTCACACACACACACACACACACACACACACACATTTTTTTAACTGTACAGTTAATAGTTTTTTAAGTGGGCAGGTAGGTGTTCATTAAGGTTAGCTGTTTCCTGTTATTTTAACAATAATGTATGCCCTTTGCTTCAAATATTGTTGAATGTCAAAATTGTCAATTTTTAAATTTTGGTATATCTCTGATAATTCTGCTGTATTAAGCTAACCCACATAATTGTGTTTCCAGACTTACACAGGAAATATATTGATTGCTGTGAATCCATTTCGGAGACTACCACATTTATATGATAATCACATGATGGAACAGTACAAAGGGGCAGCCTTTGGTGAGCTGAGTCCACATCCTTTTGCTGTTGCGGATTCTGCATACAGGTAAACTGTCATAGTCTTCTGTTAAGACTCACCTGTTGACTGCATTAAGATTTCTATTTTGCTTCCTAACAATTGTGAATGCAGACTGATGATCAACGAGGGAATAAGCCAGTCAATTTTGGTAAGTGGAGAAAGTGGAGCTGGTAAAACAGAAAGCACAAAAATGCTTATGCGTTATCTTGCCTATATGGGAGGGAGAGCTGCAACGGAGGGACGGAGCGTGGAGCAGAAAGTCCTAGAGGTATCGAACTTCGTAAACTCATAATTTTCCTTCTAGGTGGTATGTAAAGTCAAAGATTCTGATGTTACTTTTTGAGGTAACTCCGGCTTGGGAAGTTTAAGTTGCACCAATGACAAATCATATCCATTTTTCCTTTTTCTCTCTTTGGCAGTCCAATCCTGTTTTAGAAGCATTTGGTAATGCAAAGACTGTCAGGAACAATAATTCAAGGTGGGAACACCTATTTTTCGGAATGTTAATTTTTCTTTGTTCTGCTTATGGAATTTCGTATAGTTTGTTCTGTTCAATTTGGTTAAATTCTGGGTGGAACATAATGTATTGCAGCCGTTTTGGTAAATTCGTGGAGATTCAATTTGATCAAAGGGGGAGGATTTCAGGAGCTGCCATAAGAACTTATTTACTGGAACGATCACGTGTTTGTCAATTGTCTGATCCTGAGAGAAATTATCATTGCTTCTATATGCTTTGTGCTGCACCACCTGAGGTAATTGCTCTCCTGCATCTTTACACTTTGTGGCAAACTGTGAAAGAGAACCAGAAGAATCGCTTTATAATGGGAATTTATTATTTACTATTATAAAATAAAAAATATTGAAAAACAATGTGGGATGCAGTAGGGACAAACTCAGTGTCGCGCATATTTTGAACAGAACAATTAGCACTCGTGGTGGTCTAGGCTTGTAGCTGGCTAAAGTATCGAGTGCTTCACATAAATCAATTATGTTATGCCAAACACTCCAGAACTTTTCCTTTATTGACAAGAAGATGTTATAGATGCCACATGCTACTGCTGTGTCCTGGTTCCTTGTTGGCATACAGTCTGGGTTTCCATGAGGCGATAGCGTGCACAAGAAATGAAAATATGGTTTTTGTGTTTCTCATGCTATCCATTGTGGTTTGATAGTCATTCCCAAGGATGTTGCAGCTCTTGATTCATGCCATCATGTATCGGGGTGTGGTGATGCAGCATTATATTGTCGAGAGGCTTTGGGAATAAATTAATGCTCAGAACAGGCCTTAGGTTGTGGTCTTGGGATGCAACCCAAATTACAGGAATCAAAAGTGAAAACCTAATGCTTATATTGTGATGGAATTCTTTATCAAAAAAATTTTGTGGTGGAATTCTTTCCTACATTCTTTATTATTTTATGTTATTTCGAATTCTTCTCAACATTTATCTAATGATATCTGATAGGGACATTGCAGATATTGGAAAAGGGACACCCCTTCTTAGATAAAGCTCTATATTGTCAAGATACCCATTACTTAAACCATATTTTGTGCTATACGGACAGTAATTTGAATGTTCAGTGCCTTGCTAGGCAGGGGTGTCCCTTTTGTCCATAGTTCCAAGTCTTGGCTGAAACTGTTATGTAAGCACCATTCCTAAAATATGTGTTAAGAAACACACTGAACCACTATATCTTGGCCAATACATTTTTGGGTTTTGGTGAGTTTCGTTTATAAGTTAAGTTATTTAAAAATAACTGCTTTTGGAAGGGAAAAACAAAGAAAAAAATTGACCTACAACCTAAAGCCAATACCTTTTATCTAAACTCTAAACCTTAAAGCGAATACATTTTGGGTTTTGGTGAATTTCGTTTTTAGGACATATTATTAGAAAAAAAAAAATTTTCCCCTTCCAAAAGCTGTTATTTTTAACAATTTCACTTAACATAATGTAGAATGTTAACATAAAGATTGTAATCTATCTACTTTTGACCTTGTAATATTGAATTGGTTATTTTTAGTCAAATTCTGTGTATTTTTCACAATTCAGTGAGTAGATTTGAAGATGATATTTAGCCCTTGCATTTTGTTGACAGTCAGTTATTATGCAGTTCATCTTTGAGCGACTCAATCAGATAGATTCACTAATCTCACACTTCTTTGAGTATGAAGGACTTGTACGAAATCAATAAAAATACTTAAGTGAAAAAATTTCCTACTTTGACATCATTGGGGTGATAATCTATTGTGGCAGCATATGTGTGCTCCACACCCCCCACCGACCCTTTCACTCTTTTTGGTAAATAATTCACTAAAGAAACGGAAACATACGCATAAATTTCTCCATTTTGCATTATATTTTTTTTAGTTGAATTTAAATAAAAGCGATTGTTCAATGTATTTGTCTACTTTACTTTATCGGGATCATTTATGTATTTACATATTTTGGTTTTAATTTGTAAAGCATTCCTTTTGTAAGTTGTGGCCTTTTGTCCAATCCCGGGTAATTGGGGCCCACTGACACATAGATTGCCAATCTCTTGATATCTGAGATAAGGACAATTTTTAAAGGCTTTTAGGAAGCCCCCTCCCTTATTTAATTGTGTTGAATTTCGTCTAGAATCACATTGGTCATGTCAAGCCTTATGGTATTTTTTAGATCAAAGGAAAAGGTGCTATTCTTTGCATCACTGGAAATGCAATACCTGGTAAACCTGAAAAATGAAGGAATGCAGTAATTACCTTTTGATAGTTGTGAGTAAGTCTCCAGCCCCTGAACATTCTTAGTCTGCATAACAAGCATTCATCAAAAGCTAGTTTTGCCCAACTCTCCAGAATAGGAAAAGTTTATGCATGTAGTTCTTGTATAAAACTTTCAGTATAGACTATAGACTCTATTTCTGATATTTTTTTTTAGGGTCTGAGTGGATGGAAAAACTTGGATTTAGTCCTAAGATGGGGGTGTACCTTTATGTTCATTTTTCTATATATATGTATATATGCTCTACTTGGATTTGCAGCTTGATTACATCACATTATTCACATCAGCAGCTGACTTCACTAACAACTAATTTCCTGTCAAATTGTTTCTGATGTAGTATGGGTCTGATACCAAATTTGATGCAAGGAACAATGGAATAATATTGTTTGTGATTAGTTATGGTGAGGTCGAGAGAGCTTATGATTGTAGTACTTGTAGGTTGGGAGAGGGGTACTGAGCATTTTAGATGAATTAGGGTTGGAATAAGGCTAAGGGTCAAAGGCAATGACAAAATGGAATTTTAGAACTTATTATTGGAATTTATAGACAGCAACTATTTTAGGGTTTAGGATGTTGAGGTAAAGGTTTATGTGGTGGTAAATAGTAATAGGGTTAGGATTATGGAAGCAGGGTTTGTGGTTGGAGAAATAAAGAAATGGGGGCTGATTGTGGGTTGATTAGAGAACACAGCAGTGTAGAGAATTAGAGGGAAGAGAAAGGAAAAGGAGAAGAAGAATAATAATAAGAAGAAGAACTACCAGTAGAAGAAAGAATTTATGCAAGCATGATTTCAATAATCAAACCAAAATATTCAAAATTTTATTAATATAGACCCTATAAAATTTTCTAGGTAAATAAAAACCTTAAACATAAGACCAATTAACGCAGAAACCTAATGGATTCAAATTCCTTAAAATTTGGAATTTACTAAGATCTAAATGGTTGGCTTGTAACAGGTAACAACAATCCCCCCCCCCCCCCCCCCCCCCCCCCCCCCCCCCCCCAAAAAAAAACAAAAAAAAAGAAAAAAAGAAGAAAAGAAAAAAAAGAGAGAACTCCCAAGTGAACTCAAAGGAGAAATTTTAAAGAATTTTAACTCTTAGAAAATATAAAATTCAACAAAAATAGAAGCAACCTAAAATGGGAAATCTATAAATTTACTATAATACCCTAGCAGGCTATGACTTACTGAAACTAACAATTTGAGAAACTATGCTCTCAAACAACTAGTGTGAACACTTACCCTTGGACCAAAAAGGCTTCTTTGTTGGTGTGGCCCACAGCCTTAGTTCTAGACTTCTAGGCTTCTAAGGGGATCAATGGTTACCACATCAGGTTCTCTTTATTGAATTCTCATCATTTCAAAGTGATATTATTAATAAGTATTTTGATGGTGCACTTGAAGCTCCATATCTTGATCGTCCTTTATCCATTTGTTACCTTTTTCCTTTTATTAGGACATTGAGAGATATAAACTAGGGAATCCAAGAATGTTTCATTATCTGAATCAATCAAACTGCTATGAGCTGGATGGAGTGGATGATTCTGAAGAATACATTGCAACTAGGAGGGCAATGGAGGTTGTTGGGATCAGTTCTGATGAGCAGGTACTATATCTAGATAGTTTTCTAACTGGATGTATGCCATTCCTTATCGTATGATAATTCTTCTAAAAGTTTTCTTTCCCAGGATGCAATATTTCGAGTCGTGGCTGCAATTCTCCATTTAGGCAACATAGAATTTGCAAAGGGGAAGGAAATAGATTCTTCTGAACCCAAGGATGACAAATCTCGGTTCCATCTAAGAACGGCAGCTGAGCTTTTCATGTAAATGATGATTTCTCCAATTATTCTGATTCCCAAATTCACGGATCGTGTTTATTCATGTCTAAATAATTTGAAGGCAAATCTATAATATGTAATCCTTGTTTAGGTGCGATGAGAAGTCTCTCGAAGACTCCCTATGCAAACGTGTGATTGTGACTCGCGATGAGACCATAACAAAATGGATTGATCCAGAATCTGCAGCTGTCAGTAGAGATGCATTGGCCAAAATTGTTTATTCAAGATTGTTTGATTGGTAACTTTTAACGTACTTCATGAATTTATTGTAAAGCATTAGATTTCTTATTGACCCTTCATTGCTGTGTTTGGTTTTTAACTTTTTTTATCACTTGTTGCCTCAGGCTTGTGAACAATATTAACAATTCTATCGGTCAAGATCCTAATTCAAAATTCTTAATTGGGGTTCTGGATATTTACGGATTCGAGAGTTTCAAGACAAACAGGTGCTTAACCGGTACGCTTTTATTATCATTATTTACAGAGGTTAAGCTCTTGCAGAGAAATGCACAAAAACCCTGTGTTTTATGTGGAACTATGTTAGTAGGGGACTTTAACTTTGGGGGCCATAATGCCAGTTGGAAGTTGAATTGATGACTTCAGCATATATTTTATGTTGTTTTGTCCCCATAAGGCACTGCGTGGTTTGCTCATGCAAACACTCCCCTTGCCGAACAAATCTTTGTGTGATAGCTCTGCATCCTCTTCTGTTGGCTGGTCTGGTGGCTTTTTGCCACTTGCATAGAATTTTAATTCTGAACAGATTTATTTAGATTGTACTGTCTATGCCTAAAATTGCAGTTTTGTGATTTGAATATTTGTTTTTGGGATTGTTAAGTTCAAAGTTTGTAAAATCGCTATTGTTTTGAAATGTTACTTGGTTTTTGTAGCTTTGAGCAATTTTGTATCAATTTGACGAATGAGAAACTGCAGCAACATTTTAATCAGGTTTGTGTATGAAATATTTGCTTTGTGTTATTTAGTGTTATTTGAAAAATCCTTAAGGTTATCTTACTTAATTTGACATCAATGTTTTGTTTATCAGCATGTTTTCAAGATGGAGCAAGAAGAATATACCAAAGAAGAAATTGACTGGAGTTATATAGAGTTCGTTGATAATCAAGATATTCTTGATCTCATTGAGAAGGTTTGTGTGTGTATATATATTCCTGCTGTAGTATGTTCTTTCTGACAATATTTTGTTGACTTAAGGTAGATAAGTATAGTAGATTCACTTTTTTGGTGTCTTTCCACCACTCAGCTGTTCTAATAACATCTCTAAGTCATAGTTAGGGTATCAGGGGAGCATGATCTCTGACTATTTGATAGCAATTTTCGTGTAATTTTTATTTTGGTGCCTTTCATTGGGAATTTCCCAGATATGCCTCTTGTAATATATATCATACAACCAATAATTTTATATTCAAGACATTTATGTTGCAAAGGCATTGACATGGGTATTGGTGTCAACATGGAACATAGGACAAATAACCTTTAAATAAAATGAGCTGTGATATGGGTCTCAGTGTCTGGAATGTAGTCTGACATGACCAAAAAGGGCTAAAATTCTTGTAATGTAACCTGATCCATTTGATATCTCATTCTGTAATCATGAATTCCCAATCATGTTTTAAGCTAACTAGTAAGTTGGTGTATAGTATATAGTTTTATACTATATCAAACCACAAATCAACTTAAGAAAAAATGATACCTGAAGGACATTAAGCCTGCTTCAGTTTGTTATCAGTGCATCTTGAGGGATTAAATTATCCCCCTCTTTTTTTCGAAGTTGATCACAATGTCAACACAGCATTGTCTTGGTTATTTGAAGGTTGATTTTTTGAAATATAAGTTCATATCCTTTGAATTTCGGTACACTGCTCAACAAAAGCATCAATTAGTGAAATTGTGCCTTTGAGGTTTAGTCCATTGCAATATGCTTGTGCATTTTGAGAAAAAGAAAGAGGCCCATTATTCAGGATGAAAGAAACACCATTTAGTTGATGGAGATTAAGCAAGAGGTCAAATAATTTATCAGTTTTATTTTATTGGAAAAGTTTATGGATATCAATGGTTAATACTTTTATATATTTGAAAATCCTTTTTGATGACGAGGAAACCCTTTGGGCAAACCCTGGCCCATATAAGACCCCACAACCCATATGGACCAGGTAAGTCCAAGGCCCATGAGAGATTGAGAACCATGAAACCTTGTGTAGGTGGCTCCAAGGGGTTTAGCACTATATTTTACCGCTACTGCTGATAAATTTTGGCTATGATTTTGTTGCTTTTGATGGGTTTTTTCTCATTTGTGCACCTATTTATTTATTTATTTTTTTTGGGGGGGGGGAGGGTGGGTGGGCTTTAACATGTGGGATCCTGGGCTTAGTCGTGCTGGGGTTTGGGCCCAGATTAATTTCCATGGATTGATGGAATGGCCCCCAAACCTCGCTGATAAGGTAAGAAAGGGTTTTAAGGATCGATCCTGGGACATCCATCCAGTTCATGAGCCCTGACCATCTGATCTACCCTTGCAAGTTTGGGCACCCTTTTTTTATATTCATTGTATGCTGGGCTTCTTTCCTCTCCTTTTATTTTTTATTTTTTGTTTTGTTTTGTTTTGTTTTGGGGGTGTGGGGGTTGTTCTACAAGCTTATTCTTTGTCTTTTAAAAAATTACAGGACTTGATGGTATGCCTTGTGATATATTTCTTGCTATTAGTACATTTCAGTTTTATCTTTCTAACATGTCCTTTCGTATCTTCAGAAACCTGGCGGAATCATTGCTCTTTTGGATGAGGCTTGGTATGTACTAGAATCTGTAACAGTTATGCAGTCACCATTTTTTGCCCTTTATTTTGTTTATGAATCAAAAGTAATCTATTCAGTCTGAAGTATTGTTTCATTTGATCTGATTCTGTGAGATGGTGACATAGCGTTTTATTTGATCTGATTCTGTGAGATAGTGACATAGCTCTTGGCTATTCTTTGTAGTATGTTTCCGAGGTCAACACATGAAACATTTGCACAAAAGCTTTACCAGACATTTAAAGACCATAAACGCTTCAGCAAGCCAAAGTTGTCACGCACTGACTTCACCATCTGTCATTATGCTGGTGATGTAAGTATATATAATATAAATACATTTTGGTTCACAACTTCACATAATAGTAGGCTGAAAACATAAACTATTCCTGGCAAGGAAAGAAGTAACAACTGCTTACTATTTATTTTATGGAGAATCTTCTGATTTCAGGTCACTTATCAAACTGATCTCTTCCTGGATAAGAACAAAGATTATGTCGTTGCTGAGCACCAAGCACTCTTGAGTGCTTCCCAATGCCCCTTTGTATCTGGCTTGTTCCCACCTTTACCTGAGGAGTCTTCCAAAACATCCAAGTTCTCATCAATAGGTTCTCGGTTTAAGGTCTGTTAATCGTTCTAATGCATTTGTTTGATTCAATTTGTCAATTTAAACTCTCAGTTTTAATTATTGTCATGTATATTATACAGCAACAACTTATATCTCTGCTTGAAACACTGAGTGCCACTGAGCCACACTACATTCGTTGTGTAAAGCCAAATAATCTTCTTAAGCCAGCAATCTTTGAGAATTCCAATGTTTTACAGCAACTTCGGTGTGGGGTAAGTTCGATTTTGGGATTTCATGTTTATGCTGATGTAGTAAATGAGTATGGTTTTTCTGTTTACATGCACTCTGGACTTGATATGTATCTTCTTCCAGGGAGTCATGGAGGCAATTAGGATCAGTTGTGCTGGATTTCCCACTAGAAGAACATTTGATGAATTCATATGTCGTTTTGGCATCCTTGCACCCGATGTTTTGGATGGGAGGTAGTTTCATTAACTTTGACTATGCTGATTTGTTTGTTTTTGTTTTTAGTTATTTTTCCCCACTTGGAACTGCAGTTTCTTAAAGTATATTATCTTTCGTTCATTTTGGGATATTTATTTATAGCTGTGATGAGGTCACTGCTTCCAAGAGGCTTTTAGAGAAGGCAAACCTCAAAGGTTATCAGGTACATATTCTTTTATTTATGGATTTCAACTCGTTTTTCAAAATTACTTTGGGCGAAATTTGTTACATTTCCTTGTACTATTAGATAATCCATCATTAACTATTTCTGATGTTTCTCTGTTGTGTATGTTTGTGTGTTTTGAAAGAGGATGTTAATTCCCCATTGCATATATTAGGGTTTATTGTTGTACCATCTAGTGTACTTATATAGGTGGCTACCATTAAAATCCACCATTCAGTATATATGCTGTTGTTGGCTGCTGAGTATCACATGATCGAAATGAATGTTCTGTGAATTGAATGTAGAGGAGCAATTTAAGTGGTCTAATTCTGTTGCAGATTGGGAAAACAAAAGTGTTCCTTAGAGCAGGTCAGATGGCTGAACTCGATGCCCGTCGGAGTGAGGTCTTAGGAAGATCGGCAAGCATTATCCAGAGAAAAGTTCGTTCTTTTCTGGGTCGCAAAAGCTTTATCATGTTGCGATTTTCTGCCATACAAATCCAAGCCTTTTGTAGAGGTATTAAATAGTGTTAGCTACGCGCATCATGGTGAATTAATTGCTTTGTTTATGTAGATTATTCATTATTGACTTACAATTTTTATTTCAAGCTATTTAAACTTACTTTTATCCTGTGAGGCTCGGATCCGTTTCCATACACAATGGATATTTGGGGATACCTATTGGATACATTCTGTATGTACCTAAAAATGAAAATAATAAATATTATATATGGGAGCCCTCTCTCTCTCTCTCTCTCTGTGCTAGTCAGTGCTTCTCTCCCTTTCAATTTATTCATCTTAAATTCTCTCTTCCTCTCTCTTCTAAGGCATTTTAATTGGCCTATATATGTTCTAAACTTTTGGATGTTGTTATTGATGGTTTAGACTAAATCACCATATTATATCCAATTTTTTCAAGAATAGCTGTATCGGTGTATGCATATCTCGTATCCACATCCATGCCTCATAGCTTTGATCTATTTTGTTCATTATTATTCTTTTGAACCGATTGCAGGACAAGTTATTCGCCATCGTTATGAGAGCATGAGGAGAGAAGCTGCTTGTATAAGGATCCAGAAATTTTTGCGCATGTACTTTGCTAGGAAAGCGTACAAGGAGCTGTGCTCTTCAGCTGTTTCCATTCAAGCAGGCATGTGCGGGATGGTTGCTCGTAATGAACTTCGCTTCAGGAAGCAGACAAGAGCAGCAATTATTATCCAGGTAAATAGAATAGTTTTGTTCCATTAATAACAATTGGTACATAAAGGTTTTATGAGTGAAATAATTTTCATTTTACTTTATGTTAAAAATATTGTTGAAACATGTTAGTTGTAAGCTGATCAGTGCTGTCAAAAGCAACCTAGCAAGTCCTATAAGTGTGACTTATATGGGTGTGATAGTGAGGTTCTTCTCAGGTGTGCCTAGGCAACAATCATTGCTTTGTATAAACCGACATCATTGTTATTTTTCTTTCACTCAAAAGTACGTTTTGTTATTGAAAATAAACATTATTTAACTAATTTATTATCGAAATTGAAATTAATCAAATTATATAAGTAAGGCTATTAAAGATATGAGAGGGATCGAGAGAAATAGGGATAAAAAATTCATGGCTTAAGGCCTTGCAAAGAAGAAGAGAAAGGTTCCCCCATCTTTTTGGTGTGTATGACTTTAAGGACTAGGGTGTGTTCTTTTTATATCTCTTCTTTAATTCTTATTATTTCCTTTAATGATCGGGGAGAATTTATGTCCTCTTTTTTTTTTTTTTTCTTTGGTGTGTATAGGAGCCCAAATATTGGATTTGTCGTGTCTTCATATACCTGTTTGGGCCCTCCACCTAACGGCTTAGGCTTTAGGTTGGAAACTTAACATATCAGTAGGAAGCAAAGTATATTATTAACACATAAAAGAAGGAAGATTTCCTTCAATAAAGCAAAGAAAAAACCAAGAACAAACTGCCGGGGACAAATACCAGAGAAAACCGTCACCATACAAGCATAAACGGTATAAAGAACCAGAAAGACCATCCTCAAAGAGGAAGAAATTTTCCTTTAAAAGATTGAAGTGTAGAAGCATCCCTTTTAGCCAATTCATCTGCCTTTCCATTAGCACCCTAGCCCTGCAGTTTGCATAAATATCTAAAACTCCTGCCAAGTCTAGGATTTCTCTAATGATTCGAGCAAATCTCCATGCACCCAAGATATTAGGTCTCAAGAAGCCCAACATTGGAAGAATCACCCTCTACCAACAACTGAGGTAATCCCATATTGGATGCTTCTTTTAACCCTTCTAAGAGCAAGCAATTCCGCCTTCAAAGCAAAACTTTCTCCTCTTGGACAAGAAAAAGAAAAAAAATCTCCCCTCTTTAGTTATTTACTTCTTTCTTTTGACATGTAGTGACTGTGAAAGTCTAGTTGTACAAGTACATGCTATAGTAATTATTCTATTGATTATCAAATTGTTTTTGTTTCACCTTATAATAACCTTGGTGGCAGTTCGCCTATGAAGGCTTGCTAGCTTTGGCTTTGCCTAATCATCTTGACTACACTGAAACAAATTTTATGTTCTTTTTTCTTTCTTTCTTTTTTCCTTCTGATTTGGTCAGGTTTATGTTGTTAATTACAGTATCCATTGGTTTAAGTGTCTATTATCATTTATATAGTTTATGCCTTTGGGTTCTGAATGTTCATGTCTGTTACAGAGTCACTGCCGAAAATACTTAGCCCATCTACATTATTTGAGGGTAAAGAAAGCAGCAATTGCAACACAATGTGCCTGGAGAGGGAGAGTTGCTCGTAAAGAATTACGGAATCTTAAAATGGTGACATCCTCTTTCCATATCACTTCTATCTTTGGTTTTTCCTAAGTAGTATATGATGATTTATTTTGTTTGGCATCAATTTTGAAAAGTTTTAGTCCACGTGGATATGAGAGGATATTGATAAATGTTCATATGAAGGATGAAGTTTACATAGCATGGATTTGTAACTTGCATGGTTTAGGTTGATGGTGATATTATCAAGTACCGCTCTCCTGCATATACATCCACATGGAATAAAACTAATGATTGAAAATGTTACTCCTTTTTAAATTGGTTTTATATTATCTCCTGCCAAGTTGTGATCCTAGAACTCTCAAGTTGTTCAAATCAGTAACTTTGGCATATAATGCTTATGTTACCTAAAGTGATTATATGTGTTAAGTTCTTTGTTGTTGTTATTGTGGTTCTTGTTCTTGTCCTCATTCCTGTCTGTCTGCAGGCTGCTAAGGAAACTGGTGCTCTTCAAGCTGCCAAAAATAAGCTGGAAAAGCAAGTTGAAGAACTGACCTGGCGACTGCAGCTGGAGAAACGCATGAGGGTAAAGATGTTTTTAATAAATCCATTATATCTTGATCTAGTCATCAGTATGCTTAGTTTTAATGCTTATTCCCTTAAATGCACAATTTGGTATTTGTTCTGCTTGATACTTCCAGATTTGAGTGCTCTTTCCTAATTCTGATTAACTAGTCCAAAATTTATGGTGCATATGATATTATGATTAAATAACACTGAATCTTTTAGATTTTTAAGTTCTGTTTTAACACCCCCATGCGGCAAAAAAAAAAAAAAAAAAAAAAAGAAGAGGAAAAAGGAAAGAAACAAGAAGCATTAGTGCTGACTGCATATGGAGATTGGGGAGTGAGTATTGCTAATAACTTACTGGAGGTTGGCTTTGTCAATACATTTTATGTAGACATTGACATTTATGTAGTTGTTCATGCATCAATTTAATCACAGTTTTTTTTCTTTTGGAGAAAACCTGATTGCTTCTTGAGGTGGTTAAATTTTTCCTTGAGATCTATGCTCAGGAGATTATACCTTGCTTTGGCAAAGATCAACTATTTAAATGTTGATTTCGAACTAGTACTATATTTTGACCTAGTAGAACAAAAAGTGCCTCTGAAAATTACAAAATTAAACCAATTAACTTGTATCATCGGGATTGGCATCTTAAATTTAAAACCTTCTAATCAAGTTGGTTATGACCTGGTAGATGATGCCCAACATTTGAGACAAGTAGACAAGATTTGGATGCTGGCTGCCACGTGTAGAAAACTTGCAAAGTTTCAGCTAATGTGTCTATCAATAGGATGCAATATATATATAAATTGGATAACAATATAACAGCCTCGTAGCTCATCCACTGTTAGCATCTTTTGTACTTGGCTGAGCTTTACATAACTAGGATATGCCTTTATACAGCATCAGAAGCTACTATGCCCTCTGAGATTTTTGCTTCATCTATATTACATTCTCATGTGATGTAGAAAAATTAGTGAAATTGGCACAAGTATTTATGCGAATAGGGATTTTCAATTCCCATCGAAGGTTTTTGCTTCTTCATGGAAAGTATACTTGTCTCACCCCATGAATAAATTACGTATATGGAAGTGACAATTTAGGGGAGTGCTAACATATTTGCATTTTGAGTGTTTTGGGGTTGTTGCATAAGACACACATATGATGTTTGAGTCCCCAAACCATAGGTGTATTTCTTTTCATTTTACATTTAATTAATATTTTTATTGGTGAAAAAATTATATGTAAGGTGTCTAACGACACTTGGTGATTAACCTTAAGAGGCAAGGCCTGAATAGGTGATGCTCAGGGTTACCCTTTCCCGTCATTTATAAACCTTGCACCCAATTTTCTGATACATTTACAGAGAAGTGCGAACTATGTTGGATAATATATCTTAACTTCTAATTATGAATTTTTTGCATCGCATCCCCAAATTTTGTATCAACTGGAAAGGTCACCTTGAAATAAATTATATGACAAAAAGTGATTACAAAAGTGAAATATTTTATGCCCATAAGGTGCAAAATTGGACATGAAGACGACCAATTGCATTCCTTTGTTTCACTCAAAGACTGCAGTGATAATGTGATTCTTTACTAATGAATTCGTACTGTCCTACAATGAGCTGGCAGTATTACTGAGACTGTGTTGACTAGCTATATCATATCCATCTTGTAAGGATTGGGATTCTATTACTCCTGTGTTTTGTATTGTTATGGTTTGGATGCTGTAATATTATGGAAATACCATTTTGAATGTTTATGCAAGTTCTACATGGATATCTATAGTGATATTATGTTTTTGTGTCTGGTTTTTTAAGTTTCATAGAGAATTTTGTGTTTTTTTATTCATTTTATTTATTTATTTATTTTATTTATAGAATAAGGGGTGTTAAAATATAAGATGGCCTATGCATGGTAATGTATTGACAGATTATGCCTGGTGCATGTCATTTTTGGAACCGGCAATTACAATGCTTAACATTCACATAGAGCTTTTGCTATGATTTTGTGACATTAGTGAACTTACCTAGAGAGAATTTTTTTCCCTTCTTTTCTTTTTTAGGTGAAGTGCCAAATGATTTACTTCTAAATTTAAATTTAACCTTTTTTCCTTCGCCTTTTTTCTTCTTCTGTAAAAAATATTGTATAAGTTGTGTGTGCTAAGAAAATATATTTCTGTTATCTTCACACGATAAGAACTTTCCATCCATATTGATGCACCCTATGAATTTATGTTTAGAAAGCTACAGGAAGAATGACAAGAAGCATAAGTGGAAATAGATACGATGTGTTTCCTGCATCATGATTTTGTAAACTATCTATTGCAATTTGTTGTTGCTCGTTTCTAATCAATTAATGTCCCCTTCATTTTTTGTAGGCTGACATTGAGGAAGCCAAAACACAGGAAAACACAAAATTGCAGTCCACATTGCAAGAGATGCAACTTCAATTTCAAGAAACTAAAGAACTACTTATGAAGGAACGTGAGGCTGTGAAGAAAGCTGCAGAGCAAGCCCCGGTTATTCAGGAGGTCCCAGTTATTGATCATGAAATGATGAATAAGCTTAGTGCTGAAAATGAGAAGCTCAAGGTAAGATTTCTGAAATTCTGTATATGTTGCTTCTTGATAAGGCCTCATAGTTTGATCAAAGGCATCTCAATACAACGTATTTGTGGGTCTTTGCATTTATATTTAATGATAGATTGCTGACTTTGTGACTTGCAGGCTTTGGTGAGTTCACTTGAAAAGAAAATTGATGAAACAGAGAGAAAGTATGAAGAAACAAACAAGCTTAGCGAGGAGCGGTTGAAGCAGGCTCTGGAGGCAGAATCAAAGATAATTGCGTTGAAGACTGCTATGCAGAGGTTGTTACTTTGCTAATCAACTTCTGTCAATTTGATGTCAAGATGCATTTTGGATATATTTTAAGCTAATATGGAAACCGGATCATTTGGAGCTTTCATAATTAACTTGTGATTTTTATTTTGTGTTGTATTGTTGCTGTTTCTACCCTCAGGCTTGAAGAAAAACTTTCTGACATGGAAATCGAGGACCAAATTCTGCGGCAGCAATCTTTGTTTCAAACACCTGTTAAAAAGATGTCAGAGCATTTAGCAATTACGACAGCTCAGGTAAATATGCTACGGATAATGCCATTTTCTTGCATTTGAACCGTTTTGGGGAACCTTACTTATTTGTTTCCCCCTGTTTTCTTGCAGCCATTGGAAAATGGTCATCATGTGATCGAAGAAAACAAAGCCAGTGTAATTTACTTATATACACTTTTTATTAATATTATTAAATTATTTGGTGGCTTGTTTCCTCCATGTTCATTAGAGTTCTATTTTTAACAGGAACCACAGAGTGTAACTCCTGCAAAAAAGCTTGGTACAGAGTCTGATAACAAGTTGAGGAGATCCCACATTGAAAGGCAGCATGTATGTGCTTATGAATATATTGTTTCATTGCGGTATTCTTTTTGTATTTTAGTTGGCTTACTCTTTAGCTGAAGTTGATGGACAATTTCATATTGGTGTCTTATCTATGGTTCAGGAGAATGTAGATGCCCTTATCAAATGCGTGATGCAAGATCTTGGGTTCAGTCAAGGCAAACCTGTTGCAGCATTTACCATATACAAATGTCTTCTCCACTGGAGATCGTTTGAAGCAGAAAGAACTAGTGTCTTTGATCGTCTTATTCAGATGATTGGTTCTGCAATAGAGGTAATTTGATTTACATCAAGTAAAATTATTATTTTTGTTCACATCAATGCAGGAATTATAGAATTATTGGTAGTGGTAAATTGTGAGTGGAGACGCTATTTAATTAGCGATCCGAATTTCGGTCATAAAATCTTTTTTTTTTTTTGATAAGCAACAAAATCTGTATTATTAAGGCAAAATAAAATAGATATGTACAAAGAAGTGGGGGGACAAGGAATCCACCCGATACTAACAGACAAACTGATATCTACTATATGCAAAAGAAAACTCAAGAGAATACACAAAAAAACTACCCATACTAAGTACAAACAGCTCTCCAATTAGATTTTAATAACAAAAGAGGAATGTCACTGAATTCCTTAGAAGATGAAGCCCAAAAAGATCCCAAAAAATGCACTCTATCCCACAACTCTTCAAAAGAAGATTCTCTATTGTCGAAAATCCTTGCATTCCTCTCAACCCAAATAACCCAAAAAGCTGCCAAAAAAGCACAGCTCCAAAGAACTCTCGCTTTCTTGCCCTTACCCAATCCCCAAAAATCCATCTCAAAAAACCTTTTTACACAACCAGGCAACACCCACTGCTCAGAACCAACGCAAAACAGATTCTGCCATAATTTGTAGGCCACAGGGCAATACAAAAATAAATGGTCAATTGTTTCAGCCGCTCCCCTACACATAATACACCACTGTGGACTAGCAAAAAGAGACGGTCTCCTCCTTTGAAACCTATTGTTAGTGTTAATACTCTTATGTATAACAGTCCAAGCAAATACTTTAACTTTAAGGGGCACACATGACTTCCATAACGAGACAAAGGGGAAAGTAGAACAGAAGCCACAATCCTCAACCAACTTATTAGAGAAAGATTTACAAGAAAACACACTAGTAGAACTAGCATTCCACACCCTCCTATCTGGAATGAACAAACTCAAAGAAAAACAATCCAAAATAAGAAACAAGGAGGCAAGCTCTGAACTTTCCCTCTCATTAAGATTACGAAAGAATTTAAAGTCCCACCCAAAAGACAAGGAATCAGGGGAAACCATGTAAGAAATAGAAGCGTTATGTGCCAATGAGAGCCTATACAACCGAGGAAACAAAGAACAAAAAGGTACATCACCTCTCCAGAGATCCTCCCAAAAGCGAACCTTTTCCCCTTTCCCCGCTGAAAAAGATGTGAACTCCAAGAATTTGGACAGCCCTTGAGAAATGAATTTCCAAGGACAACAAGCCGACACCCTAGGGCCTAAATGAGCATCCCAACCGTTAGCCTGCAAACCATACTTACTTTTGATAAAGATTTCCATTTCAGTATATCTAATATAGAATGCAAAAGCAATATTTTCTTTCTACTCCTTTTCTTTCTGTGGCTATCATAACAAATATTGTGGTTGAAGTGACATTAAGTAAAATGAAGAGTTTTCAAAGAGAGGCATAGGCTGGAGCAAACAAAGACTTCTCTATCCTTCCCTTTCTTTTATTAACTTAAACTACATGTTTTTAACAGTCATTTTACTGTGTAGAAGTGTACTTGTTTAAAATCTGAGATATATAAGCAGGTTTAAGTTGATCTTTTGAATCCAGTAAACTGAAATCTAACTTGCTTAAGTTTGTACCTAATATCTTGCAGAACCAGGATAATAATGATCATATGGCTTATTGGCTTTCCAATACATCTACGTTGTTGTTCTTGCTCCAAAAGAGTTTAAAAGCTACTGGTGCAGCTGGTGCAACTCCACAACGGAAACCTCCCCCCGCTACGTCATTATTTGGAAGGATGACCCAAGTAATGAGATATTTATTTATTTATGAAAATTTTTCCTTTTTTCTTTGTTTCTCTCTTTCATTATTTCCTCTGTTTCTTCTTCTTATTCTTGAAAATTGATTCCTTGGAAATGACAGTGATTTAAATTACTGTAGGTGTCACAAACATAGTTCTTTAACATCATGCCATGTTACCCATTATGTACAATTTTTTTTTTCATTGAAGTTTAACAAATTGTAAATAAAATATAATATGATGTTATGTTTCTCAGGGATTCCGTTCGTCCCCCTCTTCTGCCAACCTTTCAGCCAGTCCACTTGATGTAGTGCGCCACGTGGATGCCAAATATCCTGCTTTGCTTTTCAAGCAGCAGCTTACAGCATATGTGGAGAAGATATATGGAATTATTCGAGACAATTTAAAGAAGGACTTGTCGTCATTGCTTTCTTCTTGTATCCAGGTATGATGACCCTGAGTCTTCCATAATAAGATCTTCTTGATGACCTGATTCTTGATAATTATTTCTGTATGACTCTTTCTGGGATACCCAAAATGGGATTTCCAAGACTTGGCTTGGTTTCTCTTAGAAATTAATGTTTAGTTCATAGAAGCTTGAAGCAAGAGCAGGGGCTGGGTCGGGGGCGGGAAGCGTGGGGACATAGAAGAGTCAAAGGTTTGGGGTGTATAGGAAGCTTTTGTAGAATATATATATATATATATAGATATATTGTGGGATGAAATTGTAGAGAAAATTCAAGAAAAATTTATAGTTCATTAGAATTATAAAAGAATTAAAAAAAAAAAATGCAAAAAGTGTTCTTTTGAGAAGCCACACTAATATAGAGAAAGAGAGCATGATTTTTTTTAATTTTTTGGTAGGGAATGTATTGAGTATTTAACTAAGCATTGATTTGATATGATCTAATGGGAATCCTATTATTTTTAAAAACTTTTTCACATTTTAGTTAAAGTTAAAAATAGATTAGTGTTTTTTTTCTTTCTTGGTTTTTTTTTTTTTTTTTTTTTTTTTTGGGGGGGGGGGGGGGTGTCATGGCCTTGCCTTCGTAAAAGGTTCCTGCTTCTATGGTTTAGTTCTTGGTTGATCACTACTAGAAATGTGATGGTATGGGTTCTAATTTCCTCCCAATTATTAATGTTTTGGTTCTTGGTTGAATACTTAAAAGACATGTGTGTTTAATTGAAAGTTGACTTGTATAAATCATGTCACTGTATGAGAAAAATATTTTATTTTGTGTGAACAGTACATCTCATAATCTCAAAAGTGTTTTTTTTCCTGAATCTGGATCCCTTTTTTTCCTCTTCTCTCTCTCTCTCTCTCTTTCAGCTGTGGGTTTGCTTATGTATTTATACCTGTAAAATGGCATATACTTTATAGTGAGTCTGTTCAAATTTATACATAATAAAATCTTGTCACATAAACAGGTGAAGATGCCAGTTAGGTTAGCTAGATTGGAGTTGTACCACAGATCTGGGTTCAAGTCTCTATGTGAACTTGAACACCTGCTCCTGCTTTCCTGAAAGAAAAAAAAAAAAAGAAAAAAAAAACTGTTGAAAATACTATTCTTTCATTTGACTTTTTGCGCAGCAAGTCTCTTCCTTGATTTATGGGCTGTGCTGGTCTCTATTCATGTTTCAGTTAATTATATTCTTTAGGTGCAATTTTTTTTACTCCAGTTATGTGATACTTTAACAATTTAGGCACCAAGAACATCAAGAGGAAGTGTTCTGAAAACATCTGGGCGGTCGTTTGGCAATAATCCTCCAGCTAGTCATTGGCAGAGCATCATTGAGGGCCTGAATGGGCTTCTCTGCACATTAAAGGAAAATTTTGTATGGAATTCACTTTCTATTGAATTGAAGTCATATATGTTCTTTTATGTTTTTTGCACAGTGACTCATATGGTTACTGTTGTTTCAGGTGCCTCCTGTTCTTGTTCAGAAGATCTTTACTCAGATTTTCTCATATATCAATGTACAGCTCTTTAATAGGTAAATTGCTGTTCTATTTTCTTATCTATGGTTTGGCATTAGGAAAATGATTAACATCCTGCCTCCCCTTCCACCCTCTCACCAGGGGTGGGATCCATGTGGGCCCCACGAGTGTGGGTTCCACCCCCTGCTAGAGGGTTGGAAGGGAGATGAGAAGAAGATTCGGGATGTTTAGAACTGCCCTTGGCGTTATATACTTAGAAGATTAACCTCTGAAATGCAATGTTATACACTGCTGCAGCCTTCTCCTTCGTCGAGAGTGCTGCACATTCAGCAATGGGGAATTTATAAAGGCGGGGTTAGCTGAATTAGAACTATGGTGTTGCCAAGCGAAAGAAGAGGTACTCAGTTTTTGACCCGTGAAAGGCTACATCTGCACACTACTCTCTCTTCCTCTCTCTCTCCCTCTTTTATTTATTTATATTTTATATAATATTCTGTCACAGCCCCCTTGCTGGACACATCTTCACTACATACTACCTAATGCAATAGTTCCATAACGGGTGTTTTGATGATTGTTTGTATGGCAGTATGCAGGCTCATCCTGGGATGAACTTAAGCACATAAGACAAGCTGTTGGATTCTTGGTATGTTTATCTTGTTCTTTGTCCAAGCACAATATGAAAGCGATTGCTTTGGATGATTTTATATTTATTGTCAAATTGAAGGCCCATTATTCTCTTTGAATGTTGCATTCCATTTATGTTTGATAATTACAATAGGGTAACTACAGTTTCAGCAGTTTCAATGTTTTGATGACCCCGCAAATTAGCTATGCAGCTCAGGATGGGTTAACTCAAGAACCAATAATATAAGCACCTTGGGTTGGTTTTATTTGCTTTTATTTGAATCTTTGTGCTTCTGGGTTGGGTTGGGTTGATCTGTCAAACCTGAGAACTGGCCCTAAGTAAACTTTAATAGAGAACGATGTTGCATTGTGTGGCAATAAGAGAGATGGAACATAATTCCTCATTGGTGCAGAGAAAAAGAGGAACGCCTTCCTCTCCTCTATAAGAAGAGAACTTTTCTATTCCCAACAGTCGTGAGTTAAAAGCAAACCTGGTTGCTGGCTGTACCAGTGATCATAATGGCTTAATGTGGATTAACTGTTTGTTTGGACATATTAACAAAATTAAACACAAACATAAAGTCTACCAAAACCTACCTTACCAACTTCATATTTTCCAGTATGATCTGTTTTTATTTTCTTATTTTTTATTTTTGGGGACTTGGGTTCTCAGTTGAAAAGTATGACAGAACCAAATATGGTTGGTTTGGTTCCGTTTTATGGTTAGACCAAACCACTGAACCAAGTTGCACCCCATTACAAACTATGAAGTGAGTGGAGTCGTGGACTGTTTATATTTTTTTGACCCTTTATGTCTATTTTATTTTATATGCCTTATGATTTTTTTGATCGCTCCCTTTGTTCTATTTTGTACTTTTTAATGACCGTTATTTGTGTAGCCCAGCTTAATGTTATTTATATTCTTATACTTGAACAGACATGTTCTCGGATTTTATTTGACATTTGTTAGAATATGTTTGCTATTATTTTTTCACATAGTTATGAGCTATATCTCTTCTATAAAATTTGGTTTAGGAGAAGTAATGATATAATGAGCATTCTGTAGTGACAAGTGACAACTAACAAATTTTCACCCATGTGAAGTTAATTTACAATATTACCAATTCTTTTGTTAGCTTTATTAACTTTCATTTCTATCTGCAGGTTATACACCAGAAGTCTAGAATTTCCTATGATGAAATTACGAATGACCTCTGCCCTGTAAGTCTGTGTGTGTGGGTGTGCACGTGTGCGTGTGTATAACTTTTTGAAGACCTCACTCTCTCATACATGTAAATGCTTGCTGCTTTCAGATATTGAGTGTTCAACAGCTTTATAGAATATGTACGCTATACTGGGATGACAACTACAACACTAGAAGTGTATCCCCAGATGTAAGTGGAAAAAAAATAATTAGAATCTCTTTTCAATGATGCTCTGAGATCCTTTGTATTATACAGTAATGTTTAATGTGGTGCTCCACCTTTGCTTTATACAGGTTATCTCTAGCATGAGGGTACTAATGACAGAGGACTCAAATGATGCTGTCAGCAACTCCTTTTTGTTGGATGACAATTCCAGGTAAAGAAAAAGCAAAAAAAAAAAAAAACATCCCCACTTTAAGAAAAAAAGAACTCGTTCCAAATCCAACTAATTATGCCTTGTAAATGCAGCATTCCCTTCTCGGTTGATGACATTTCCGGTTCCATCCAACAGAAAGATTTCTCGGATATAAAATCTGCCACAGAACTTCTCGAGAATCCGGCCTTCCAATTTTTACAGGACTAAGGCCGTGATTCTTTTATCATTCTTTTCTCCTCCTTGTGATGCCTCATTTGGTCAAAGATATGATGCAAGTTTCTCCTCTTCAGGTTAATACCGCAATGTATATTCTCCCCCTTTATCCTCTCCACATATTTCTCTTTGTTGTAACATCCATTGCCCTGAATGTAAAATTATTCTTTGAATTAGTTTTGTAAAATTCAGTTAGGCCGTTTTGATAGTTAAAGGGGCAGGGATGTGTTTTACTCTTTGGGGTCATTTTATTTTGTTTTTTCATTTTTTTCTCCTTTCATATTTTCAATGGGTCACTTGGGGCCAGAGCATTCTTTGTAGGGATGGTAGGAGGGAAGCATAATTTTCAATGTAGTGTGGTAGGAGCTGCTGTTAAGACTACTCCAGCCCCCCAATTTTTATATTGTACAAAGCAACAGTATATGCAAGATATTTATAGTTAAATTGTTTGGATTTGGCATCCTTTGTAGACGCTTTTATTGGAATTTTAATGGAGTGATGTTTGGAAGCAATTTCATCTCATTTCGTTTACTTTTGAGTTTTGCTGGAGTGATATTATCTTTATTTTTAGTTTTCAACACAAACTAATATTTCAGCATTTTGTTCATTTTATTGACACACTCCAGCATAAGAAATGCAAATAGTACAGCAGCTGGAGGGGTTTTTTCTTGACATGTTGGAAACAAATTTTATATTGTTTTCTTAAGAGGAAAATTTTCTACCAAAATTATTGACAATTATATGAGTTAAGATCCAAGCACATTTGGTGTAAAATTTCTACATTTGCTCAAGTCCACACCCTAAGATGATATGTCCTTCCATCGTCTATGCATACCAACTATCAAGTTAATCGAAGAATTAGAGTTGCCCCATTCACAGAGTATCCGAATTTATAACTTGATTTATAGGAAAGAAAGGAGTTTATAAATCAAATATTTCTTGATATTCAATCAATGAGAAATTTGGCATGAATGACTGAATGAGAGGGAGACTGTCATAGCCATAGACCAACGAGACACAGAGCTACTAGAATCCAGGTGAGGTAGGGTTTGGATATGCCTGAGTTTCGAGATGGTATTGTGTGCATTGTATTATTATAGACAAAAACAAACCTAATAGCTTGAGGGGTTTTCTTATTAATTGCTCCTACCTAAGCAAATACTGTTGCATGGACCCATCAGTTTCAGTCATACATCAAACCAATTCAGTATCGAACTGATCTCATGTACAGTGCAAATGTCCAAATGGGGAGTAACATTTTTCTTTTATTATTATTATTATTATTATTTATTATTTTACATGTCAAATGAAATATCCAAATCTTTAACTTAACCAATCTTTGCTTACGGTAAAGTCATTGCCTACTTTGTATCAGGTAACATGATTGTTTTGATTTGTTTTTAAAGACGAGGAAATCTTTCAGGCTGGGTCTATGTAAGATCCAACAATCCATATAAACTAAGTGTAAGACCCATGAAAACCATGAAACCTTGTGAGAGCGGTCTCAAAGGGTTTAGCAAGAGTCGAAGACATAACTAGCTTATGGGTTAAATTAATGAAGGGTAAGTACTCAAAAATATGAAATTTGTTCGAAGCTATTGTAGGTTCTAATGCTTCTTATGCCCGGAGATCCATCATCTTTAGTAGGAATTGTTTCCATCAACGATTAAGATGGTTTATTGGCAAAGGTAAGCCAATGCTATTTTGGATTGAAAATTGGGTTCATAATAAAGTTTTAATTGAATTCGCTCGTATTCATAATAGGGCCCATGTTAATTTGAATTAAGAAAGTTCATCTATCTGTTAGTTGTAAATCTCATTGTTGGGATTTATATTTCATTTTTTAGCTTCTCCCCTATTAAGTTTTTAGGAATTTGGGCAGTGCTATACGAAACGCCCTCCATACGGCACCTCTATAATAATGCCACGTAAGGTATTGTATTTTGGTGCTGTACATAATATTTCCTTATTTTCTATGTAACATACATGTTTTCTTGCTATATATGTATAATAATAATAATAATATAAGCGCAGATAGTTTATCAGTTTCATTCACGTATGTTCTCACAAGAGAATTGTTTAGTTTAGCTGCACATGCCAGACCGGTAATTGGAACGTTAAAATCTTGTTGACCGTTACTATACCAACGGTCTCTCCGAACTCTTCCAAGATTTCATGTGATCACATGTGTTCCCATCTTTGATCCACTCTCCCATTTAAAGGAAAAAAACAAAAAATTGACTTCAATATATATATATATATATATGTGTGTGTGTGTGTCAGTTTCAGTTATTACAGTTATGGAGTTAGGTGCATTTGAATACATATATATATATATATATATAGAGAGAGAGAGAGAGAGAGAGAGAGAGAGAGAGAGATAGTGTAGGATGTTTATAGGGAGCATTGAGCATGTCATTTTCTTATATATTCAAATTAGGAGAGATGGACAATAAATGGTGGTCCGTTATTAGGTCAAGGGTACTTATCATAGCGTTAATGCAACTTCTAGGGATATATATATATATATATATATATAAAATCTTGATCCGGTAACAATGTGTTTTTATAAGTGTTATCAAAATTATGTATTAGGGGTTGTATCATGTGCATTGTTCCCATATACACAGTAAGTCTATAACTCACCAATACATAAGGTACGATCCCCAATATCAAGTGTGAATTGTCCCGGACGGGATTACTTGAAATGTAAGTCCATAGATCTTTTCCCACATACAAATGCCTATATTTAACTTATCATAATGATGGATCACTTGAAATGTAGTTTTAACCAGGTGATGCGAGCCATTAGATCAGTAGACCAACTCTATGGGACAGGTGCATTCTATTAAATGCGACTGTTCAAGGTGCACCTAGCAAAAAAAATAAAAAAAAGGGAAGAGGCCAGACTGCTCAAGGTGCAAGTTGAGAATTTAAATTCAATGAATGTGGAAGAATGCAAGATTTCTAAAAGTGAAGATGCATTCGCAAGTAGATGAAAGGATGTAAGAGTTCTTTTGTGCATGCGCGCATGTTCTTTGGGTTGTGGGGATGAGAATTAATTTTCTAAAATACTAGGGGCTAAAAAATACTAGGGTTGTTTTAGCCCAATACCCATCCGTTTGAGTTCAATTTTTCAATTGTTTGCAAGGTCATATTAATTTAATTACAAGCTTTTCTTTTTTTCCTTTTTCCTTTTTCCTTTTAAAAATCGTTTTTCCTCTATGGCCAAACTATAACCTTAAGAAGTTGGGACTTGGCCAGGAGTAGGATTTCTTTATTGATTCTTGAAAGAGTTTTGCTACCTGAATACACAAACACGTCTGATACATGAGTTCTATGTGTTTTCACGACCACGTGTTTGTTTGGGTAGTCAAATAGACGGGCTTGTTTGGGAATTTTAAAGACTAGATCAGACTAGATTTAGTTCATAACTGTTATCTGGTTTTTAAATAAACCAATTTATAGTTGGTTTGAAGAAAACTGTGTTTATGCCTCATTTTCGAAAAAAAATTGAACTGTTTAGCAGAAAAAAGAGACTTACGAAACAGTATGAAATAAAACTGACCAGACTTATTCTCAATTGACCAAATTTTCAGATTTTCCAAACAGTCCCTAGGATTTGATTACATGAAAAAATCAATGTGAGATGTACTCAAAGGTGATTTCTTCAATGAATATGGGACTCCTTTAGCTAGGTACATGAGTACATCTCTCTCTCTCTCTCTCTCTCTCTCTCTCTCAGTCAGAGTCAAGGCACCTGGGGTGAAGGAACCAAATCTAAAAAAATTCAAATAAAATAGCCATTGGTGCCACTAGAAAGATCTTGGTTGTGGTAGGTGCAATCTCTACCATGGTATTTGGATGACTAATAGAAGTAGACTTCATTCATTCAAACCTTGGCCACCGACCATGTTAACCGGATCCAGTCATTGGGAACTGTGTGGATTAATGTGGGAAACGAATGAGGCCACATACATATTCATTCATAATTCATACTCAAATGATTTCAATCATCCCACTTTTCAATGGGTGCTTGTACTTGAGATCCTTTATTTTTTAAATACCACTTTTTTGTTCTTCTTGGTAAGATTCTTAATGCTACTAGTATATTTAAAAAATCTCTTCTAACCAAACCCTAGAAAAGAAGGAAAAAAGTTGACCCATCATTGAGAAAAGGCAAATGATTGTCCTCATGTTCTTATGCATGTGTACCAATAATATAAATTGAGAAGAAAAAAAAAATGATTAATTGATTTGTTAGGATAGAACTCAGTTTTGATCTATATATATATATATATAAAGTACCCATCATAGTCTTGATTAATTAGGTCACATGCAGGGACCTATGTAGGGCATCAGTGGCCTCTATTTAACTGCCCTTGTTTACATATCCCAAAGTTTAGTTTTGATATATTGTTAATGAAGGAGGATTGAGAAATAAAAATAACTTCAAGAAGGAAATTAAGAGGAATGTGTAGTTTGTATTTATCTTTCTCAGGTATTGTGAAAGTTATATAGAAAAATATGAAATTTATGAGACAAGGTTAGGACTTAAATTATGAATACCTAAAAAATTTAAATATTAAAAACATTTTTTTTCCTTAAAACATATTTTTGAAACGCAGCATTTGATGAGGAGAATATCACAATCCAAAAGATCTAACCACAAATTTTCATATTATTCTTTTATTTTCTTCCGATAGGGTAAGGCTAGGCCAGTGCCAACTCTGCATCAATTGACGCGCAGGATAAACCAGGCTGGTAGGTTCATCCCTTGGGGTTCCAATAAATCTCAATTAAACATCACTCATAACAATAATATGATAAAAATATAGAAATACTAGTTTCATAATAAGGTTTAATTGCTATATATTGTATTTTACAAGATTGATTTATTGGCAAACGATGTATCGGTCATATGATTATTCAGTATAGTTGAATCATTTATGTAACTAATGAGCGTGTCAATGGTTCTAGAGAGTCAAACAAGAGATCACATAGGGTTTGTCAAATGCGAATCCATCTAAAGTTTTCTATGTCCTTAGGCAATGTGTTTGCGTAAATTAAGCCCATAGAGGCTTGTAGGAAGAGGGGCTTTTGCCTTTTATTATTCCACTGCTTCTCATGTTTCCATGTGACCCTCCTTTCAATTTGAAGCTAGCTACATTTCTACCTTCACATTCTTAAAACTAAAGAATAGGGTTTTGGTTCTCTCTCTCTCTCTCTCTCTCTCTCTCTCTCTCAACTTTTGGAAGCTGTGGATGCAATGAGTATGCCAATGTAAATAAAATAAGGGAATATGAGAAGATAGAGATTGCTAAAAGCTAAATTGAATCATAAGGCAATCTTATGGGACCCTCTTCTGATTAATCATGAATACTAAATGGAACCTAAAAGAGTCTAATGGGACCCCTCTTCAATCATGAATTGAGCCTAATTTCACCATTTTTTTTATGTTGTTTAAACTTATTTAAAGACTTAATCCCTAACTTATTCATTGACCAAAAACAAGGCTAAACACTAATTAAGACCCCTTTTGTGATGAAGGAAAAGCAATGAGAAAAAAAAAGACTTAAAAGTAAAATTCACCAACACTTAGGCTCTGTCTGGATCTTGAAAAAGAACGAGAGATTGAAATAAATTTGCTTAGGAATAAACTCCTTTCTAAATTATTTTTTATCTTCTTTTTTTTTTTTCATTTAAATTAAATAAATAATTAAAAAAAAAAATCTCTCAAATTTTCTGAAATTCTTATAAGAGGCTTATAGTTCCAATAAGGAAAATGCTTGCATATATCGCAGTCTGTCATTGCAAACAACCAACAATTACTGTTCCAATCGGGAAAATGCTTGCATATGTGACAATATGTCATTACATTTTGCAATTCCAGACAGATAATGCCACTAAAATGCAAATAACAAATAATCTCTCTCCACTTCCTATGGTTTTTTGTGGCTAAACGCCTAAACTGGCAGACCCTTGCAATAGTGGAGAAATGATACATGTTCTATTTAACCAATACTATAAATTAAGGAAGCCACCTTCCTTGTTTTAAGGAGGTGGCCACACCGCCCACACCATAGCTAATTTCGTTTTGTGAAAAGACTCCTAGTAACTCCTTTTATTTAAAAATCAAAATGAAAATAAAAATTAATTAGGTAGGGAAAACACTTGACTCCTCATACTTGATCATGGGGCAGGAGCTGATTGGCCGGAGATCTCTTTTTGTTTTTTTTGTTTTTTTTGCTAACACAGATTTTTA
This sequence comes from Liquidambar formosana, assembly GCA_039720395.1. Classification (NCBI taxonomy): domain Eukaryota; kingdom Viridiplantae; phylum Streptophyta; class Magnoliopsida; order Saxifragales; family Altingiaceae; genus Liquidambar; species Liquidambar formosana. The sequence goes on from CM077822.1 coordinate 16,356,211, forward strand.
TCTGTGATAGTCATTAATTAGGTAAGGAAAATACTTGGTTCCTCGTAACGTGATATTCATTATCTGTAATTCTAGGATGAATTGTGACCATCTTAATTTTGATCCTAATTAAAGTGGCCAACCAATGGCAACATAGCTTTGACTAGGCCCTCCCCTATGCTGGCCAGCCGAAGTAGCTTTGCAGTTTGCAAGGCTAGGAACTTAGGAAGCTTGGGGATGATAAAGCACATATCCCTATAACAACATGAATGGACTCTCTCTGAGGTTGCAGTGGGAGGCTTTCTTCTTTTAAATTGTTTTGGAGAAGCCATTTACAATTTTGGAATGATGAATCTACTCATTCCAAAGCCCTTAGAATAATAACCTGTGAAAGAACCAAACACCGGCCTAGCTTCCTCCTCCTTATCCATGCATGAAAAGAAGAGACTCACCCTATTGAGCCAAACTAGGTTCCATGCACATGCTCTTCTAAATTCTTACCCATAATATTTTTCTTTTCTTTTTGGCTCTTTTTCTCCATACCCATGCACCAAATTTCAATTCCAGCCTTATCATTATCAGAATATTGAAGAGATTCAATTGTTAGCTGGTGTCATATTAGAGTTTTGGTGTAGAGATGGTTGGTGGGAAATGGACTTTGTGGGCCAAAAACTCTTAGCATTCCCAATGCATGCTAGGGTGAACAAAGTATGTAGGTGGTGGTGTGCTTCCAAATTCCAACAGGCGATGTGAGCCCCCCTAGGTGCAACTAGCTGCTACTAGTAGTCCATGATCACCTACTCCACGTGGCCGCACACACTGCTCGTATCCAGGTCAGCGTTTGCCACGTGGACATTGAAATACATAGATATATACTTTATATTCAAGAGGCTCATTAAACCAACACCAAATCTTCTATAGCAACATATATATACCTACTCGAAATTTGATTTCCTAGAGTGAATGTCACCCCTTGTGTAGACCTGGCATGGTCAATTTGATTGTTGTTTCGGTAACAATTAATGAAGTGAAATCTTGAGGCGTGGCATGAGAAAACAGAAAAGTGAAATACTTTTGATGTCGAAATATAGAATCTGCAGCAAAGTTGGATGGACCCTACTAAGGAGAATTCCTATTGCCTATAATCCTCATTGTTATTCAATGTTGAATCATCTAAATAACCCTAAAATTAATTGATCAGTAAGTCACACTCTTGAATGAGACCAAAAAAAAAACCTCTAGAAGCCATGCACTAGCAACTATCCGTATGTATGTTTGCGTGTAGTAACTCAAATTTTGGAAACTACCATTCCCCAGAGGATGGCAACCCACAACCCACACCAACCAATCCCCAAAGTAAAAGCATGATTTCTTACTACCATTTTTTCTTTTTTCTTTTTTGGATAAGTAATTTCTTACTACCATACCACTGGCTTTACCAGCAAGAATTCAAAAACAATTGGAAGGGCTTTTTAGGAGAGAAATTCATGGTGAAGCGGTTAATTGGCTTTGTCAATAGCACAACAATACATTTAGGGAGTTTTTATTTCTCTAGTTTTCTTTGGATATATTATTAGAACGTGTCATTTGAAAGAGCCTATTACAGTGAAAGTCTGACCAACAACATGACCAGTTTCACTCTTTTATTTTTGGGCTTTCATTGGTGTTTATGAGCAAATCAATATGTAACAACTTGACATATAGTTGAATTGATTAATATTATTTGAAAACTTGAAAACCAGATTATAAATTATATACATGTGTGTGTGTGTGTGTGTGTGTGTGTGTGAGAATCTCGTATTTGTGTAATTTTTTCAAACCTGTGGAACATGCAGCCACTTGATTTGGAGCCCAACAACCAAACTCTATTGGGACTTGAAGTTTGAGAAAAATTTGTCAGTTTAGATCCCAAGCACCAAATTCCATGCAATTTGTATTTTAAACAGATTTCACACCTATAGATGTCTAAGGGACTTGGCCTGGATTTCATTTCCCATGCAATACAGGATGTTTTAATTGTCAGCAAACCGGCCTGGATATCAGATTATAAATAATACTTAATTATCTGTTAAGCATTAATTCTTAATTTTCCTTGTTTTTATTTTATTTTATTTCATTTTCATTACTTTTGCATCATGGGTTGGATGGTCAAATTATTCAACTCATAAATTGATTATTATTTTTTGTTCCAAAGTATTTTTGGGGTCCGAATTAAGATGAGATTCTAGGTGATATTTGTACAAGGTTCCAAATAGTCCAGGAGCCTTCAAAGTGCTTCCATTGCATGCCCTGGTGATGCCTACGTTCAAAACCAACTTTATCTGTCAACTCTCTCTTTCTAACCTATAACTTCTGTTGACAATTCTTGTTATGACATAATTCAAAACCCATCTCCACCTGCTAACTCTCTCTCTGACCCGTAACTTCTGCTGACAATTCTTGTAATGGCATTATTCAATATAAGTACCACCCCCCCCCCCCCCCCCCCCCCCCCCCCCCCCAAAAAAAAAAAAAAAAGAAGGTACTTGGAATGAGCGCGCTCTCAGTTTCCACGGAAAGAGATTGATATTCAACCTTATTGATCACATTTACCACAATGCATTCCTCACCAGTTTACAAGTCCTACACGTAATTGAGATATAACATCTCAACTCGAAATGCAATTTTATTTGGCTAGCTGAATGCATTTATGGAAGTAAAGAGTACAGGTTATGTAGTCAATTTGATTTAATAATAGACCTACATTTTGGCATGCACCTGCATGATCCACATGCAACTTTTGTGAATGCTATGAGTTCCCTTTTCAATTGTACCATTCTGGCACAAGTACACGTCAGACACCTATGCCTGACTAATTAGTGAGGAGAGCTACACATCAGACTGTGGGCTTTCATTCAATGTGTTACAACTGGCCTAGCTGCGCTGCCTCTTAACCTTATGCTATATTGCAAAAAAAATTTATGTAAGAAAAAAAAAATGCAAAACATGTTACCGAATTTGAAGAAGTGCATTGCCATGAAATCTGTTGGGATCCAACTGTGGCTCAGCTCCTTGCAAGCCAATTCCTCATGAAGACTCTAGTTGCACAGATCTATTCCCATGGATCATTGAGGAAAACACGTACTGACAAAAATTATTTTAAACAGATCTATGGATGCATCCTTCCAATCACTGCTTAACTTTGTTTCTCTTTTAGGAAAATAAAATAAAATTGTGTAAGCTTAGGACTTTAAACCAGGCAGCACCCACTGAGTAGTCATGCCAACCCATTTGATAATTAGTTCTCATAGCTGTGATGTCAATTCTAGCATTAGAGCAACACAACTCAATTCTAAACACCCCCTCCCTCCTTTTATATATATATATATAATATTAAAAAGGGAAAAAAAAAAAAGAAAGAAATATGCCAAGCAAAACCACTCACCAGTTGCCCTCCTAGACATGACAAACTTGATGTTCATTATCATTGGGCAGACTTAGACAATGATTGTTATGTTGTTAAACTATGAAACATTAGGTAGTATACTTTGTGAACTTTTTGAACTTCTCACATTGCTATGATCCAAATAATTTGCAGGGCCATTCAGTTATCAAGAGAAACTGATGTACACTGGTCAGTGAGTAAGAAGGACAAGTGCATATGCAAACTCTCTGAACCAAATTTATTAGATTGTACAGAACATCAAAGACCATAATTGCAATGATTTATCCCAATAAAATAAAATTTAAAGGATAATACCTCAGGCTATTTGCCAAGGCTATAGATTCATGAATACATCAATGCCATGTGCCTATGGCATAGAACCTTTAAAAAGCCTTACAGACCTGTTAATGCCACAAACTCCTCAACCTAAAGCCCCTAAACACCCAGAGTCCCTTAGTTTGGCAATGAGGGGGCATCTCCACATATCTAGTTTTGCCAGTTCAAGTTTACTTCATTTTAATGTATATTAATTCTGGGTTATCAGACTGATTTTAAATGTGTTGAAGAAGATTGAAAGGGTTGGGAGAATGGCAGGGGTGTAAGTGTGTCTGCACACGGTGGCTTCGTTGGATTTGTGTACTAGCCCATAGTTTTTGTCGATCATATGGAATACATAGTTTGCGTACATAGTTTGGTGGTCATGAATTTACAATATTAGGCTATTGGGCCATGGTGAAGGTGAAACTGGAAGAGAGACTAAAGAATATACCTTCTTTATAAAGGGTAATGGAAAAATGACATTGATGATGATAATGCTATAGTATAATTTCAGTGGGTTAATGAATTGATATATGGTTTTGTAACATTAATGTAATAAACTAAAGAAAGCGCCCCCAAGCTTATCATTTGAAAACAACCCCTGAAAAGCACCAATTTCCAATCCCAATCACATGCTACTCTCATGGCCAACACCCCTATTTAAACCCCTCCATCCCTCTCTTCCCCCTCCACACATCACTTCAAAGTTCAAACAAACTAACTTTTTATTCTCGTTCTCTTTGTCCCATCCATCTTTGAAAACAAATCAAACTAGTTTCTTCAATTGGAAAAACACTCACTTGTTATTCTTTCTTCTTCTATCTGAGCTTCCATTACTTCTTTGGCTACTACTACTGTTTTTCAGAAACTGCCTGCGTTTCTTTTATTAGCCCAAAGGATATATCCTTCTAGCTTAATGCAATATTACACTAGTCTTCATATACCAAGGATGGTTCAAACTTTTGATCATGATGAAGGCTTTTTGGCCTGCCGGTGCATATGGGTGAACGGACCCGTCATCGTCGGGGCCGGCCCTTCAGGTCTAGCTGTTAGCGCAGGCCTTAAAAAACAGGGTGTGCCATCCATAATCCTCGAACGAGCCAATTGCATTGCTTCTCTATGGCAAAACCGCACCTACGATCGCCTCAAGCTTCACCTCCCCAAACAATTCTGCCAACTACCCAATTTCTCCTTTCCACAAAACTTCCCAGAGTACCCCACAAAAGACCAGTTCATTCACTATCTTGAGTCCTATGCAAGACATTTCGACATAAACCCACAATTCAATGAGTCAGTGCAGTCTGCCAAGTACGATGAAACATGTGGTCTATGGCGGGTAAGAACTGTTTCAACAAGCGGTTCAACCCGCGGTGATGAAGTTGAGTACATTTGCCGGTGGCTTGTGGTGGCCACTGGAGAGAATGCAGAGAAGGTGGTGCCAGAGTTTGAAGGGTTACAAGAGTTTGGTGGACATGTGATGCATGCCTGTGACTATAAATCCGGAGAGAATTATCGAGGAAAGCATGTGTTAGTAGTTGGGTGTGGAAATTCAGGCATGGAAGTCTCTCTTGATCTTTGCAACCACAATTCAACGCCATCAATGGTGGTCCGAAGCTCGGTGAGTCTTGATATTGATCCAAAATAAAATCCCATGGTGAAAAGGCTGCACATCTGATTATAAAAAGTTAGTTTCTTGCAGCATATAGCATTTCGCCAATTCAAATGGGATTTCACTTTTAGTCAAAATATATGGGTCAAATAGCATTTTCCTTGCTACTATTGCACCACATTTTACGCTTATGATTTTGAATTATGACTGGGTTTTTGTCCTTTTCAATCAACAGGTTCATGTCTTACCAAGGGAAGTTCTGGGTAAATCCACGTTTGAATTAGCAGTTTTGATGATGAAATGGCTGCCACTTTGGGTTGTTGACAAGACACTATTGGTTCTTGCACGGTTGATTCTTGGAAATATTGAGAAGTATGGTCTGAAAAGGCCATCAATGGGTCCTTTACAACTCAAGAACACTCAAGGAAAGACCCCTGTTTTGGACATTGGTACATTACAGAAAATTAGATCTGGTGAGATCAAGGTGGTCCCTGGAATCAAGAGATTTTCTCGCGGTAGAGTCGAACTTCTTAATGGAGAAAATCTTCAGATTGATTCTGTTATTCTGGCAACTGGGTATTGCAGCAATGTTCCTTCATGGCTAAAGGTGAGAAAATTTCCATAGTATCATTTCACTCTTTTTAAAATTTGTATAATTCTGTTCTATTGAATTATTTTGACAGTTATGGAAGTTGGGTTTCCCTCAGACTCTCTATCTCTCTCTCTCTCTCTCTCTCTCTCTCTCTCTCTCTCTCGTGTGTGTGTGTGTGTGTCAGTGTGTTTTTTTTTTTTTGGGGGGGGGGGGTGCTAGGCCTCACTTCCTCTATAAATTTTGTAATTTGATCTCCATTTTCTTAGGGCCTGTTTGGATATTGTTGGTATTGAAACTGCGATCAGTTGTTGGCATTGTTTGCTGGTTTTACTTTTGACATATATCTTTTTCATTTATGAGTTTGGAAGTTTCTTCTGTTATCCACTTGGATTTTGTACGGTGGGAATTGGTTTTCCAAGACATACTGATTAAGTGGATCAATGAGTTTATTGGTCATCTCTCTCTCTCTCTCTCTCCATTTTTGTCCTTTCCTGATTTGGACATTCATGATAAAGAAATAGTGAGATCATGTGAGGTGGCTGGATTCTGTTTGGTGGCTTGATTTTTACCGTGTTCTATTTTACCATGTTTCTTTTTAGGGAGAATAAGTTTGACATCTCTTGTCATATAGTTCCATAATTGAAATGGTTTTTGAGAAGCTAAAGTTGGAAAGCTTTTTGTGTTATACAGGAGACTGAATTCTTTTCCAAAGATGGGTTTCCAAAATCTCCATTCCCCAATGGGTGGAAAGGCAAAGCTGGGCTTTATGCAGTTGGGTTCACAAAGAGAGGTCTCTCTGGTGCATCTTTAGATGCCATTAGAGTAGCACAAGACATTGGCCAAATCTGGAAAGAAGAAACAAAGCACAAAAAGCAGTCGGCCGCGGCGTGCCATCGGAGATGCATTTCACATTTTTTTTAATGTCATAGAATCAATATTTTGTGTAGAAAATAATGTAAAAACATTAGGAAAAAAAAATATGAATATATAACACAGAAAGCAGCCCTCTCCAAGAAAGACCCAAGTTCTAAAAAATAATTGGCAATTTTTTGTATAGAGGATGATGAGGCTTTTTGTTTTCTTTTACTGAGTTTGAAGGAATTTTTGTATAACAATTCACTAATCCAACTCAAATAAAAAGGATTGTCTCTCTCCCTCCTTCTCTCTCTCTCTCAATTTGGTCCACCTAGTCATTAATACAGCTGATGGGATATCTCTCCAGTATCTGGTCCACCTAGGGTCCATTAAATATGGTGGGCCATAGATCCATTATACCCTTACCCTCATACCACAAGTCTCTTCAATTGATCCTAACCGTTGACTAGTTCTACATAAAATATTGGTTATAACTCTATGTTGCCCTGCACATGGCTAGAGCCCAGAAAGGGAGAACAAGTGAATACTCCGTAAATCTTATCCTTTGGCCACTGCAGATGCATCACCTCCTATAGCTATAGGCATTGATACCTTAAATTTCAAAGGAAAATTTGAATGGATGAACCATTTCTATTTCTATTTCTATTTTAAAAGCTACTGACAGAATTCCAAAATTTCTCTATTTGAAAGTCAAAATATGTGACATTTAATTTCAGAAAACAAACAAATCCAACTCTCCAATCTCCAAAACCTACTATTATATTTCAAACTCTAGCTATTGAGAGTCTAAGCTCTGGTGGGTTAAAGAGAGTCATGATGAAAGTGTAAATGGTATACCCTCAAAAGTTCTGTGAAATATGCAAGAAACAATTTGTGGGAAGATTCAGGAAGAAAGACCCAAATGATCTTTCACACTGGAAAGTGCTACTTTCATGCATTTGAAATATAGAGAAACGCGAGTAATCTTGCAACCTGATAGCATCTCTCTTCCTTCTTGTAAGAGGGGTTAGGTCTTGGGCTTGAGTATCGAGTCGAGAAGGTACACCACCCCCCCCCCCCCCCAAAAAAAAAAAAAAAAAAAAAAAAAAAGGAAAGAAGGGGGAAACCACTGGGGTTACTAATTGACTCTAGCATTCTCATATAGCCAAATGCAGCCAAAAGGAGAATCACTCACCACTTTCGTCATGTCATTTATTTGCTTTTTCCTTTGATCAGTTCTCATTTAACATATGAATAAAAAAATAATACTACCTTTATTTAACAAAAAGAATTGTAGAGGTGAAGACACCCCATATGAGTCCCCATGCTGTTTTGATTCAAACATACGGAAAAAAAAGCTTTTATGTCAAATGGCCCATCTAGAATTTCTTCACCACCACACACTAGGAACTTTCAAAGAATGAGTCAATCCCAATTCTCGATGAGAATACCATATGCGGCCACTCTTTCTTCAACTTGTTTGGAGCAAAGATCAAAGTGTTTGAATTTTGCACTACTTCTAGCTTGCGACATGAGAACCACAACTGTACTTCTGTCTTTTTCCATTGGAATTTATAAGGTTTTTGTATTACCGATGCAACCTTTTTACTTAGACATCACTGTTACCAAGGTATGAAGACACATGGGGTGGCCACCACCTATAACCCCTCCTTGGTTCCTCATCAAATGCCCATTCCTTCTTGTTTTGATTGATGCCTTGTCCCGCATTTAATCCATTACTGCTTACTGGGGTTGAATTGTACCCTAACACAGTTTTTCAGACCCTGCAAAGAGACATGCCAATTAGGGGGAAGATATATTGAGTTTGCAAATACATAGACATCACTGTTACCAAGAAATAAAACACATGGGGGTGGCCACCACCTATATCTCCCTTCAATTCTTCATTAAAGGCCCATTCCTTTTTGTTGCTATAGATTTCTTGCATTCAATTAATCAAAGATTACTAGGGTTGGGCTGTACCCTTATATCCTAGTTTTGCAGGACCCGCAGAACGATCTACTGGTTAAAATTCTTACACCCATGACTGTTAGATGCGCATGCGCGCACACATACATGCATATAATGTCCAAATTCGGCCAAATCTACATGAGCCTAGCTTGAGATTCAAGTTGAACTCAGGTGACCACCCAAGCTCAATCCAAGTTCAATCGGTGCCCAACTCAATTCAATCAGTTGGTTGCACCTTTAGATGGAATCACATCAATCCTACCCAACCTAATCAACAACAAAAGAAACCTACAGAACCAGACCTGTTTCCACATGGTTAGGATTGGCACATACCAACCCAACTGTAACTTTTTATCATTATTAATTTTGCCAACAGAGGATATCCAAACATTCAGCCTAACTAATCCCTGAAACTTGAGCCAAAAAAATCTCGAGTTTCATGGAGATTCAAATTTCCGACCATTTTGGTGGTTTGGTTTCGTATGGGCCACTTCGGTTTACATCAGTTTATTTCAACACGTTTTGGCCTCTTATTTGATTATTTTACATCTCTGAGATTTTGGCACTTGGGATTCTGTTATTTTCTCTCTTAACAAAGATACTTAAAACATTTTTGTAATTTTTATTTCGGCATCCATATATATATATATATATATATATATGTTTGTTAGTATAGTTCCATAGTTATTAATCTGAAAAGAACCACCACATTAATTCAGCAGTGGTGCCTTACCTTCTAGTGGACATTCCAAAGCAAAACCAATACACATGGTATGGACCCATTGACTAGAGTTGATTTGCTATGTTGATCTAAGTGTCAACTCATTACAAAAATACAAAGCATTCATCTATTCACCTAGTAAGTGAACCGCAATATTTTCAAACTCAGAATATGTGCAAAGAAAACTAATTATCACATCACAATGGACTAAGATAGTTTGCTTAGCTAGGTTTCCTCTGTTTACTCACTTAAGCACTATATGGAGTTATGGACCACTTCTAGCCAGCTCTTTTTCTTTAATCTTTTGGTCAGTCCAGTGAAATTCGTATTATTAATGTAGGAGATTCCACTCTACTCCTCTCTTCCACCTTTGCTAATCCATATGATTAATGTGGTACATTGTATACAAGAACAAGCTTGGACGACACTCCCAAAAGAGGAACAGCTTTAAGAAAAGAAAAGAGAAAAAAATTCAAGTTTCGAGATCATCACATATAGTTTCTTGAGAGGGCTAGAAACACTGAACTTTATTAAAGCAACAAAAATATATCACTATATGATCTAGATACAGCAGTCGCTCTATGGAATTAAATATATATATATATATATATATATACACACACACTCAAAATTTCACATACATGGAACTGCATCACTACTCCCCACATTCTCACCATCGAATATAATCACTTGTTGGAAAGCATCTGACTGATTTCGCCATTCTTGTCGTACATGTCCACAATTTTCTTTGCGTATGAAGGCATGTGCCTATCGGCTCTGGATTCATCAAAATTTCAAATATTAAAGTAATCCAAAATGGCATCTCTGCGAAGGATCAGTGCTCGTCACAACATACCTTTCTTTCCCCCATGTGCGGTTTACATACAGATAATTCCGGATGGTATGGTAATCTAGTGAATAACGGGCAAACTCTAGACCCTTAGGACCAATCTAAATTATAAAAGCCAAGTCAGAAAGAAAGTTTGTTTTTAGTTGTCAACACAAAAGCATCATGACAGAGTTCTTACCAAGTTTAGCACAAATGCTATTAAATTTCCAATAAACTTTGAGGCAGGCTGAGAAGGACCCCTCCCTGAGTCAAGAGAAATTTTTAACATTAGTAAAACTACCCAGTGGTATAGAATACATAAGCATCATAGAAGATTATCATTTGCGTCATGTTCAACATCAGGACCATTGCTATATGGGCACCGAGAGACTAACATGGTGAAAAATTAGCTTGCTGCTGGGCATCGGCTTCTTCTAGTCGGGCCGGTTTGTCAGCCTCTTAGCAATGCATTGGGTTGTCATGTGGTGGCACCTTCCACCCATGACACCCCAACACCACAGGCATGGGGTGGTACAATCTAATTGTATCTATTATTTTAGCTTCTGTTGGATCTTGAAAAGTTTGAGGCAAAGGAAAAGGAAAGAAGAAGGCCTAAAAATAATTTAGAAAGGAATTTATTTCTAAGCAATTTTCAGCATCTCTTTTCCCTTGTTCTTTCCAAGACCCAAATGAAGCATTAGACAATGGAGATTTTTCTGGAAAATTGAAAACAATTTCTACAGATCAGATGATCCCAAGTGACCATATCATTTGATTTATTTGGCATTGAGCCCATAAACATACACTGCTAAAAATATGCCACATGTACAATTTTTTTTTTTTAAAATATTATTTTTATAATCATGCTGCATGTCCAGTTAAGGAGCTTAAAAACACATCCTTGGAATTTGAGGCCCAAGTTCAAGACATTCTCAAATAATAATAATAATAATACTCCCTCCATCCCAATTTATTTGATATCATTTTCCATTTTGAAATGTCCCAAAATGCTGTTATTTTCAAAAGTCAAAGCAAATAACTATCTTACTTTCCTAAAATACCCTTTCTTGTATTTAAAATTACAATCTCCATACCAACTATCACATCAAGTAACATCTATTGTGGGAGGTTAAAATTAATTGAGTGACATGGCGACGCATTAACTCCACCACTTTAATGTGTTTTGGGTCAAAGTGGCTCAAACAAATTGGGATGGAGGGAGTAATAATAATAATAAAGAAGACGCCACTACATACCCAACTTAGCATCATCATCTGCCTTAACTGTCTCCATTACAAATGGGCGCCGGGCACCCTGAAATAATATATTTCTATGAGTTCAGATAATATATTTCACAAGTTCATGGCAAACTAAATAAGATAGAGCTGGAATTTTACACTACTAATTGTTGGAGTAATCTCCAAAAGGTTTTCTACTAGACTGAGCATTTCTCGTCCACGTTCATTTCTGCCATTTGAAGGTGGAGAAGAACAAAAAAAAAACAAAATTAAACAATTTTTAAGTGTGGTCACAGATGCATAAATAAAAAAGTAACCTCCTAGTACCAGCATGATAGACATAAAAGCAATAGGATTCATTGAAGAGATGAAAAAATATAAAAAAGAAAGAGTACAACATATGAACTCTAACAAACTGATGCAGTACAGCACTAGATTAGTGTTGTATGTGAATGTTATGCTGGGATAAAACTTGTGATTTTAGGTTCTGAAGAGTGGCAATAGGGTACAAGGCTTTGTGGATGAATTAGGGTTGGAGTAGGTTAAGGTTCAACGGTAGTAAGTGGCTGAAATTTCAAAAATAGGTTGTTGGAATTCTAGACAGCAACTATTTTAAGGTGTAGGATTTTAGGAAAAAGGCTTATAACAACTACATATCAATAAGGTTAGGGTTTTGGGAGTAGGGTTTTAGGTTGAAAAAACAATGAAGATAGGGGCTGATTGTGGCTCTATCAGAAAACACAGCACTGTAGAGTATTAAACAGAAGAGAAGTAAAAGTAGAAGAGAGAATCTAGGCAAACATGCCTTCAGTAACCAAACCAACATACTCGATATTTCATTAATTAACATAGAAACCAATAGGACTAAAAAATTATTAAAATAGAAAGTTTCTAAACTCTTAATGGACTGATTTATAACTCAATAAGATGCTCCTAATTAGATTCAAATTAGAAATAGAAACTCTTAAAAATCCAACCAAAATATAAACTATATAACATTATAAAATAGAAAGAATGTAATATTACTAAAATACCCCTAACCATGACTAGGACACAACAAAACTAATAAATTAAGAAACTATTGACGCAAACAATTACGATGAACACTTTCCTTTGGACCAAAAAGTGCTTCTTCATTGTCATGGGGCCCAAGACCTTAAGCTTAGGCTTCAAACAAGGTCATATCTTCTTTAACCAATTAAGAGCTATGCCATCATAAGCTGTAAGCATAATTTGTAATCTTAACTATGATATTACCTGACAGTAACATACTGTGGATGTTGTGTCATGCTGATCCCAGCATATTTTGGCACACCCATGTATCCCACCACCAAATCCTGAATGATGAATAAGAAAGCATCTACAAAGTTCGGTTACATAATTTCATTTCATTAGCATTAAATCTAATTACTTTGTCATTTTGCACATCTTATTTCTCCGTGTGATTAAAGAACAACATTTTGTTGCACAATAATAAGCCAGTTCCAAGGTAATTTTAGCCTTCCTGGCTAAATGAATGTGTGCAACCATAATTCCAGAAACAGACAGGGAACTTTCACAATATCATGATAAGGTTACAGGGCATCTGATCCTCTGTGTGTGTGTGTGTGTGTGTGTGAGAGAGAGAGAGAGAGAGAGAGAGAGAGAGAGAGAGAGAGAAGAAGAAGAAGAAGCTTAAGGACAAAGAAATGCTGGAATAGATAGGGGAAGTAAAAATGAAAGTATTACAAAAAGCAAAATATCTATGTATCCACCAGGTTGGATTTTTCATAATAATACCAACAATATCAAACGTAAGGTTCCAAAAAAAATTTTGTTTATATATTTTATGCAAGAAAAAAACAAGTTTTTGCCATGCAAATTGGTAAAAAGGATTAGTGTTGATGATTCCAAGTAAAACTTGGCAAGGCATTGCTCAGTAGAGTTGGTAAGACAAAAAAATTTAGTAGACAATGGAAATTTTTTTTATATGTCTAGATGTGCTTCAACAATTTGATTATGTTTTCCAACATCATCCAAATCACCTGCAAAGCTCCCATCACATTAAGATTCATCATCAATGTTTGTTATTGAAGCGGTTAGATGTCAGAGATCTCCCTTATACAAATAGCTTATAATTATTTTCCCCCGAAATCTTATAGCTGACATTTGACTGCCCTTGAGAAAATTCAGGATCTTTGAAGAAAATTGAAAATGTAAATGGACTGTGAAAATGTGAAAAAATGGAGGAATACTATTGTACATCAATAACATGTGGGATCATATTTAGACCCTTGACTCTGTGTCAGTCATGGGTATCCCTCTCTCCCCCTCCAAATATATGTGTGCACGTATGTGTGTAAGGGTCTCGGGTTCGAGCCCTTGTGGATGCAACAAACTTTCTTGGGAGAGGTCCCCGCTTTAGCGCCCGACAGTACCTCGAAGGATTAGTCCTAGGCGAAGCCTGGGGACACCTTGGGAAACCAAAAAAAAAAAAAAGTATGAACATATCGTCAATGAAGGTCTGAAGCTCTAAAATTTTGAGCACCAGAGCAAATGATTAATAATCCTTAATCTTATGGTGGACTTTATCAATGAAAAAATAATCAGTATGGCATCAAAATTAACCTGGACACCTAAAAGTAAAAAATGACCAACAATTTATCAGTATAAACTGGTAGGTGGTAAACACGCAAATCTGAGTAAATTTAACATAGGCCTCTTAAAACTAATAAGATGACATGCTTGACAAGACGAAGGAGATAAGACTCACCGCTAATGCATTCGTGTAGTCAAAACAGCTGTAGAACACAACAAACTATGAAATGTTAGCACAAGCTTCAATGGGATAATAAACTCAATGAATTTGCAAATGGAAGCCATACTTACAAAAATACTCGTTGTATTAATTTATGTTCACAAGGAAAAATATCGTAACACCCATAGTAGAATAAAAGGTAAAGGCAATGATACACCAGTATTGTGAAATGCACCTCTGCACTAGTATCTAGGTGTGCTAAGATGCCAACTGCCTAGGGTTTCTTCTTCTTCTTCTTCTTTTATTATTATTATTTTAAGACTAAATGGTTCATGCCAAGGAAGTATTTGATTGAGCACTCCCTTAGTGATTCGCATGGACATATAATCCACCTTTCAACCCAGCAATCACCAAACAATGTGAAGTTGTAACTTCGTGAAATCCTCGGAACATATAGACGTACCAAAGGTGCTTTTGCAACCTAAAGACTTAATATTTTCGACATATCCTTGAAAAGACAATATTATTTCCAGATTTTTTTATATCCTTAATATTTTCGATATGTATCGATATTTCGACCAAAATGATTCCAAAATGGAATGTACGCTTGATTTCGTATCAGGGCACGCCGATACAACGGTATATCGCCAACATAATTGATTTTTTAGTCGTTGGTTTGAACTCATAATAATTATGTAAAAAGGAGGCTTAATGGTATAGGAATAAAGAACAATTAAATACCTATAGCAAGATGGTGCAATAACATCAACCAATTCATTTGCCGGTAGACAGAAATAGGGAACCTGTTTTAGTCCCCCCACCCAAAAGAGAAGATAATAAATAAATAAATAGAAAAAATTAAAATTAAAATGGATGAAGCAGCATGCTTGCAATACTTAAAGCCAAATGAAAACTATGGGGACGATGTTACCTCTTCAATATGGCCATCCAAATGCTTCAAGTGGACCTATCAAAGTATAGTAAAGTACCAACCATTAGATACCATACAAGAGAAGTTTAAAGAAATATCAACTTTCTGACGTTATAAATGAATGTGATCAATAATAGCTCACTACAATTTAAACTTGCGCTTAGCAAAAACATGGGATTTAACTTGCAAACTATTAGCAGTTAGGATATAGTAATTTTTTTGATAAACTTGTAAACTATAAATTTTTATCACTTAATATTAAGGTATCTAGCTTGAGATTTAAGCCACATTGCATGCTAATCAAATGTTGCCAACATCTACCTTCACGAAGGATAACAACTTGTGCTCAATATTGTCTTCTGTTCTTTAGAAGGCAAGATTGACAGCCAGATCTCCATACAATCTGACATGAATCGAGTTCACTAACATCCATAAGAAGAATAAGAATAAAGAAATCCCATTCCATGGTTATAGATCCCATGGACATCCCATTAATGATTGCAAGATTGCAATACAACAATGAGCACCACAAACCTATTATCTTAGCTGATCTTATTATTCTTAGACTCTTAGTAATAGCGTTAGTAACTACGTTAATGGATTTATTCACAGTTTAGTTTTAAAAATGTCTATTTCATATTCTCATGTAAAAATTGGAATCAGAATTAAGACACTTCCAATTAGGGAGAATTAGTGCTTATATAAGTTGGCATCTTGATATAAAGTCTTCTTATGCTCCAAGTCAAATTAGATGCAATTCAGGTTCAGAGGTTTCTGGATTTTTTGTTTTCATTGAAAAGAAATCCCACATCAAATCTAAACTTTGACTTAGGAGTCAAAGTTGAATCCAACTTGGCATCTTTTTTCCTTTATAAATATACGTTATGACTTAAAACTAGATTGAATCTTCATGAATTAAAGATTCAAAGCTGAAACATTTTTATTACACTATATCCAAAATGTATTGAAGGTTAGGACCATATCCAGCTAACACCTCCCAGGATCCCGCTTTCACAGTACCAACACTGCCTAATGGCCTTTTTTATATTCAAAGCCGAATATAGAGGAACATTTTTCATCCTCTACAAATTGGGAGTCAAAGCTGAAACTTATGTACAACAAAAACCGTTTCCAGCTTGATTGAATATACATTACTGGTTCCTAGTCCTCTAATGCTATGACTTCTCTAAACCTTTCAAGATTAGTGATACAATCCTTGTTGGAGAATAGAGATGAGATTCCTCTACCTATCCCATTCCTACCATGGATATTTTTTCTTTCGCTCTTTTTTTCCCAAGATTACATTGCTGTCCAGAAATTCCAAAATCCTTTTAGCTTAGACACCCAATTCCACTCCAACTTCCTTTTTTTCCTTTTTGGTAAGCAAGTCTATTCAAACCTTGCCCATCTACAATTCCTAGTATTAATCTAACTCTCCATAACCCTACGAACATAAGCTGTCCAAAACCTTAGCAATCTATTTTTATTGTAGGCAGCTTCAGTTATAAGGGCTCTCATATGTCACAATATTGTCATCCAAGTAAAACTTTCCATATGATGATATACCTCTGGAATTTAAATGAAATAAAATAATATTGCAACAGATGAAATAAACACATCAGCTAAGAGCCTGAGAGAACAGAAGTAAAGAAGGTGAGATGATTTTCATGCTCCTCATTAGGTTAATGCCAAAAAGGCACTACAAAATCCTGGCCCAAAGTGTCCCATATTGTGGATGGACCATTACTGAATATATCTGGCAGGCACAACAGAAGGAATCAATATAGGGAGTTAGCAGGAGGCGTAACACTGGATTTATGCCTTGGAATCTTTTATTGGAGTCTTAGCTCTATGCGTATTACGTAATGAGTAATGGTAAACACACGAGGTAAACACACAGACCCTTTGTCAGTGCATGCCCTCATGAATGAACAAAAGTAAAATTTTTGAATTTCTGTGTAGACTAATACTTCATTTATTATGTTTCATACTTACAATTTCTTCAAATATTTATTCCATTCACAGAGATTTTTAAGAAGAGGAGACGCAAAGCACTATAACATTTTCCATTGACAGGTGAACTATTTGTTGAAGCCTAACTCTGGAATTCCTTTTGAACTGATGACTATGCATCACTCATTTCCCAATATGTGACATATGTCATATGTTGAACAAGAGATAAATCCTGTTCAAGGAGCTCTCATTCAAAAAAATAAATAAATAAATTATTTCAGGGAAAACAATGGTAGGGAATTCTCCACACTCTTGAATTTATCATTTTAGATCATATAGAAAAATGTATTTGTAATTTAATCTATCATTAATTTTTTGAAACTACACCCAATTTTTCTTTTCTTCATTTTCGATATTTTTAATATGTCATGACACTCCCTCTTTTCTTCCTTGCTCTTCTTCTTTTACAACATTTTCCCTTTTGTCCTTATTCCATGTGAATAACTCAACTCAGGTTTCTAAAAAAGGGATGTGTTTTGAAAAATGTATGTGATACATGATAGAATATGATTATATGTATGCAATATTTATGCAAATATATACTTATTGTTATATTGGGTTTTGGGACAAAGTGTATTTTTTGGGCTCATTCTTCTAAGGAGTTTAGGTATATTCCTTTGTTTTAAGATCGGATTAGAAGGCTGTATGTCATTAGTTTTTCTTGCTTTTGCTTCTTGTTGTTCTTCTAGGTGGACTTCTTGTACTCCTTTGTACCATTCTTTTTCATTAATAATACTTGTTCTTTGTTGCTGATCAAAAAATATATATATCTATATATATATATATATATATATATATATATATATATACTTATTGATACCATATTCTAGATTTTTTAGACTTTTCCTTGTTGGCATCTGTGCTTCTTAGCATAACATCAATATGGATAATTTACGAACTCATTTTGCTATGAATTAGCATGCATGCATGTTGGAATCATTCCCATCACTATAATCATGGGCAGAGCCAAGGGGGGGCCTTTTGGGGCACGTGCCCCCACTGGCTCAACCAAGTTTTTTTTTTTTTTTTTTTGAGAGAGGTATTACCATTTGATGACTATTTCTCAACATAATGCCAAAAAGAAGAAGACTGTAGTCATTTTAAAGTATATTTACAGTCAATTTGTAATAAGTTGACAAACAAATCCTTTTTTTGGTATTAAATTGTAAAATGATTACTAAAATATAATTTTTTCAAAAAAAATGCTTTTTAGGGCTTTTAGTTCCCAATTACCACTTCACAAAATCATAACACAGTGCCCCCATTGGAGATAAATCCTGACTCCGCCCCTGGCTATAATTAGATAATATTTCAGCTAAATAAAAGTGCAAAAGAACTCGTAGTAATGCTGATGTTCTTGTCACTAGATGAAGGAATAATTTCTTCACTTTCAGAACACCAAATAAAAAAAGAACAATATTAAATAATGTATTTTTATTATACATACATACATATATATATATACACACATCAAAAACCATAATAAATTCTTCATCATCTTGTCTTCCTTGTCTCAACTATATTGGATTAGAGAAATATCTATTTCACCATTACATTCTATCCGTAGCCTCTATCTCTGCTAGTCCGTTAACATGCATGCCACTAAAAGCCTTGCACAATATTAACTCCCATCCATTTTCTAATTTTTTCTAATCCGTAGAACCTTGCCACCATTCTTCAATGGGGCAGTGAAAACCTTTGTTATCTATGAATAAATTAAAATGAACACAGTTAAGAAGTCAGTTTATGCCTATTTCAACAAAAGCTGACCCAACTTTACCATTTTTTTTTTTGGGGGGGGGGGGGGGGGGGGGGGGGGGGGGCAAAAATATTTCCAACGATACCCAAAAAATTATCAAGGGTAATACAAATTACAATTTTAGCAACAAATTTTCATTTTTTGTTTAGAATATGATTTTGCTTTCTTGAGCCTAGAAAAAGGGCAGCACAGCATCGTCATCATATTTCAGTAATTACAATAGAAAGTAGAAGCCAACTATAACTTTTATCCTAGTGAGCTAAAGCACAACTCTGTAAAACTCACAGAGCATCAATTGCACCTATACAGCTACACTAGCCCTGTAATTTTCCCAAGTTTATTACACATATCAACATCACAGAAGGTTGGACACAAGGGCATAATCATAATTACACAGCATTACGGACTATTTGAGGTCAGTGAGTCAAACACTGATATCAATGCCCCACCTAAACCTGGTTTTTGCATTGCATTTCTTGTCCAAAAATTAAAGTCTGGACATGGCATGTAAACATAATGCCCCTTCCTTTGTCCAACCCAAACCTGACTCCTAACCAATTCTGTGCCACCTCTACATATACATTTGACACCCCATATACACTCCCCCATTCAGTACTGACCTCTCCTAGATTGTAACATGCAACTAGAATCTTGGTGCTAGGCACAATGAGATCTAGTATCACTAAGTTTTTTTCATTTTTCCCCTCATAAAAGTCTAATAATTAAAAAAATAATCAAACAAAGAGAAAAAATACAAGAGAGGAAGAGAACTACACCCTTCCTCGTCGTAAACAATACATTTACCATTAATAAAATTGCCGTTACTTGATTAAAAATGTTTTATGAAGAGGATATACAGAAACACAGAATTATATCCCTTGCATCATGATTCAGCGAATGAATTTACAATGTTGAACATAGGCAGGAAGGTTTATTCAGTCCAAACCTTGTAATCTTGCATAAACTCATAATGAAGAACTGTCTCCGGTTCACTGCTTGCGGCCTTTAGAAACTTATCTAGCCCTTCTCGAGTTCCATTATCCACTATAGGAAAAGAATGCTAAAACTCAGCCAAAGTATGTGTCAGGTATTTCCAGTAATTTATGTTGTCTGAAATAAGTCATTATCCATCTATGGGGCCTTGTGCTTACCCACATAAAATCATAGACAGTACATGAGCCAAACATGATTAAACACCCAAATCTTCAAGTAAATCGGCAAGGCTATATTTTGATGAAATAAACTTCTCCACTATTAAAATACTTTATGGTCTGATATTCCAGAGTTTGTTTTATTTATTTATTTATAAATTTAATAAAATACATGTTCACATATTAAATTTTCTATTGACTGAGCCATATCCAACATGATCTCAGGTCAATCCCAAATTGCCAATATTCATGTCTTCTGAGCCTTGTCTAGTGGATTATAGTACTTCTACATAATGATCAAAATACTATAAAATTGACCTATGTAAAAAAAAAAAAACAAAAACAAAATTGGACTGAAGAAAAAGCTTTAGTTACCACAATTAGTGCCTAATACATAAAGCTTCTCCAAATTCAAATGTTGCTCCACAGATCTTAATGCTGCAGTTCAAGAAATCACTCTGCATTAAATAGTACAAGTCACAACAAAGACACAAATTGAAAAGATAAAATGGCATATCATAATATTAGCCATACCTTGCACTTGGCAACCCACAGCCACAAAAAAGAAGACGCTTTACACCTGCTGCCTGTTGTATAGAAAAATGAAAATTCATCTCACTAAATATTTGAAGTCAGATCAAGATTCCAAAATACAAATTCATATGTTAAAAAAGTTTCAACAAATAAGAAGACAACTAGCTAATGATCTAAAGAAATAAAAATTTTAAACAAGAAAAAAAAAATAATAATAAGTAATATATGTAAGATATGGTGAACAATAGGAGTAATCATGTCTCATGATTTATAAATGTGTACTTAATTAATTATCCTATATATATCAAGCAGCTGCTTTTATTCTTTCTAATAGGTTATACTTCTTCCTTTTGTTCCTTCCACCCACTGTATTACCCAAAGCTGATCAAACGAAATCAGTTATTTCCATAGTTCATATTCTAGGGCAATGTTCACATGGTATCAGCACCTTAGCATTAAATGAAATTATTCAAGCTCAGCTCAGAATCAAACCCAAAAAAATCCAAGTTTTTCACATTTCTGAATAATGTACATTTCCCTTACTTCTATAAAAGGCAGGTGCAAAATTATACATTTGACATTTCGTAACTTATCTGCTGTCTAAAAGGTAACTGAAAATTGGCATGAACAATTTTCATAGTAGACAAAGATATTTCATTAGAAGGAGAAAGAGAGAGAAAGTACAGCAAAATAGATCTCCTAAAGAAAACAAAATAAACAACCACAAAAAGGGAGAAAAAAAAGGAAAGAAAGGAAAAGATCTAAGTCGGCATGGCAATCCCACTACAAGCTTCCAACATGCCTTCCCCCCCCCCCCCCCCCCCCCCCCCCCCCCCCCCCCCCCCCCCCCAAAAAAAAAAAAAAAAAAAGATGGAAAAAAAAACCCTCCAGAGTTTGCTTTTTGAGGACTTTTTAATATAGCCAATAACAAATTACCAAGCAAAATCAACATCATCTTTAATACATGAGAAAGTCCCCACGGACACTCCCCTCAACTGCCTATCAAGTCGACGCTATTAGAAGACTCAACTCTCTAAATAAGGTATGTGATAATACAGGCTTGGCTCCCTTAAATGCCTCTCAAAAGAGCAAGGAACTCAGGATATAAAGAATCACCCCAATCTCCTGGAAAGATAACTGAACTAAACTCATTAAAGCCTTAAATTCCAACTTCAGAAAAACTCCTTCACCATTCAAATTTAATCCATTCATGCTTAAGCTCAACTGGTTTGGAATCTTACGTGTACATTGAGTGCAGGGATTTAAGTAATGTGCTAGACCCGGTTGCATCAAGTACACCGTATACATATTAAAGACCAAAGAGAAATAGCTTTTCTTTAATTAGGAAAAGGGGCATCTCTATGTCATTTATAACGTATAATACAACACACCTCAACCAGGGCAAGAGTATTCAGATTAGGAGATAATGTAGGCTTAACACCTTTAGCTGCTAGGACTTCATCTGGTGTCCTATTGGAATCAGAAAAACAAAAGATATAAGATTGAGAGCATTTCAGCTCATCAAATACAAAAATCTACTAGCAAACCTGGCCAAAACAGGCCTTGGAGTGAATCTGTCCTCTGGATCACTGAAACAGTAAAATAACAAGACAGCAAACTTTCACAAATTGATAATTGATTAAAAAATTAACAAGTCCAAAGAGCTATGTCGACCCATTATCTAGTAGAGTAATTTTGTGCCACTACCTCTGTACACAAATGACAGCTTCTACCAGGCCTGCTTTCAACATTTCAATGGCGATAGTTGTTACTATCCCTGTCCACTGAGCTCCTGCCGTTAAATAAAGTTCACGGGATGAATAAATTAAACCTTATACCACTAGTTGACCACAAAATCGAACTGTGATCATCTACTTCAGAAATAAAATTATTAGTTTCACTATAAGATGACATGATATTCATCTGTGTACGTTTCAATGTCATTAAAATCAAGCACAAAAATTTACATAAAAATTAGATGGTTCTAACTTAAAGAAAATTATTCAAATAGATTGTAGGATTCATCTTGTTTTATTAAAATTATAAATAGAAAGAGAATTAAGAAACGGGGGTTATAGTTGATACACTGGGATGAAGAAAAATAATATTAATTTCTTATCAAAAAGAAAAATAACATTTCTGGTAAATTATGGAAATCTAGCTAGGGATTTTTATTTAGAGAACTAAGGAATATCTATATATATATATATATATTTGAGCAGTTGAACCGTGCAACACACGGATCCAATTATATGACACATTAAATAAAAGTTGAAGCTACTCAAAAAAAAAAAAAAAAAAAAAGGATGGATAGAGAGAGAGAGAATAAACTTAACCTATAATTTAGTAGGTCAGACTTCATAAAATCAAATCCAACAATGCTCGATTCATTGAGCATTTTGAGTCTAAATATTTAATCAAAATTCATAGTAAGTATAAACTTGTAATATAGGTTGACAGCATCCTGTATGCATACAGCTATACTAAATTGAACAATAACAAAAATTAAAAATAAATCTCTTTTTTTGTAGAAAAAATAAAACAAATCTTCTGAGCTTCCTACATTTCTTCTATTCAAAATCATTAATTCATTTTTCTTCGATTTGAAAATGAATTTTAAGAATTCCTAATTTTACTAGGATATTAAAAGTAGCATAATTGTAAAATATAAGAGGTCAAAAGTAAGAGATTTGATTCCAATGTTTATTTTGGAAAGTTTGTGAAAATGAGAACTAATTTAAGGATTAATCATGATCCCATGAAATTGAAATAATTCCTTAACCAATGAATGAAAGTCACTTGGATTTGTCTAATTGTAAAGAACAATTATTTTGTAGCTTGCCAATGAATTAGAACCATGTCATTGGAAATGTCTGACCAAATTGTTTGAGAAATAGATATGCACTAATCAGTGCTACTTTGATTAGAATTATTATAAAAATGGAAAATAATTTTAATTTGACCAATGTGATATAATCATATAAGTTATGTAACCATGTCATCAGAGTGATGGAGCCAAAATGAACAGAGTTGAATATTAAAGATGCAAGACCTTAAAGGCATGCTACATCATTGTACTGCATTTTATATGACAGTATAGATTCATTAAATCAAAAGGTGTACATGTACAAGGTGTCAATGTGTTTTCATATGAGGGACTAGCTAAATGCCTACAAGGCACCACAGTTAAACTGATAGAGGGCCATGGCCTGTGGAAGTCCAAAACGAATTGTCCTCTAAACTATGCTCTTTCAAAACTTCCAAAAAAAAGCCTAATGTATGCTCATTTACAAATTTAATGTAATCAAAGTTTCGAAAAAACAGGTTGAGCATTAAAAGAAAAAAAAAATAATAATAATCATAATAATACAAAATAATAATCATAATAACAATATAGAGGAGAATTTCACAGTTATTCATTAACGTTCTAAAATAGAAAAACCTACCTTCTACTGGCATACTTTTACGAGCATATAACAGCTTCTCTTGGACCCCTAAGTACATCTCATCTAATGAACCTACTTTTCTCCCTCTTCCATGAACTACAGGTTCCAAGTCCTGATACAAAGAAAATATGATAACAACTTAGTACACAGTCCAAGTGATGAGAAAAAGGATATGACGCACATTAGATGAACTGCCTCACGAATGCTTTAAATGTCTACTGTACTATAAATCTAAAACCAAGGATATCAAAATGGTTTCTTGAATTTAATTATTTAACATATAAGGCTTCCTAGTAAAAATATTAAGATCAAGGTCTTATAAAAAATTAATACATCCATCAAATGAAATGGCCAATCATTATCATCATCCAAGCTTTGTTATAAGTGTACAAAACTGTTCAGCAATCTAATACCATCAAGAGCCAGTGTGCAACTTGGTTCGGGTAGACGCGAGAACTGGACCGTTCCGAGCAATTTGGTCTAGTCTGGTCCAGGCCAAACACTAATCGGTCTGATTCTCGGGCCACAATTTTAAGAACCGATGAATTCGGTCCAATCCACGGTTTAGGGGGTTTCAGAACTTGCCCGGACCGAATATATATATATATATATATATATATATATATATATATGATTATATATATATATATATATATATATATATATATATATATATATATATATATATATATATATAAATATATATATGATTATATATATATAATTATATGTTCATATTGATATATTATACTCCATATATAAATATTATTGAATAAATAATAATACTTATTCAATAAAGTTATTACCTTTTACAAAAACAAAAAAAAAAAAAAAAACAAACAAAAACCGAGAACCAGACTGTTTTTGCCGGTCCAATCCAATACAATTTTCGGTCTGGTTCTTGTCCAATTTTTGAGGTCCCAAATTAATTCGGTCTGGTCCAGATATACCCCCCCAGCCTGGACCGAGTTGCACCCCTAGGAGCCACATCCTCAGTTATGGATGACTACCCAATATTTATGAAACCATAAATAACTACCTAAGTGTAAATTTGTATGATATAGGCCTGATTTTTGATACCATAAATAACTAATAAGTGTAAATTTGTATGATTTAGGCATAATTGTCCGTAAACAACAACAACAAAAAATAAATAAATAAATCAAAGAAAAACAAAATAATAAAAGTAATTAAACAGCTTAAAAGGGCTATTAACTTTCAATTACAAAATGAGAGCAGAGAAATTTGAATATGATAATCAAAAAGGAGAACGGTTTGACAGGTCCTTCGACACATGAAAAGATTACTTCACAAAGTATTCATATTAACAATGTAAAAACAGAAAGCATATAAAAAATCTGATGCTTACAGAACGCGCTTTTTTCCCTTACCATACATCATGGCAATGCAATTTTCAAGCACACATAACACAACATAAAATTTGGGAATCAAAAACTTAAATGAAGTGATGAATTGAGCATATGAATAAGGGGAAAAAAAAAAAAAACATACTTCAATTTTAGACATGCCATCTCCTAAGAAAGCACAGGCATTCTTGACATGGGCAATGTAATACGTATCGCACAAACCGCAGTGACTGCCAAAATGTACAACCAAATCAGAGTCTATAAAACAGAAATTTTCTCAAACTTCAAAATGAATCTCAAGGGGGAGGGAGGGGGTGGGGGGGCGAGTAATTATCTGAGAATGTATAGGAAATGGAAAGAATTAAAACCTCGAATCTTTGATCATTCAATATTTTGGATCTCTACCTATATGTATATATACACCAATTACAACTTAAGCCTAATGGGTCAGTTCGTAAGTTGTTTTAAAAACCAAATTAACATCAGCAATACAATTATACTTTAATTTTCTTTCAGTTTCCTCTTTTCTCGGCAACCAAACGGAGGATGAAAAAACAAATAAATAAATAAATTTTTGGTTGGGGGGGGGGGGGGGGAGGATGGGTTTGAATTTAGAAAAAAAAAAAAAAAAAAAAAAAAAACGGAGGGTAAACCTGCATTGGTCTTTGGCCGGATAGGTGCCACCAGGAGGAATGGGTTTGGACCGTTTCCTCCAGTCCTCTCTCAGCTTCACTGAATTTGAGTTCGAGCTTACATCTGTCACGTCAAAACAACAACAACCAAAAATAAATAAAAAAACACCGTCAAAAACAATTTTTCCTAACCTGTGTTTATATATACATGTATATGGAGAGAGAGAGAGAGAGAGTGCGTGTGCTTGGAAGTACCTTTGGAAGAAGATGCAGCAGAAACAATAGATAGTGGGAGAGGGAGACGAGAGAGCTTCGCTATGACAGGAGTCATCGTGGTGTAGAAGAGAGCTTGTCCACCACACACACGTATACTACTGATCTACGACTAGCTGTGTTTTCCCCTTCTTCAGTTCTTCTTCTTCCTTCCCCTTCTTTTTTGTTTTTTTTTTTTGGTAGTGGATAAAGAAGGAAATCAACGTCAAGGTCTTACAACTACCCAAATAATGAGAGACGCAACTGGGTTAAGAAGCAACTTCCCAAATAATGAGACAAGTAGAGAAGTAGAGTGGGTTAAGAAACAACTTCCCAAATAATGAGACAAGTAGTGTGGGTCTCCCAAATAATGAGAGAAGTAGAGAAGTAGAGTGTGTTAAGAAACGACTTCCCAAATAATGAGGGAAGTAGAGTGGGTTAAGAAACAACCTTAAGGCTATGTTCGGAAAATGTATTTTTAGATGGAATTTGTTTTTGAAATAGAATTTATAAAAGTTTTATAAAACATTGTCTTAGAGAAGAAATTTGTAAAAATTTTAATGCTAATATATGGACAATCCTAATTTGGAAGTAAAATTAAAATTGAAATTAAGACAATTATAATATGACCTAGATACATATATATAGTTAATGTTACATTATAATTTTTTAATATAAAAATTTGGTTCTTAGGTTGAGTCAATTTGCCTAACGCCTAAACCAAAATCAATCCAAGATAGCATATAAACCCAACCCAACCCAAGAAAGTCGGTGTCACTCCCTCAAAAACAATTATCTACTTGTCCCATAGCCTAAAAGAGTAGTGACAACACACACAATACTCAACATAACTCATACTAGCTCATTTAAATGTTTTTTCAGTTGATGGGAATGCAATAGCTCATTTTAGTCAATAGATTTTTTTTTTTCTTTTGGTAACGAGTAAGAACATCAATATATTATACATTTAAACCTACTCATTGTAGGCAATGGTTAAAGACAAAAGAACAAAGATAACAGTTGAGCTAATCCCGCTCATCATTAAAATTTCATTTTATTCTTTTGAGATTTCTTAATATTTTGAAAAAAAAACATGCCATCATCACACAAAAGTTGGCATAACCAACGCCCTGCTCATTGTTTATTGTTAAAATCTCTTTCTATTCCATTTCAATTCTTTGGTTACGTCCAAATAAACGTTTCATTATTTATTTCTCACGTGACATCACATAAAAGTGGGGATAGCCCACCATTTGAGGACATTTTGTGTAGCTGTTGGCATCTCAGTTAAGGGATGCACGTGGCTTCACCTAATTGGTGTCCAATGAATTTATAAACAAAACAAAATAAACTACAACCCATTTGATAAAAAATTGAGATCTGGATACTTGTGCGCCTTTGGTAGAGGCCTCTCTCTCAAGGTGTCGTTATTTTTTATTTTTTATGTAACTTAACAATTACCACGCTCTTAGATAAAAAAAAAAAAAAAAAAAAAAAAAAAAAAAAAAAAACATATATATCTATATCTATATATATATATATATATATATATATATTTAAGAATCAATATTATTTTCTTTTTCTTTTTTTTTTAATCACACAATAACCTAGGTGAAAACGGCACCGACTTCAGACCAATCAAGAACAAGCCTGATAGTATGGATCAACAAAAAGTCCAATTTATTTTCCTCTCAAGATCAGCCCTGAATCAAAAGAGGACTATGAGCTGCACAACTACTACCCAAATACAAAAATTTTTAAAAATAAAAATAAAAGAGGCAGTGATATACGAAGAGAATAAATTGGCTTTTCTATTTTTCACCCTTTTCCTTTTTCTCTTACCTTCTATTTAGTTTATGGATTCTAAAAAAGAAAAAGAAAAAAAAATAAGGAGGAAAGAAAATGAAAGAAAAAGATAAAATTATATCAAGTCAAAATTATTCTAATTCTTCTTCTTCTTTTCCTTCTAATTTTACATTGCAACCAAATGAAAAAAAATACAATTCCTTTCTTTTTTTTTTTTTTTTTTCCCTTCATAAAATCTGCAAACCAAATAGAGCCTTAATCTTTATATTTCATAAGAGAGGATATAAACCACATATATTTGTATAAGATCACAACTAATCATCTGTCAAAACCTGTGGTTAATAGCCGCCGTTAGACCGATCGTCTTTTTTTTTTTTTTTTTTTTTCTTTTTTTTGGGGGGGTGGGATTGTTCGTGGGTGGGTGTGTGGAGAGAAAGATAAAGAACATAGTACACACAAACATCCTAAAAACCTTCCCCCTAGAAGGAGGAAATATGCTTCCAGTGAATGTATTCAATGCTGAGTTTAAAAAATTCATCGTGCTGCTGACATGAAATCAGAAGTGGGATGAGATTTTGGAGAGCTGATATCAAAAGGTTAAAAAATGCTATTGAAATAACCAAAATGACCTTTTAATCCCAACCGTGATGCTGCAACTAGTTACAGGGGGATTTTGTGGGTTGTCACATTTTTTTAATGCATATTTGGCGCAGATACGTTCAACATAGATGTCATACTGAACAGCTAATTAACGCAAAAACGTATTAAGAAAAAAACATACCAATTTCACCAAAAACAAGCTTCATTTCTATTTGATCCCTGCACATAATTTGAAACACATTGGGGTATAAAATCCAACCAACAAAATAAAAATGGTTTACACAGGATATAATATACTCGTAGTTGTCTGGACGAATTTTCTATCATTACTAGGATCTTTCTGCAATCATTAAAATTAGAATCAATCTATACAAATATATTTTCACAAAAAATCCTAACATAACACAGGTCCAAAAGAAGTACTAACCCCATTCCACTATAGATGATAATGCTAGCATTAAGGATCACAAGCAGAAGCTGGTATTTGTATATTGAATTTTTTTTTTTTTTGGTCTTTGACCCAGTGTATCCCCAAAGCTGACAATCAAGGAACTAATCACTGTCACAACAGGTAGGCAACGGTAAATCGCTAGGCTAAGGATTTTTTCCAAAGTGTTGGGACTTGAACTCGGGATCTTTCACCTCCACTCGAGACAGCCACTTTGGAGCCAAGTGCCCAACCACTAAACCAATCCACTGGGTTATTTGTATACTGAATTTTTAATCATTACTAAAGTGGCACAAAAATTTTGTGAGTTGGATGGAAATAGCTATCCATGGAATTGGACTGATGTCTAGATTATCAGCTCTAGCATCCCAAAATAAAGAGTTAAAAATCCATTACACACTTTAGATACACATCAGGAGAGAGGCAGCACTGACCCAACTACCCCTTGCTAAGAAGGGAAGCAATTGGTGGAGCTAACATCAGGCAAACCAGAGCCTACAGGCATCATTAGCTCTGCAAATTGGCTTTATGATGCCATTTTCACCACTTTATCAAAATAGAACATTTGAGTTGGACTCTCCCAGAACAAGGAAGTACATCTTGCAAAGTTCCAATCCATGCTACTGCTTCCACCTATCTTGCACAAGACACTGAGAAAACAGAAATGGAATGACCTTTCTTCCCAAATGTCATCAAAGACATTTCGATTCCTTCCTTCCCAAATTTAACGATTAGTGGATTCAATAGAGTAATTTAAATTACAACTCGTTGAAAGATTGTATGGATTCCTAAAAGAGAAACAGAGCACATGGTCCAAGATTATAAGGCATTAAGGCCCCAACATTGTATAAGAAATGGAGAAGAGTATGCGATTTTTTTCTTTCCCCTAAGCAACTAGTAGGGGAATTCAAAATGGAATGTAAGACAAGGAAAAATCTCAACAGTTAGAAATCTATTTGAGCATTAGGACCTAGTTCGTTTGTCACACAAACCTGAAGTTCTTCAAGGCTAGCAGTTGCATGCAGACTTGTTTATCCACAGTTTAATAGGACTCTAGGAGTAAGGGAAATGTTAGAACCTATTGACTAACAAAGTAAAGCCCCCACCAGAATGCACCACCTGCATGAGCTTAGCTGCAGGGATTTTTACCTATACAAAGTGTGGAACACATTAAACAACCAGTATTTGCAACCTGACAGATAAGGAGAACAGAAAAGAGTTCCCCCTAAACTAAATTAAAGAAACAGACATATATAAGGAAAGGAAGACAACAGTAAAGAGTTGGAACACCTTGAACTTAAATAGAGACCACGAAAAAATCTCTCCCTTTTTCAAGAAATTCAGAAATCTCGCATCATAACATTACTCAAAGACAGCTTTTATATTAGTATGTGGCTTACTAAGATGTTATCGTGTCAACAGAGGATAGGTGAACTCATGGGAGTAGAATTGAAAGTGTCAATGAAATCGATATACATCCAGGAATCACAAAGCTAACACAAATGAAAGGGTTCAAATCATCAAGTACATGTATTCAGGATATACCTTAAGTGTAAGTCTATGAAAACAAATCAGTTCAAGTTCCATGGTAGCAAAAATGGTAGGTTCTTATAATAGCACTCTACTTGTGGTTTCTGCTATTGCCATCTATTACTAGAACCCTCAATAGGGATGAGATACAAGCACTTGTATCCGTCCTTGATATTTCTACTAACTGTTTCAATTCTTTGGTACCTAAATGGGTTTTTAGTCTTACTAGTCTCATTTGTCTTGATCTTGGCTTCTGTAACTTTTTTTGGTCCAATTCCAAGTGGTCTCCGGAACATGACCGACCTTACACATCTTTATCTATTCTATAATAATTTTAATTCTACTATACCGAATTGGCTCAACAGTTTCAGACAACTTGAGATCGTTGACCTTGGCTCCAATAAATTGCAAGGTATAATCTGAAGTGCAGTTGGAAATTTGACATCTGTCACTGCACTCTACTTGTATAACAATCAACTTGAAGGGGCAATTCCCAGATCCTTAGGAAATCTCTACAAATTGGAAGCAATTGCATTGTCAGGTAACGAATTCGTTGGAGATCTAGGTTGCAAAAGTTTCTGAATGCATTTTGAGAAATTTGGAATCCTTTCATTTAGCTGGGAGTTTCATATTTGTTTAGTTGACTGATCAAATTACAAAATTTGAAAATCTAACCCTACTTTCTCTTCTAGGTAATTCAATTTCCGGTCCCATCCCACAAAGTTTGTGGAACCTTTCAAAGTTGGAAAGACTTCATATTGACAATAATTTGTTGGAAGGGGTTGTGTCAGAACTTCACTTTGCCAATCTCACGAATCTGAAAAACTTGTACGCATCTAGAAATCAATTGGTCTTGAAAGCAAGTTCAAATTGGATTCCTCGTTTTCAACTCGAATCTTTAGAACTAAGTTCTTGGCATTTGGGCCCACAATTCCCTTTGTGGCTCAAATCACAAAAGCATCTTGGGCGCCTCGACCTATCCTGCACTGTAATTTCAGATACCATTCCCACTTGATTTTGGAACCTATCTTCCCAGTACACCTTTTTGAATCTCTCTCATAACCAAATTCATGGTGAGATTCCATATATACCCGGACTTGAAAATTCATATTCATTCGTTTACCTGAGTTCTAACCAATTCAAAGGTCTATTACCTCGTATCACTTTGAATATAGTTGAACTAGATCTTTCTGACAATTCATTTTCTGGAAATATTTTCCACTTCCTATGTGACAGAACAGATGAACCACATGAACTAGAAATTCTTCATTTTGGAGAGAATCATTTAGCGGGAGAAATTCCTGATCGTTGGATGAACTGACAATCATTGGAGGTCATAAATTTGGGAAACAATAACTTGATAGGGAATATTTCAAGCTCTATGCGATATTTACATCGCCTCCAATCATTGCACTTGCGCAACAATAGCCCCTCTAGAGAGTTACCTCAACATCTATGGAATTTTACAGAATTAATTACTCTTGACCTTGGTGTCAATGAATTCATAGGAGGCATACCAATTTGAAAGCCACGTCGACAAAGAGAGATACAAATTGGCGCATTTCTTATTCCTCTTATGGTGATAATTTTTTGAAGAATGCAGTTATTATGACAAAAGGAAGAGAGCTTCAATATAACACAATCCTGTCTCTTGTGGCTAGTGTGGACCGTTCAAGCAACAACTTAACAGGGAAGTTCTAGAAGAACTAACAAGCCAATTGGGATTGATATCGTTGAATTTGTCAGGTAATCATTTGACTGGAAGGATACCAGAAAACATCGACAATATGATGTTATTAGAATCTCTTGATTTCTCAAGAGACCAACTTTCAGGTGAAATTCCACCAAGCATGTCAAGTACAACATTTTTGAATTACTTAAATTTGTCTTACAACAACTTGTTGGGAAAAATTCCACTGAGCACACAACTACAAAGCTTAAATGCTTCTAGTTTTGTTGGCAACTAACTTTGTGGACCTCCTCTCACAAAGAGTTGTAGTGCAAATGGGATGACACCTGATGCTGGAAATGAGGGAAATGAAGGTGGAGATGGGTTTAAAGTGGAGTGGTTTTATTTGAGCATGTTATTAGGATTTGTAGTGGGTTTTTGGGTTGTCTGTGGATCTTTACTGTTCAACAAATCATGGAGATGTGCCCATTTCTTGTTTTTAGATCAAGTGTGGTACAAGCTTGTGATTGTTTTAGTAAATTTTTTTAGATTTTTCGGGTGATGTAAAATATTGTGTTTATGCTCAACTTAGACAATAAGTAAATATATTGTATCCTCTCAATGAATTTGAGCTCATAACAATATTTCGATCCCACTCTGTGTGTGAGGCATTTATACATGCATGTCATGATATATTAAGCTTCAGAATAGCCCAAACATTTTATGTTTTATTTATTCGTGTACAAATACAGCAATTAAAAGCTGGAACTAACAATTAAAAATATCAAAAGCACGTTTGATATTTTTAATTCAAGTCTAATTTTTTGTTAATATTGAAAAATATTGCTGGTGATTATGGGTGATTCATAATCTTCATTTACGAACAATATTTAGCTATCGCTAATGAAAACAATTGAAATTAAATGATTCCTAACTATATAAGGTCCTCAAAAGCTTTTGTACAAATTAAAATGACTGATTTAATTTTTGCCATGTGCCCATATTTCATAATGAATTCATGTTTTATATCTTTTCCACTTCTATCTTTAGGATAAATTACATGACACTCTTCAAGATCATACTTTAAATAAAACCAGACAAAATTATCCCAAGCTATGTAGGGGGTTTGATCTATAACTTGGTCAGAATTTAATTTATAATTTAATGCATATGTTTTACCGTTTGATCTGGATGTTGATGTATATATCATTTTAATTATATTTCTATAAGCCTAAAATACCGTGCCAGACAAGATTTTCTCAATGAAAACATTGGCCCCAATATCATATTTATCACATTGAGTTTAATTCTATAATCAAATATGATCTTCTTCTTCTTCTTCTTCTTCTTCTTTTCACTAACAAATATAACATAATCTTATCACTTAAGCACCCACACAAAAGAGGTGAAATCATAATTTTTCTCCCACACTTCCCTTAAAATGAAAAAATGTGCCATCTATAGTCCTACCAACATGTCATCATCAATCATCACAGATTCTCCCACCAAAATTATTCACATCTAACTTAGTCTTTTGCCCAAAAAAACAAAAAAACTTCTAGTCAGGTGGGTCCCACCTAGTTCTGAACATGTGGCCCATAATTGAACCCAAAAAAAGAAAAAAAAAGAAAAAACATGTGGCCCGTAAAGAGGTCTCTATGACCGTATGAGTAACCATACTATAATAGATACTCCCCCGTAGGGTAAAAGGTGGGAAAAAAAAACACAATAATTACGTGAACATCACCTCATACAAGACAATAAAGTCTTTGGCAATGCTGAATAATTAGGCCATGGGGTGGTGAAAATGGCACGCAGGCAAAAAATTTCCTTCGCTGCTCAACTCCCACATGGCAATCAATTCAAAAATCAGACGGGAGATCTCCATCGGACGGTCCAAAATTCTTGGAATAAAATACACACGTAAGCATATAGATATAAAGGTTGATATCATCGTGTGCTGAAGGAGAAGAAAGAAGATAGGAAAAGAGAGAAAAATGGCGATAGGGGTGAAGGCAGGGCTATTCACGTTCGTGGTGCACGCGCTGGCGATCGCGGGTGCGGTTATGGTGCTGGTGTGGTGCATACACTTCAGGGGTGGTCTAGCCTGGGATGCCACCAACAAGAGCCTCATCATTTTTTATTTATTTATTTGGCTAATAAGCAAGAGCCTCATCTTTAATGTAAGCTCGCTCTCTCTCTCTCTATAAGTATATATAAAATGACTTTCAAGATGAAGAAAGTTGGTTTCTTAAATGTAAGTTCTTGGCATTTGGGCACACAATTCTCTCTGTGGCTCAAATCACATAAGCATTTTGGGACCTTGACCTATCTTGCACTGAAATTTCGGACACAATTCTCACTTGATTTTGGAGCTTATCTTCCTTATAATTTTTTATAAATCTCTCCCGTAACCAAATTTATGGTGAGATTCCATATATACCTAGACTAGCTTGAAAGTCATTTTTCATTCGTTTACTTGAGTTCCAACCAATTCAAGGGTCTATTACCTCATATCTCTTTGAATATAACTAAATTAGATCTTTCCAACAATTCATTTTTTGGAAATATTTCCTTCTTCCTATGTGACAAAATAGATAAACCACGTGAACTGGAAATTCTTAATCTTGGAGAAAATCGTTTATCAAGAGAAATTCCTGATTATAAGATGAACTGACAATCGTTGAAGGTCATAAATTTGGGAAACAATAAATTAATAGAGAGTATTCACAGCTCTATGTTGTATTTACATCACCTCCAATCACTACACTTGCGCAACAATAGTCTCTCACGAGAAATACCTTTGTCTCTACAAAATTGTACAAGACTCTTTGCTCTTGACCTTGGTGGGAATAAACTCGGTGGAAGCTAGCATACCAACATGGATGGGGACAAGTCTTTCAAATCTAAATGTCTTAAGTCTTCACTTGAATAATTTTATTGGAGAAATTCCTCCTCAACTTTGTCAGCTCTCTTCCCTTCAAATCATGGACCTTGCAAAGAATAATTTATCAGAAACAATACCCTCATGTATTAACCACTTGAAAGCCATGGCGACAAAAAGAAGTTCAAGTTGGCATATTTATTATTCATCTCTTACTATTAATCAGTTTTTAGAGAACGCATATGTAGTGACAAAAGGAAGGGAGTTTCAATATGACACCATCCTAACACTTATGGCTAGCCTGGACCTTTCAAGCAACAACCTCTTGGGACTATTATCATTAAATTTGTCAAACAATCATTTGACATAAAGGATACCAAAGAGGATTGGCAATATGGAACTATTGGAATCTCTTGATTTATCAAGAAACCAACTTTCTGATGAAATTCCACCAAGCATGTCATGTATGAGTTTTTTAAGTTACTTGGATTCGTCTTACAATAACTTGTCGGAAAAAATTCCATTGGGCACCCAACTCCAGAGCTTGAATGCTTCTAGCTTTGTTGGCAACCAACTTTGTGGACCTCCACTCATAGAGAAGTGTAGTGCAGATGTGATAACATGCACCAGATGTTGGAAATGGAGGAAATGAAGGTGAAGATGGGTTTAAAGTGGAGTGGTTTAATTTGAGCATGTTGCTAGGATTTGTAGTGGGCTTTTGGGTTATCTGTGGACCTTTGCTGTTCAACAGATCATGGAGATTTGCCTATTTCTTGTTTTTAGATCGAGTGTGGTACAAGCTTTATGATAGTTTTAGTAAATTTTATTAGATTTTTAAGGTGATGCAAAATATTGTGTTTATGGTAACTTACACAATAAGAAAATGGATCTCTTCTTTTGGAAAGTGATGTCGATGCTTATAACAGTTTTTTGGGTGTGGGTGGGGGTGGTGTTAATGAATTATACAATTATTTCAATGACACTTTATTCAGTTGTAGGAAAGAGGGGTAAAAAGCAAAATTCAAAAGCCAAAAAGGAAGAAAGAAAAAACAAAACCAAACAAAATAGTCCTAGGCTATTTAGGTCTACAACTCTACTGTTGGAATTTCTTAGTACATTTTTCTTTCAATCATATGAGTGACAATGTCACCAGAACCAATTAATCATATTATCAATTAAAATTATTGATCTCTTTTTGTTTTTCATGCCCACTAAAGTTACTTAAAGGCAACATAATTCTTTTGATAAATAAAGCGAAAAAATTTGTATAGCACTTTAACAGAGGTGCAAATGCCGATATATAAAATAAAAGAGCTTGTCATTTCATTAATTGAATTTTGATTAAGAGGAGTGTCATGCTAGATCAGGTGTTAAGAAAAAATTTTGAAATTTGGAAATTTTAAACTGCAATCACAAACCCAGAGCTATAAGATCCTAAATTTTCCTTTCCTTTTTCCATGAACTTCTTGGCAACCAAACAGGGCACTTGTGTTAGTATTTTTTATTTATTTATTTAGTAATATGTGTTTATAAATTACAAGCACAATGCACTTACTTGAAAATCTTACACGTTTGATCAAAAAAAAAAAAAAAAAAATCTTACACGTGCTCAAGCCCAATAAGCTTGAGCACATTGTCATGAGTCATGACTAGAAGCTGAAGGCGGTTCTAGGCCCATCTGGCCCAACTTGCCTAGCACGGCAGCACACCTGCTTTTGGTTTGAATCGGCCTGGGTAGGCATATCAGCCCAGACCAGGATAGAACCGGGCTGATAAGTTTAATTACTTACTAGTAACATTTTTTATTTACCTTTTTTTTTTGTCAAATACAGTATCTAGGCATGTGGGATATGCGGAATATTTGTTAATCTAGGCTTTGAAAAATTTGATGTGTGTATTTGTGTAGAGTGTAGACATATTTCTTACTAGTAACATTGATTTTTTATTGAGTGAGGCTATTGTCCACCACATAAAGTACTCAAAGCCCCCCATTAGTTTACACTTTTTGAGGTTTTATGAAAAATATGAAAGGTTTTTATGAAAGTCATAACATTGTTCACTAGAAAACATCATTCTGAACAACTTTGAAGAAGAAATTTTTTCCAAAACCTATCATTTAAGCAGACTTTTTGGCCATTTACAATCTCTATTTCATTTTCCATGAAAAATTGCCAAAAAGTCTACTTAAATGATAAATTTTGGAAAAACTCTCTTCTACAAAGTTGTCTGGAATGATGTTTTCTAGTAGACTATGTGATTAGTTTTCATAAATTTTTTTTATATTTTTCATAAAACCTTAAAAATGTAAATTAAATGGGGGGCTTAGAGTATTTTATGTGGTGGCAATAGCCTGGCCCTTTTTTATTTTGACTTTATTTTTTTGGCCAATGGGAATATTCAATCTTGTGGGATATTTGAGATATCAATATTTTTCGAAGAGTTTGAACCCAAGATCTCTCACTTAATAAGTTTAATTTCATTTTAATTGAGAAAATATAATTAGTGACGATGGAAAATTGGTAGTTGTCATTAATCCAATTATGGGATGTTCAAATCAACGAAGATTTGTAGGCGACATTGAAAGGATTGAGAATATCCATCAATCAGGAAGGTTTCAATTCTACTTAATTAAATAATGATAAAATCAAATTGATCTGATCAATTGCGCTAATTACCTAGGCAGTAATGCCTTACAATTCAAAGGTATGTGGAGTCTCTCACTTGAACTCTATGATTTCTAAATTGGGTGTCAAAAAGTCTCAACAACCCATTGCTTCCCCTCTTTTTCAATTGAGGCCAACATGCAAGAAACTCGAACAAGGCCAATTTTTTCCAACGCCTAGACTCGTAGCATCGGTTGAAAATTTGCCCGCAGTAGTCCTCCGAAAGGTTTTGGACTCATTTTTCCATTTCTAAAAAGGGTGACTTTAGGCCGTTCTTCCCGTGTGGGACAGTTGAGACGAAAAAGGGATATCGAAGGACAGTGAGGCGAAACTGCCCCGAAATTAACAATGGGAAGACATCCTCCCTCCTATCCTAACCATTACCAATTCAAGTTGGGTGCATGTGAACCAATATCTTTGAAACCCCTTTTTTGTGTGTGTGTGTGTACGATATCATGTGGGAGACTCTAAGTTAAGAGGATTAGTCCAAACTTGAAGTTTAGGTCCCCATTTAATTTGTTTGATTGCTGAGGATATTGGGAGACTCAAGGATTTGTGGAAACTTGGAGTTTATGTCCCCATTTGTTTTGACTTCTGAGGATGTTGGGTATGATAATAGACAATTTGATGCTGATTTGAGTGGAAACCACATGATATTAATGTAAAATGGGGCTAACCACCACAAGGATACAGATATGCTCTATAACTTTCTATGCCTTTTATCTTCTTCCCACATCTCCTCAATTGGGAAATCATGTACGCATGTTGCTATTAAGTAAGGAAAATGCTACTTAGCCTCATATTTTGTCCTATAAATCTTGCCTTACTAAGAGAATAAGATTTAAAGTTGTGAAATCTACTAATATGGTTAAACTCTAAAAATTGAAACAAAACTAAATCCATAAAGCAAAATATAAGACTAACTAGCATTTCCCAATTGTACCAGGATCCTCTGCCATGTTCTTGTCATACTCCACGTCACAAAACCACCCATCTAACAGATCAAATCATGTTTTAATTTGTATTACTGGGTGAACCTTAAAAACGGTGTCGTTTGAATTTATTTTTTTCTGCCCTTTTTTTATTTTTTTGTTTTTTCCCGGCCACCAGATGTCCCAAAATCTCTCTCTGTGTAAAACCCCCAATGGGAACCGTCTTTCTCTCCACAATCGGTACTATCACTACAAGAACAAGAAGTATACAACTCCACATTCACCAGCCGCACCACCAAATCCGGCGTTGAGACCCATCTTTCCCCACCGTCAATAGGTCCATGTGGAGCTCGAGGATGGTGATCGTGGTGGATGTTGCAGTTTTGAAAATGGGAGAGATCAAATCTATTTCAGATCTGAATGATTTGGGGTGGACATGGGTCTTAGGTTTCATGGATTTTGAGTTGTTCATCGAGAAGACAACCAATACCCCTTCTCTTTATATCTCACCCTCTTCATCTCTCATTTGCTTCCTTTTTCTTTCTTTCTTCTTCTTTCGTTTTTTTTTTTTTCCTCTCTCTATTGTTTGTTTTTTTCTTTGTTTTCTCTTAGATGGCTAGGGAAATGCGAGGGTGAAAACCATCGTTATCGATATTACTGTTAAAAGGTGAAGGTGGAAGTAAATAAACTAATGTCATGTTTGTTTGGTTGGAATGGAATGGATAGAATGGAATTCCATTCCCATTCATTCTAAACAACATGTTTAAATAAAATAATTAAATAAGAATGGAATTAAACAGTATTAGTGAATTATAATGATATTCATTTCTCAATGTTTATCTCAATCTCATTTCATTCCAGATTATTTTGAATATGGAATCAGATTCTATTCCCACTCATTCCATTCCAACCAAACAAACATGGGCTAAGATGTTGCCGCCGTGGGTGGCCGGAAATGATGGCCGGACTGGTTTGTTTCTGTTTTCTAACAGAAGTGAAATTCACTGTCCTAAAATAAAATGACATCGTTTTAAGGTTCTTTCGCGTGAGAAAAAAAAAATTTACAAGGGGATTTCATCCATTGGATGGATGATTTCACCACATGGGCAAAAACTTCCCTGTAACTATGATTTGGCTAGGTGGTATCACCAGCCAATCACATGCAAGTAAAGTGGGAAAATGAGACCTATAAGTACACTGATTTTTCCACTCTGCTTGATTGTGATTGGCTGGTGATACCACTTGGTCATATCACAGTTACATGGAAGTTCTGCTCTGCCACATGTGCCTTTCGCCAAAACTTATGGCACTTTGCCATAGCATGACAGAGGATCCTGTCCCTTCCCACACAGTAGCATGGGAATGCCATGCCTTCGTCAGCCACACAGCATTTAATGCGTCGTGGTGAAGCCGGTAAAGAAAATAATTGAGTTTATAAAAGTCTTTCTCACATCGATTTGAATTTTACTCTCGTAAATAATGGCAGCAACCATTCTTGGAATTATTTTCTTTTCTTTCCCTTTTTTTTTTAATTTCTTTTTAACGAAAATTTTATTTGGATAAAGCAGGTTCATAAAAAATCCTACATTTTATATGGATTAGACAAGTTCAAAACTTATGAGAATTATAAAACTTTATATGAGTGATCTCAAAAAGTTTAACAAGAGTCAAACTTAAGACCTCTATTTCATAACGTAACGTCCTTTACTAAAGAAGCTGTCCCTTGGGGTTTACTTTTCACTTATACACAACATTATTAATTTATGATGAGATTTGTTTTTCTTTGTAACATATAGCAAAAGACTAAAGACATTTTTAAATTTCAGTCTTTCAATCATTTTCCTACATTAGAGGATTTCCACAATTAGTAGTAGTTGTTGTTGTTGTTGTTGTTGTTGTTGTTGTTGTTGTTTTATTTATTTATTTATTTTTTTTGTCAATCAATAGAATTTACTTACACCCCTAACTTGATAACTCCCAATATCAATAAATAGGTATTAATGTTTTTTTATAAACTTAAACTCAAAATCACTCAATCAATAAGTAAAAAAAATGTCATTAACCTATCATGCTATCAGCAATTATCATGGCTTTATTCATGAGAGCTCTTACAATTCTTTTCCTTCTGTATCTCAACCTATTAAAAACCATTGAAATTAGCTTTTGCGATAGAAACTTTAATGTAATTTGCATTAAAAGTAAGAAGCAAGCCCTTTCACGCTTCAAGAAAGATCTTGTAGATCCTTCTTGTAATAATTATCATTGTGGTAATAATTCACCATCCATATATATATATATATATATCTCCCTAATACTTCTTGCACTCCTTCCCATTATGTTTATATCATATAATGACTTTAATGACCTTAAGTGAGTCTCAAACCACTTACTCACAATTAGATTGATGAAATATTATTCCTATAAAAAAGATATTGATGAGTATAAGAATAAAAAGTTTTACATTGTGTCAATGGATTCCTCCTCTATAATATATATATACTGATAAGTTTTTAATTTGCAGAGCTTAGTTATTACTTAACCTCAGTTTTGGTACATCCATTTTTATTGCAAATTTCTTACAAGTTTCAATTATTATTATTTTTTTTTGCCGCGGGGGGGAGGGGGTGGTTGGTGGGGGTAGGGGTATATGGTATTTGGAATTATATGGTTTATACCTGTTTCAAGAGGTGAACTACAATATAAATCAGTGTACATTCTGCATGATGAAGTCAGATAGACATATTTATATATGGACAATGCTTGGCTCGATCTTCACAGTGGAGGAGCAACTCCTCCTTCCCTCCCACTCATATTACGACACGTTTAATAGTTAATTTTAAAAAATATGAATATGTGGATACAAATATGTGAACACAGTGAATATAAATATATAGATACATAATTATATTTATTTGGACACATAAACACGTATATATATATGGACACATAGATGAATGTCTATAATAACATAACATATGGATACATGTATATAATCAATTTTCATTTGATTGTTATACACGTGGCATAATATGAGTGGGAGGGAAGAGCAGTTGTTCTTCCACTGTGAGAATCCTAGTATTATCCTTTATGTATGGGGAGGCTCTAAGTCAAGACAGAGATTTGTCCAATTGTCCAAACTTGAAGTTGGACCCGGCTCTACCTTGGAATTAATATCTTCACTTTATTTGTTTCGACTATGCTGCACTTGTGATAATGCCGAATGATAATTCGCTTTTTATTTATTTATGTATTTTTATTTTTTTTATCAAGAGGTACAGATGTTTTGCACTTGACTAATCCCCTGGGCATATGCAATCCCCTGTCCTACATGCACCAAACAATTACAGGACCAAAGTCCATGGGGGTACCTTGAGGGGGAATAGTGGGAATGGAACTAAGACCTCTTGCATAGCAATAGAGCCTTGGACCATCCAGTCCACCCCTCAAGGGTATGCCGAATCATAATTCACCTGCCCCAAAATATGCCCACCACATATCCTGATTTTTAGCAACTATAGTACACACTTGGGCAGTAGCAGGTCCCATAGATATATATATATTGTGGTCACTAGATTCATTCAACGGTTCTTAAAAGCTTGTTTTTTCCAATGATTAGATTACACACTTGTTTTTTCCAATGATCATCTATTTTAGTTTATACTTTATAACAAACACCATTTGGAAAGCAAGAAGATGTGACTAGCTCGATCAACCTTTTCTTCTTCCCCCAATTAGCGCCGACAGTGAAATCATATTCATTGATTCTTAAAAACATTTTGCTATTGAGTAGGTAGCATCGGAATTTTATGCCTTCTGGCCACGCAAGCATCCCAAATCCCTCGTGGAGGAGCAAGTGACGACATTATGAGGAAATTTCCTGGAAAATAAATTAGATAGCGAAAGAAATTTTCAAAGTCCGAGTCTTTCTATCATTTTCGAATGGTAAGAATTTCAGCAATTAGTTGCAAGAGTGGTTTTCTTGAATTTTTAAATGACATTATAAATTCATCGCACGCCCCCATTGAAAATGTTAAGTCATCACCTGTTTCTTTTAACTTTCTTCGTCGTATTGCATGATCATGGCTGGATTCATGCGACCCGTTACAATTGCTTCCCTTGTGTTTCTCGCCCTATCAACTACCAATGATAATTGCTTCAGCAATGGAAACTCTGATGTAGTTTGCATCGAAAGTGAGAGGACACATGCTCAAGCCCAATAAGCTTGAGCACGTGTCTAAAATTATTTTCGAAGAGTAATCTCAAAGTCCTATCGAAGAGTAACGATTTCCAT
Organism: Liquidambar formosana; assembly: GCA_039720395.1. Lineage (NCBI taxonomy): Eukaryota > Viridiplantae > Streptophyta > Magnoliopsida > Saxifragales > Altingiaceae > Liquidambar > Liquidambar formosana. The sequence continues at coordinate 16,399,392 of CM077822.1, forward strand.
TTTGAGCTAATCCAATCTTGACATGTCCTCAAAGGTGAAATAAGGAAACAACTAAACCTCAATAGATAATGGAAGAATTTAAAAGGTGAAATAAGGAAACAACTAAACCTCAATAAATAATTTTCTAAGCAGAAATTTCAGTGTAGTTAGCTTCTTTTCTTTATTATAAAAATAGTAAAATAAAAAATAAAAAATCCAAGCCTATGCCTACCCATAATATATCCCCCTCCTTCAGGCTCTACTATGGCCAGTTCAATTTTGTTGAACCCCTAACCTCTCCTTATAAAAGGAAGACACTAGGCCAACTGTAAAAGTTGTGAGTTTGTGGAAGGGGCTTTGGTCGCTTAAATAAGAAGTCTCGGGTTTGAACCCTTGTGGATGCAGGAAACTTTTTTGGGAGAGGTTTCCGCTTTGGCGCCCGACCGTGCTTCGGAGAATTAGTTCTAGGTGAAGCCTAAATACACCTTGGGAAACCAAAAAAAAAAAAAAAAAAAAGTTGTGAGTTTAAACAATGTCATTTGAAATATGAGTCAACAATGTCTTTTTTTGTGTTTTTTTTTTTTTGGGGGGTGTGTGTGAGCATGTTAACACAATGTGGTATAATTCATAAATTTTCCAACGAGCTTTTGTTTGGTTGCAATCCAAAATTATTCTCCCTAACATGCATTGGTTTTCCCTTCTATTCTCAAATTCCACACTCACAGCTGAATGCCGAATTTCGAATATGGTCGTAACTATATGAGTTCTTGCTGGTTAGCTGGTATAAACTAACATAGTTTTGAAGAGCATTGCTTACCCATTGTCATGAGTCATGATTGGAAAGCTGAAGGCGGTTCTACGCCCATCTGGCCCAACTTGCCCAGCACACCTGGTTTTAGTTTGAACCGGCTTGGGTAGGCATATCAGCCCAGACCGGGATAGAACCGGGCTGATAAGTTTAATTTCTTACTAGTAACATTTTTATTTACCTTTTTTGTCAAATACAGTATCTAGACATGTAAATATTTTTTATTGACTACCTCCATTAAATGATCCCTTTTCATAATGAGAATGTAAATATTTTTTGGGAGAATCTATGATGGGACGATAACGCCCCATTAAAGTTGATGGGCTAACTCCATTTTATATGTAAATAATAGGATTATGTATTGATCAACATCATTCATCATTGAAATAGTTCTAATCACATTAGAACATATATATATATATAATTTAACAGCAATCAAAAATTCAGGACATGATTTATTTGAATGGAAAATATTGACACATGTGCATGTTTAAGCGAAAATAATATAAAATAAAAAAAGTTTATTTCTTAAATGTAGAGACTTTTTAATCCAAGGTTTTTCTTTGTTATTGGACATATAAGACGTCCTCAACCTATTAAAACTCGAAAGGCCAAAATTGTTACATAGACCGACCATATTGCTTATAAAATGGTTATGTCCTAATGAATTTTGATAAAGTTGGTGATTGTCTCTCTCCCTCTTTATTTATTTTTATGCTTTTACTTTTCCCTATCATGTAACTTCTGAAAAGGTCGCCTCAACTTAAATGCTTAAAGATAACATCATGGAATTTGATGACAATGGTTTGGCTCTTTTAATTTCCAAGAGTGCTGCTTTGACGAAGGCTAAAAGAAAGAGGAAAAAAAAAAAAAAAAAAAAAAAAGATTCATAGAGCAGTATACTCATGTAACAGGTATTTGATTGTCTATTAATTTCTACTAATTATACTTCATTAAGATAATAAACCTCTTAAATTAGAATATTGTAAAAAATAAAAGTCATCACTATAGTTGATGTACCAATAACCCTTCTCCTAATTATATTTATTGAATTTTTTTTTTTTAATAATAGTCAAAGTTCTTAACAAGTTTGTTCATGAGCCTAAACTTCAGGCTTGAGCTTGACTTGTTTACTAATTGATCAAGCTTGAGTTGAGCCCTTATCAAGATTTCTTGCTAAATGAGCATCTTAGCTCATTTGCAACCCTAATCACAAGAACCACAAAGCTAGGAGCCAACGCTATGGACACATGCTAAATAACACAACTTTTTGCTCAAATTGACTAGCTCAATCAAAGTGGTAGTTGCCGCCATGTTAGTTCATTATGGACAATTATTCTTTTAATGAAAAGTAAAAACTATATAATTAATTTTTATTAAAAGAATAACTATGTACAATTGATTAGGTGGTATGACTAATCAATTAAAAATTGAGCAATGCTATGAAACATTAGTATTTTTTATCCAATTGCAGTCAATCGCACCATTAGAGCATCTCTAGTGGTTTGTGCTATTTTACATGTACTATTTCTATTTTAACACATGTTATAGTGCCAAATATTATAATTGACACAAAGTACTCAAATGGTGCAAATGACACAATATGTAATTTTTTGACACAACCATCCTCCCCTTTTCTTTCTTTTTTCCAAATCAACTTTCTGCTATTTTAATATAAAGGTGTGCCGAATATAGCACAAGGATATGCTATTACTGTTTTTTAGCACACCAATGGAGATGCTCTTTGGAAAACAAGAAATTGAAACTAGGTCTACCATGCGTCCATGCACATTAATTGTAGACAAATGTTGCTATTCAAGTAAGTAGCATGAAAATTCCATGGCTTCATCGGCCACACAAGCATCTCTAGAATGCGCTGTGATGGAGAGGCAAGTGAAGAAAAATCAGAGCTTATAAAAGTCTCTCTCATGGATTTGAATTTTACATTGTTCCTCGCATAAGTCATTGTGGCAACCATCCTTTCAAAGATTTCCACTTTTCACTTATCCACGACACGATTTATAAGGTTAATTTTTTGGAAAATATAGCAAAAGGCCAAAGACATTTTTTGAAATCTTAGTCTTTGAATCATTTTCCAACACTACGGGTTGTTGGGTGTTCAAATCAAAATTAGATAATTCAAAAAATTTTATATAGTATTGAAGGTATAAATCTATCAACTTAAATTAGAATATTTTAAAAAACTAAAAGTCATCACTATAGTTGATGTACCAATAACCCTTGTCCTAATTATATGTATTGATTTTTTTTTTTTTTAATTATAGTCAAAGTTCTTAACAAGTTTGTTCATGAGCCTAAACTTCAGGCTTGAGCTTGACTTGTTTACTAATTGATCAAACTCGAGTTGGGCCCTTATCAAGATTTCTTGCTAAATGAGCATCTCAGCTCATTTGCAACCCTAATCACAAGAACCACAAAGCTAGGAACCAACATTATGGACACATGCTAAAGAACACAACTTTTTGCTCAAATTTACTAGCTCAATCAAAGTGATAGTTGCATGCCGCCATGTTAGTTCATTATGGACAATTATTCTTTTAATGAAAAGTAAAAACTATATAATTAATTCTTATTAAAAGAATAACTATGTACAATTGATTTGGTGGTATGACTAATCAATTAAAAATTGAGCAATGCTACGAAACATTACTATTTTTTATCCAATTGTAGTCGATCGCACCATTAGAGCATCTCCTATGGTTTGTGCTATTTTACATGTACTATTTCTATTTTAACACATGTTATAGTGCCAAATATTATAATTTGACACAAAGTACTCAAATGGCGCAAATGACACAATATGTAATTTTTTGACACAACCATCATCCTCTTTTTTCTTTTTCTTTTTTCCAAATCAACTTTCTACTGTTTTAATATAAAGGTGTGCCGAATATAGCACAAGGATATGCTATTATTGTTTTTTAGCACGCCAATGGAGACGCTCTTTGGAAAACAAGAAATTGAAACTAGGTCTACCATGCATCCATGCACATTAATTGTAGACAATTGTTGCTATTCGAGTAAGTAGCATGAAAATTCCATGGCTTCATCGGCCACACAAGCATATCTAGAATGCGCCGTGATGGAGAGGCAAGTGAAGAAAAATCAGAGCTCATAAAAGTCTCTCTCATGGATTTGAATTTTACATTGTTCCTCGCATAAGTCATTGTGGCAACCATCCTTTCAAGGATTTCCACTTTTCACTTTTCCACGACACGATTTATAAGGTTAATTTTTTGGAAAATATAGCAAAAGGCCAAAGACATTTTTTGAAATCTTAGTCTTTGAATCATTTTCCAACACTAAGGGTTGTTGGAGGTTCAAATCAAAATTAGATAATTCAAAAAAATTTATATAGTATTGAAGGTATAAATCCAGCCATCAACTTAAATTAGAATATTTTAAAAAATAGAAGTCATCACTATAGTTGATGTTGTAGGCTCAATACTTAAAAATTCATAAAAGGCTAAAAGAGAGAGGAAAAAAAAAAAACAAAGAAAGAAAGAAAGAAAGAAAGAGAAAAAGAAGAGAAGTTTCTCCATTCGTAGAGCAGAATAATCATGTAATAGGTATTTGATTGTCTTTTTCTGCTAATTATACTTCATTAAGATTATAAACCTTTTAAGATCCACTGTAATTCTATGAAAGACACACCTAAGACTTGTTGTTTGGTTGAAGTTGGAAGAATCGAAATAGAATGAAATGAAGTTTCAATGATCCATTCTAATTCCTCCAATTCTGATAAAACAAATGATACCCTCGATCAATAGTATTTCTGCCAATCCACCAACATAATAGGACAGTAGTGCTAAAATTTGATATTTTATATCTTTAAATTACAAATCAACCTGAGAAACCTTATATTCTTATTCATATTTCATAAAATACAATATATAATTGCTGGCTTTAATTCAGAATAATACGTATATTCTGAATTATGCACCTCAGATTTGAGTCGTGCTTTTCGAGATAGACATATTTATGGGGAGACTAAGTCAAGAAGATTAATCCAAACTTGAAGTTTACGTCCCCCATTTGTTTGACTTTTGAGGATATTGACTCCAAGTCAAGACAATGGATTTGTGGAAACTTGGAGTATATGTCCCCATTCATTTGACAGCAGAGGATGTTGGGGTCTAACATAGACAATTTGATGCTGATTTTGGGTGGGGGGAGGGGTGGTTGTGGAATGTAGAAACCATGGGCCTACTTATATTTAGTGTGACAAGCCACTTAGAGTAGAGCAAAGTGGGATTATCATATTATTTTTTAGTCTTACAATCCCACTTTACTCTATTTCATTGGTCTGTGACACCACAAGGTCATGTTGTGTAACAATTACATGGAAGACTCTTTAGCATGTGTCCATAGGGCTGCAAACACGCCGAGCTTTGGAGTATTCATGCTTGGTTCGTTAAAATGCTTATTTGTGTACTATCAAGTTGAGCTTTTCAAACATAATTGATTCGTTAAAAAACTTGTTCGTTTACTCTTGAACTGAACTTTTAATGAACCTAAATTATTATGATTAAACTCAGATTAGGAGGAAGTAGAGATCTTGTGTTCAAGCTCAAACTCGGTTTGGGTTCGATTTTAAGCTTGTTTTGTGCTCATAAAAGTAGTTTTGCATTTATAATTTGTAACCTTTAATAAGAAATATTTATGAACCAATAACCCCTGTCCTAATTTTATGTATTGATTTTTTTAAATAATAGTCAAATTGTTTTATTAAACAAGCTCATTAACGAGCCTCATTTCGAACCCTTAACAAGTTCTTTATCAAGTTCTTAACAAGTTTGTTCATGAACCTAAACTTTAAGCTTGAGCTTGACTTGTTTACTAATTAACTGAGCTTGAGTTGAGCCCTTATCAAGCATTCTCGTGAGCCGTAAATGAGCAGCGTGCTTAGCAAAAGACATTTTTTGAAATCTTAGGCACCGTTTGGTTGGGATTATTTTAAGATCTTTTTATAAGTAGAAAAAGATCTTTTTAACTTTTTTGCTTCTTGCTTTTAAGTAAAAGCAACAAAGCAAAAGTATGTTTGGTAAAAACGATTTTTGCTTTTACTTTTTATAAGAAAAGCAAAAAGCATGTTTGGTAACATAATTTTTGCTTTTACTTTTATTTTAAAAAAATTTTAAAAAATGCCCTCTCGTTTCAAAAATATAAAAAATAAAAAAAAAAGAATCTAAACTTACAATCTACGAGTAATTCTAAAAAAAAATAAAAAAAAAAGAATCTAAACTTACAATCTATGAGTAATTCTAAAAAAAATGCAAAATCCATGAATTCTACATGGCTTGCATTACTATGCATGTCTCCTAGCCAACTTCTTATTTCTACCATGATTCCTAGTTATGGAATAAATTTTGACCTATTCTATTTACCTATTTGTTTAGATATCGCATATTCTATTTGCCTATTTATTTTATTTTTTATAAGAAACAACATTGTATTAAACAAAAAGGGGAATACAAGTTGGACCAGGAGTCCAACCAACATATTCTGTTTGCCTATTTGTCATGATTCTTAAAAAAGTGAAAGACCCAGCTCAAATAAGCCAATTAGTACGATATGAGTTGGGGCTATGATGGCACAAATAGCATTTTCCTCACAAATTTACCGTTGGGTTTTCTTTTCTGGCGGCACATTTGTAAGACAAGGTGAGATTATGGAGTCTGACACCCCAAATTAGGGACTCTTATTCTCTCATATATTAACATAAATAAATAATTCACTTACAGTTTTTTACAAACTGCAATTGCACACTTTGGTGCATCTATACATGCACCCATTAGTTATCATATAAACATTCTTTTTCCAGTCAAATGTAATTGAAATTTTACAAGCCGAATGAATTTCATACAACAAATGTTCATGATAGAGCCTCAACCACTCCAAGGATAGTGACCTCTGCTTCCACCCAGCAAGTGTCCTTCAAAAGGAACCCCATGTTTGGCTGATTGAAACTACATTGTGTAATGAATCTTGGCCACCCACGATCTGGGCTTGAAGCACTGAACCAGTGAGAAACTGCATGGCCAAAGAGAACTGCAATATCGTTAATTAAAGGACAGATGTGCCCACTTCTTAGCAAAAGGCCCAATAACATTGCTTTCCTATGAATTTCTAGAACATTATTTTAAGGCATAATATCCAATCCACGTAATGAGGTAAGCAAGCCTTTACCTCGACTAAACTGGTGCTTGGCATTCATTAAGTCCAGTATGCGCAATTGGAAGTTTGCAAATATTTTAAAACCAGGAGGAAGAGCTGTTGAATCAGCTAGTACCAAATACAGCGAAAGATGGCTACCAGCACCAGTCCCTTCTCCCTTGGGATAGAGCTATATCTTCCTGCAGCACCAGGCAATAAAAGAAACAAGGGGTTATAAACAAGCGTTCTAATGGAGATTTAGATTATACAAATTAACGAGAATTTTTTTTTTAATATTCAACACAAAAATGCTGTTGGGTACATTTGGGCACCTTCTGTGCCGAAAACACATTAATTAGAATATTTTTAGAAAGAAATTATTTTTTCCACTCTTTATAGAAGTTTAAAATACAGAGGTTCACGTGTTCCTTTTTCTTGTAAAAGCCTACAAAGTACAGATTATCAACATGTAAAATATGCTACTGTTCATTTGATGCATCAATTATCAAATATAAAACTTATTCAAAACCCCTCATAAATATACCATTTTTTTATCTCCACCATTAAATGTTATTGAGTCGTAACATTCCTTATCCAACTTCCCTCAACTAGGTTGGAGCTATGATGCCCTTCCCTCAGCTGGTAAACTAGGTGACAGACAGAGAAAGGGAAAGAGAGAGGGTTCAGGTGGCCATAACAGAGGGAGCTCTTTTTTCTCTGGGAAAATGGTTGGGTAGGCGAAAACCCCCAAACAGAAATGGAGAGGGCATGGAAGATTTTGTATTAATAATGAATTTTGATTCGTTACATTTGATTACAAATCCCATTTAATCAGGCTATCACATTCTATCTCCATCTCTGTGCTGCCCAAACTAATTAGGCAGCTTTAAAAAGATGAGATTTCTCAATCAAATGATCTAAACTGTCTAAAGATAGACACCCTCCTCTCTCTATAAGTAGATGAGTTGAGATTGAACCCATGAATTTATAAATTTATAACACTAGAAGTGGGCATAACTTCTTCATAACATAGAAAACAGATTAAGCATAACTTCTTCACAAAATTGGGCTATAAATCAAAACATATTCAAATCAGACAACAAAAATTTGAATTAGATAACAATATTACATGTATTATAACAAAGGAAATGGGCTATTCAAGTTAAATCAAAACATATGCAAATCAAAAATCAATAAGATCATAAAATTAATGAAGAAAAATCAAGATCATTTTTTTTTAATGAACAAAGGAGTTTATTAGATAGAATGAGAGTTAGAACACCCAAAGTCATGGACCTACACCAGATCAAAAGAACACACCTACAGCCGCAACTACAAAACAGCCGAAGCACCTAAGATGACTCAACTTAACACCAACAAAACAACAAACACCTAACAGGCAACATGAAAGAGACAAAACAAAATACCAATTGAAACATGCCCAAGCCTCCCAAATACACCAAAAAGGAATATAAACCAGCACAAATGAGCAAATAAACCGAAACCCAATTACAAGAAACCATGACTAGAGACGATTCTGCTAGAGAGCCAATTAAACGAACTAAACCAGAGCACCAGGAAGAACACTTTGACCAGAGAAAACAGCCATTCACAATCAAAAAATGAAAACCCATATTACAAATCCAAATCGAAATAATATGAAGAATCAGAATCTGGTACAAAATTCATATTACAATATGAAAAATCAAAGACAAATCAATGTGTGAGATATAGAGAAGCTATAGTACTGTTCGTGTATATATATATATATATATATATATAAGGAAAATGAGCAGTCGAAGAACAACAATGAAAGAAAAAATCAAAAACTAAAAACCAAACTCACCTTCAAATTTCGAATCCAGCACCAAACTCTGAGTCTTAACTAGTGATTACAACAAGAAATAAACCTCAATTCCTAAAAATGCTGCAAAAATAATGCTTTAGGTTAGGGTTGGTTTGAAAGAAAAATCATGAGAGGAGAAAGAGAAGAGAGGAGAGTGGAGAGAGATGAGAGATGGAGAGGGGATAAAGAATTCTTACCTTGGTTGAGGGAGATATGGCAGAGTTGTTGCTCACACCGTTGGAGCAGAGCAAAGCGTCATGCGTCGAGTTGGGAAATGAATCACAGTCGGGTTGGGAAATGAATCACAGTCGAGGAAATAAGCTCCTACTGTGTTTATTACTTTTTGCTTATAAAAGTCCTTTATGATTGCTTTTTGCTTATTAGCAATTTTTTTGCTTTTTACTTATATTTAAGTACTTATTAAACTTGTAACCAAACACTACTTTTTGTTTTTTTAACTTTTTACTTTTAAAAGCAAAGAAGATCTTAAAATAAGTTTAACCAAACGGTGCCTTAGTCTTTCAATCATTTTTCACTTTTCTACTTTTCCTCTACATTGTAAAGAAATTTCTTGGAAAAATATAGCAAAGGCAAAATGACATTTTACGAATTCTCAATCTATAAAGTGAAATAGTAAGAAGCTTTGGGGCAAACACTATAAATAGCACACCCCTCTTGAAATTATTGAAATATATCACCTCCTTTTATAACTTTGTATAACGCGTCACATCATCATGGTGAGAGCTGTTACAATTCTTTTCTTCTTCTTCATCACCCTATTGACAACCATTCAAATCAGCTTCTGTGATAGAAACTCTGATGAGGTTTGCATTGAAAGTGAGAGGCAAGCCCTTGTGAGCTTCAAGCAAGGGCTTAGAGATCCTTCAAACCGGCTCTCCTCTTGGGCGGTTGAAAAGGACTGCTGTAAATGGGCTGGAGTTGTATGCGACAACGTAACCAGCCATGTCAAGGAGCTCGACCTTCAAAATCCTTATCGTGGATTTAATACTGGAGCTGAATATGATGCTTACCAGAGGTCCAAGTTGGGTGGGAAGATAAATTCTGCTTTACTCAATTTGAAGCATCTGAGTCACTTGGACCTGAGCTACAATGATTTTAAAGGAATTCAAATTCCCAGCTTCATCAGTTCTTTGGGGAGTTTAAGATATCTCGACTTCTCTGAAGCAGGATTTGGGGGAATGATTCCCTACCAACTTGGAAATCTCACTAATTTACGCTCTCTTGGTCTACAAGGATATTTATACGTTGAGAACCTTGGATGGATTTCAGGTCTTTCTTCTTTAGAACACCTACATCTAAGCCATGTGAACCTTAGTAAAGCATCCGACTGGCTACAAGCATTAAATATGCTCCCTTCTTTGATGGAGTTGCACCTGTCTGAATGTGGACTCGATCGTATTTCTTCTCTACCTCATGTTAATTTCACATCTCTTTCCGTCCTTGATATTTCTGATAACAGTTTCAATTCTTTGGTACCTAAATGGGTTTTTAGTCTTACTAGTCTCATTTCTCTTGATCTACGGGACAGTAAATTTTTTGGTCCAATTCCAAGTGGTTTCCAGAACATGACCGACCTTATACATCTTGATTTTTACTTTAATAATTTCAATTCTACTATACCTAACTGGCTCTACAGCTTCAGCCAACTTGAGTTCGTTGACCTTGGCCTCAATAAATTGCAAGGTATAATCTCAAGTGCAGTTGGAAATTTGACATCTGTCACTGCACTCTACTTGGATAACAATCAACTTGACGGGGCAATTCCTAGATCCTTAGGAAATCTCTATAGATTGGAAGCAATTGCATTGTCAGGTAATGAATTCGTTGGAGATCTAGGTTGCAAAAGTTTCTGAATGCATTTTGAGAAATTTGGAGTCCTTGCATTTAGCTGGGAATTTCATATTTGTTTAGTTGATTGATCAAATTACAAAATTTGAAAATCTAACCCTTCTTTCTCTTCTAGGTAATTCAATTTCCGGTCCCATCCCACAAAGTCTGGGGAACCTTTCAAAGTTGGAAGAGCTTTATATTGAAGATAATCTATTGGAAGGGGTTGTGTCAGAAGTTCACTTTACTAATCTCACGAATCTGAAATACTTGTACGCATTTAGAAATCAATTGCTCTTAAAAGCAAGTTCAGATTGGATTCCTTGCTTTCAACTCGATATTTTAGAACTAGGTTCTTGGCATTTGGGCCCGAAATTCCCTTTGTGGCTCAAATCACAGAAGCATCTTAGTGACCTTGACCTATCTTGCACTGGAATTTCAGATACCATTCCTACTTGGTTTAGGAACTTATTTTCTCAGCACACCTTTTTGAATCTCTCTCACAACCAAATTCATGGTGAGATTCCAGATATACCTGGACTTGAAAATTCATATTCATTAGTTTACCTGAGTTTCAACCAATTCACGGGTCCATTACCTCGTATCTTTTTGAATAAAACTGAGTTAGATCTTTCCAACAATTCATTTTCCGGAAATATTTCCCGCTTTCTATGTAATAGTACAGATAAACCACATGGACTAAAAATTCTTCATCTTGGAGAGAATCATTTATCGGGAGAAATTCCTGATTGTTGGATGAACTGACAATCATTAGAGGTCATAAATTTGGGAAACAATAACTTGATAGGGAATATTCCAAGCTCTATGCGATATTTACATCGCCTCCGATCATTGCAATTGCGTAACAATAGCCTCTCTGGAGAGTTACCTCAGCATCTATGGAATTTTAATTACAAAGTTAATTACTCTTGACCTTGGTGTGAATGAATTCATAGGAGGCATACCAACATGGATAGGGAGTAGCCTTTCTAATATGATGATTCTTGATCTTCATTCAAATAAGTCGAATGGAAAAATTCCTTCAGAACTCTGTCATCTCTCCTCTCTCCAAATCATGGACCTTGCAAAGAACAATTTATTAGGGACAATACCTTGTGTTTTAACAAATTGAAAGCCATGTCAACAAAGAGAGATTCAGATTTGCACATTTTTTATTCCTCTTATGGTGAATGTTTTTTGGAGAATGCAGTTATTATGACAAAAGGAAAAGAGCTTCAATATAACACCATCCTAGCACTTGTGGCTAGTATGGACCTTTCAATCAACAACTTAACTGGGGAGGTTCCAAAAGAACTAACAAGCTTATTGGGATTGATATCGTTGAATTTGTCAGGTAATCATTTGACTGGAAGGATACCAGAGAAGATCGGCGATATGGTGTTATTGGAATCTCTTGATTTCTCAAGAAACCAACTTTCAGGTGAAATTCCACCAAGCATGTCAAGTATGACCTTTTTGAATTACTTAAATTTGTCTTACAACAACTTGTCGGGAAAAATTCCACTGAGCACACAACTACAAAGCTTAAATGCTTCTAGTTTTGTCGGCAACCAACTTTGTGGACCTCCTCTCACAAAGAATTGTAGTGCAAATGGGATGACACCTGATGCTGGAAATGAGGTAAATGGAGGTGGAGATGGGTTTAAAGTGGAGTGGTTTTATTTGAGCATGTTGCTAGGATTTGTAGTGGGTTTTTGGGTTGTTTATGGACCTTTACTGTTCAACAAATCAAGGAGATGTGCCTATTTCTTGTTTTTAGATCAAGTATGGTACAAGCTTTGTGATTGTTTTAGTAAAAAATTTTAGATTTTCCGGGTGATGTAAAATATTGTGTTTATGCTTAACTTAGACAATAAGTAAATATATTGCATCCTCTCAATGAATTTGAGCTCATAAAAATATTCAGATATATCCCAATCTGTGTGTGAGGCATGTATACATGACGTCATGCGACGTTAAGCTCCAGAAAAGCCCTAACATTTTATGTTTTATTTATTCGTGTACAAATACAGCAAGTAAAAGCTGGAACTAACAATTAAAAATATCAAAAGTATGTTTGATATTTTTAATTCAAGTCTAATTTCTTGTTAATATTGAAAAATATTGCTGGTGATCGATTATGGATGATTCATAAGCTTCATTTACGAACAATATTTAGCTATCACTAATGAAAACAATTGAAATTAAATGATTCCTAACTATACAAGGTCCTCAAAAGCTTTTGTACAAATTAAAAGGATGATTTTAGCCATGTGCCCATGTTTTAGAATGAATTCATATTTTATACCTCTTCCACTTCTATTTTTTAGGATAAATTACATAAAACCCTTCAAGATTATACCTTACATAAAACCAAACAAAATTGTCCCAAGCTATGTAGGGGGTTTGACCTATAACTTTGTAGATGGAAAAGATGTAATAGCCCTAATACCACTCTGTTTGTTGGAATAAATAATTGAATACCCCTAAACTATAGGTTGAAATTCAATCTATTATTCTAAATCATTAATAACTGACACTTTGCACCCCCTACCAAGGTGCTGTTACAAAAAAAATGAAAAAATGATCACATTAAGGACACCTCTCCCCCTTTCGTAAGGGGAGGTCCTATGATCAATCCCTGTCTAATGTAGATTTTTACTAATTTGGTTTGAGACCCTATCAGCCTATCCTATGGGGTAGGAGTAAGGGTAGGGTGCAGGATTAAATTATTGTTCTTAAATACCACCCAAAAAAAAAAGAAAAAACCTACTCATGACCATTTTACTCTTTCATTTTGATTGCTCTGTCTCTTTACACTATTTATTTTATTCCTCTTCTTAGCGGTGCATGCCATTGGTTATCATACAGTTCGATGTTCACAAATTTGTAGATCTTCAAAGGGAGAGGTTGTAAGTTACAAATACTTGGTCATTGTTAATAATAATTATTCAGAATCCAGGCTCTCCAACACATGGAGGATAGAAAAACTAAGAAACAAAAGCAGGAGAACTTGCCCACACGCAAATGGACATCGAGGCATTCAGCCAAAAAAAAAAAAAAAAAACATAGACATCAAGCCCAACTACAAGAAAACAAAGGCTAAAACTAGTCAAATTAACAATGGGAAGACACCTTCCTATCCTAACCATTACCAATTCAAAGTTGGGTGCATGTGAACCAATATCTTTGATCCTTTTTTTTTTTTTTTTTTTTTTGGTACAATATCAATGAGCAGGCCCAACTTGCCAGATTCTATAATATTATTGTTTTACTTCCTCGTCTCCTCATTTCTTCCTCCTTGCATTTTACGAGTATTAAATTGTGGTCATAATTAGTTAAATCAGCAATTTATTTTGAAAGATTAGTTTGCTTTAAATGAGATAAATTGCCTCGGGGAGACACCATGCATAGCACATTTGTACCCCTCTTGAAATTATTGAATTATCACCTACTTTTTAACTTCCTCCAAGCCATTGCATGATCATGGTTAGATTCATGAGTACTGCTATTACAATTCTTTTCCTTTTCTTTCTTACCCTATTATCAACCATTCAAATTAGCTTCTATGATAGAAATTCTAATATAGTTTGCATCGAAAGTGAGAGGCAAGCCCTTCTGAGCTTCAAGCAAGATCTTAGAGATCCTTCAAACCGGCTCTCGTCTTGGGCAGTTGAAAAGGACAGCTGTAAATGGGTTGGAATTGAATGCGACAATTTTACCAGCCATGTTAGAGAGCTCCACCTTCAAACTCCTTATCATGGATATAATACTCGAGCTGAATATGATGCTTACCAGAAGTCCAAGTTGGGTGGTAACATAAATTCTTCTTTGCTCAATTTAAAGCATCTGAGTTATTTGGCCCTAAGCAACAATGATTTTGGAGGGATTCAAATTCCCAGCTTCATTGGTTCTTTGGGGAGTTTAAGATATCTTAACCTCTCTGAAGCAGGATTCCAGGGACTGATTCCTCAACAACTTGGAAATCTCTCCAGTTTGCGCTATCTTGATCTTCGAGGTCCCAATTCTTATCCTGACCCTATACTATACGTTGAGAACCTTCAATGGATTTCTGGTCTTTCTTCTTTAAAACATCTAGATCTAAGTCATATGAGCCTTAGCAAAGCATCCAACTGGTTACAGGTGATAAATACACTCCCTTCTTTGTTAGCGTTACATTCGCCCTATTGTCAACTTGATCTTATTCCCTCTATACCTCATATTAATCTCACATCTCTTTCCATCCTTGATATTACTTTCAACAATTTCAAAGGTCCAATTGCTACTGGTACTAGGAACTTGACTTCTCTCAAGGTCCTTGATGTTTCGTTTAATTGTCTTAATTTTTCATCACCTGATTGGTTATTCAGTCTTAAAGGCCTCGTTTCTCTTAACCTAAACAACAACAAATTTGAAGGCCTTATTCCAAGGAGTTTCTAGAACACGACTGGCCTTAGATATCTTGATTTGTCCTCTAATAATTTCAATTCTACTGTACCTATCTTGATTTGTCCTTTGATCGCCATTCTCGGCCTGAACTGTATATCAAATGCCGCCGACTTAATCCCCCATTTGGAGATTCTTCTGGATAGGTCGGACTTTCGGAAAACATCTTTGAGAGGTTGGTTTGTGAGAACAATAATGGTGTGTGCCTGGAAATAGTGTCGAAGCTTTCTTGACGTTGTTCGGAGTGCTAAGACGATCTTCTCCAGCAGCAAATATCATGTCTCAGCATCTAGCAAGGTTTTGCTTACATAATACACAGGTCTTTGTTCTTTTCTATCTTCTCAGACCACAACGGCGCTGACCGCATGTTGTGAAACCACCAAATAAAGGAATAATGGTTCTCTTTGTCTTGGCTTTGATAATACGGGAGGGCTTTCTAAGTTTTTAATTAAATTCTTCAAGGCAACCCGGCATTTCTCTGTTCAAATGTGCTTTGTCTTCTTCTTCTTCAGAGCCTGGAAAAAAGGTTGACATTTATCCGAAGAGGGCAAGATAAAGCGCCCAAGTGCTGCAATCATCCCATTCAACTGTTGAACCTCTCGGTACATACTCAGTTCCTTCAGTGATCGTAGTGCTTCTATCTTAGTGGGATTCACCTCGATCCCCCGGCGGGTGACCAGGTGCCCGAGAAATTTTCTAGAACCTACCCCGAAAGAACTTTTCTTGGCATTAAGTTTCATCCTGAACTAGCGTAGCCTTTCAAAAGCCTCGGCAAGGTCGACTATGTGATTGCCCTCAGTCGCGCTTTTTACGATTATGTCGTCGACATAAGCTTCCAAATTTTTTCCAATTAGCCCCTCGAACATCCAAGAGATGAGTCATTAGTATATGGCCCCAATGTTTTTGAGGCCGAAGGGCATCACCTTGTAACAGTAGGTGCTAGTTAGGGTAATAAAGGCAATTTTTTCTTGATCTTCCTCCGCCATTGGGACCTAATGATATCCGGAAAAGGCGTCAAAGATGCTCAACCGGGCATACTCGGCAATAGAGTCGACGACTTGGTCAATCTTTGGAAGCGGGAAGCTATCTTTCGAGCAGGCTTTGTTCAGGTCCGTGAAATTGACACACACCCTCCATTCGCTATTCTTCTTTTTGACACAAACTGGGTTGGCGAGCCATGTCGGGTACATTACTTCCCGTATGAATCCAGCTTTTGAAAGTTTCTTTACTTCTTCGTTTATGGCCCGACCTTGGTCATTGGATAATCTCCTTTGTTTCTGAGTAACAGGCTTGGAGCTCGAATTCACTCGGAGCCTGTATTGGATTGTATTCGAATCGATCCTTGGCATCTCATGCGGTAACCAGGCGAACACGTCAATATTTTTCTTTAAGAAGTGAAACAATTCGGATGCTTCTTTCTCGGAAAGGGAGCCTCCAAATAGGAAATAGCGCTTGGGGCACTCGTCGTCAATTATCATATTTCGGAGCTCTTCCCCCGTTCTATCGTCGAGCTCAAGTAGAGAATCTTCGACCCCGACCCGAGCGTGCTTTAATTGCTATAATGCGCTGGCGTCTTTCTTAGACTTTTTCGGCTCAGTCCCGCTTTCTTCCATTGTCTCGGGGCAGATATTATTCTTTTCTTTCTTCTTTGTCACCGACGATGGAATATGGCCTGTAAACTCATATATAAAGCACTCTCGGGCCACTGCCTGGTTTCTACGGAGCTCTATTATGCCTTCGAGTCTAGGGAAGTGAACGAACTGATGATAGGTTGAGGGTACAGCTTCTATAGCGTGGAACCAAAGTCGCCCCATTATCACGTTATATGTTGAACATTCTTCCAAAACGACGAAGTGCTGAATGGTTTTAACTCGGCCAGTTCGGACGGCTAAGGCGATTTGCCCGAGGGGGTAGGAAAGGTTCTCGTTAAACGCTTTTAAGCTCAAGTTGTTCGGAGAAAGATCATCCTTCTTCAACCCTAGTTGATTGAAGAATTTCTTGAACATAACATTTACCGAAGCCCTGTTGTCGACATAGACCTTCCCAACGTTATAATTCGCGATCATCATTTGGACTATCAGGGCATCATTGTAAGGATGCTGCGTTTTAGCAGCGGGATAATCTTTCCCGAATAATAGGGCCAAGCTTAGATCATCCTTCCCTTTTTTAGCTACGAGCGTTAGTTCCGACTTCACTTAGAACACTTCCCGAAGGTGGGAAGCCTTCTGGTATTGCGTCCAAAGGGCGCTTATGGAGACCAAAGCCTTATTATAGGCTCTGCTGATTACGTCAATGGCTCCTAGGACAGTATATCCTTCAGCTTCAGCTCTTGGTTTTTCAATCTTTTTCTCTTCAGGCTTCTTTCGATCGTCGCCCTTGGCTGTGAACTCGTTTAAGTGCCCGGATTTTGCCCAGGTCTTGAGGTTGTACGTTAGGGTTCTGTAATCTTCAGTTTTGTGGCCGTAATCTTTATGGTATTTGTAAAACCATTTTTTGTTCATCTTCTTAGGATCTGCACCTATTGGCCTCGGCTTTTCGAACAAATCCTTATTCTCAACGATTTGTAAAAACCTGTAGATTGGCATAGTGAAGACAGTAAGTACAGTCTGGTTCGATTCTTCGGTGCCTTGTCTCTTGCCAGTTCGTTCCTGGCTCGATCATCTTTCGTTCGGTCGATTCAGGGGTTCTTATCCTTTTTCTTATCTGCCTATTTGGTCTGCTTAGTCATTCAGAAAGCACCATCGAGTCTTATGTACCTTTGAACTCGATCAAGCAGCTTCTCGATGCTAGGCGACGAGTCAAGGGTCAGCTGTTCGAACAACCGAGAGGATCGGACCAATCCTCGCCTGAAGATATCAAGAGCACTCTGCTCGTCTGGTTCCTTGATTTCGGTGTAGAGTTCCCAGAACCTTTGGGAATAGTCATGCAAGGGCTCCTCCGCCCCTTGCTTCATCTCGTATAGGTTTTGCATGGTCTTGGCGTATTTTTTGCTTATTATGAATCGATCCCGAAAGAGTTTAACCAAGTCATCCCATCTTCGAATCGACTTCTCCAGAATCTTCGCTTACCACCTTAGAGCAATCTCCTCGAGGCTCATTGGGAAAATTTTGCACATAAAACCCTCGTTGTCTATGTAGAGAGACATCTTCTAGACATAATACGTCAGATGATAGTTGGTATCCGCAACCGGGGAATAAGGAGTGAAAGTAACCGTGCTGTAATTTTTTGGAGTTGGCATGTTTTGGATCCAACTTGCAAAGGGGGATTTTCCTACCCGTAAATAATTCAATGTCGGGCGTGCTGGCTCTTTTATTATCTTAATCTCCGCTCGGACCTTCTTTACGAACTCGTCTGAGGTTAAATCTCTAATTCTCCTTCTCCTCTCTTCTCGAGGACTTCTTCTATACCTCGGTTCTGCCAAGCCTTTGAAGGCTTCATAACGCTCTCTATCTCTTCGATTAGGCCTCGGGGCGAATATCTCATAGCAGCGTTTACTCCCTCTTCGACCTTGGTTATCTTCTCGATGAGTCCACTTGACACGACCAGAACTTGCTTCGGTAACGACTTTTGAATAGGAGTCTTGAACGAGTACTCGCCTCCTGTCGGTTCTTTGGTGCTCGACTCTATCCTTCAATTTCCTTTGGCTTTGATCCTCGTTCCTTTCAAACCGCCTCCTTTGGACATGCCCTCTTCAGTGCCACGGCCGGTACTCTGCAAGATGAGAGGTGTAGCTCCCCTTGTCACCGTCGTCCTCCACTGCCATTCGGCCTCTGCAAGGGGAGGTTTGATAGTGACCACGCTCCTTTAGGTTGAAGTACTCTTGCTCTAAGGCAAGCTTCTCGCGTTGCGCCTCCTCTAGCCACCCTTAAAGCATTGCAACCACGGCAGTAACCGCTTCCAAGTTAGAGTGCTTCGCAACCGCCCATTTGTACGCAGCTTGGACCTCTTGCATTTGTATTTGCATCACGGGCCTGCTAGTCTCTCCATTAAAGATGGTGCTCACCGGAGGGCGCCCGGTCGGCGGTAGAGGAAGGACTATACTAGCGCCGTTAGGCTCTGGCCTGACATACGTTGCTCCAAATCTGGTTCGCCCCACCATTTGTAAGAAAGGGAAAACGAGCTTAAACAAAGGCTTCTCGTTCGATTCCCACAGACGGCACCAAACTGTACGAGAAACAATCTGGACAGCCGGTGGAGTGCTTCAAAAAAGGTGGCCCGATAATCCAGAGCACCGCGTAACGATAGCCTGAGAGGGCTATGGAAGCTAAAATAACTCCCGAATGTGCAATAACGCTTGATGGCTCTAATGAACAGTAGTGCTAAGTGGCTCACTAAATAGTACCATTCGATTCTCCAGTGAACAATAACTTGAAAACAAATAGAATCGTCAAGGGAAGCCAGGGGTTGTCCGGCCTAAAACCCTCCGATGCTCAAGTCAGTCTCAATGTCAAAAGATAGAATGGGAGAATGAAAGGGGAGAATCAATAGAGAATGAAAGGGGGGAATCTCTAGGGTTTTGTGCCGTTGTGAAACTTACCTTCTTTGTTGTGAATGGTGTTCTTTTTATAAGAAGAAACTAGGTTTCGGATTGGGTCATCATTCTCATCTGACCGTAGTTAGTTTAGGGTTCCGAACTAACTATGGTTAATCCGGGGTTTCAGGTTTGATCAAGGTTACTCTGGAGCCTCAAGCCTGATTGTCGGCACTATTCATCCCTGACTTGGTTATCAGAAGCGTGTTCTGGCCCAGCCAGATTTCCCTTGTCAGATCTAGGAGGTAGGACAAATTCGACGCCATATGCTCGCGTGGCTCGAAGGCATTTATTCGTCCGAAGGCAAACTAGACCGAAGACATTCTGAACCAAGGCAATCAGGGCTAGAAGGAATTGCTAGCCCGAGGTCATGTGGACCCGAAGACAGTGTTCGGGGGCTAAGGAGAACCGACCATCTCGGGCGCACCACCAAAGGATTACACATGTTGGGGTCTTATAGGTTAGTCGCAAATATCCCACACACTTTTTTTAACTATATTTAAATTTTTTTTTATTAATTATCTTTCTTTATTTAATCATTTGGTGGAGAAAGAAAGAAGAAACGATGCATAGAGAGAAGGAAAGTGTCACATTTTTTACTAAAAAAATAGTTTAACTTGTAAACATTCAAAATGAGAATAGCTAAATTTTTGGAAAAGTAAAAATGAATTTTGGCCAGTTAAAATAGCCATGAAGTGGGATAATTTTCTCCTTAAAGATGCTCTAAATGGTCATTTCATAAGATCTCTATGAAGTTTATTACGTAGTATTTAGTAGGACCATTTCATATATGTTGTAGCTTTTTTAATACAACACTCTAGCTAATACACTAACATAAATATTTAGGACATTTCATGTATCTATATTTATATCTATATGTTGTGTATATATATATATATATAGAGAGAGAGAGGGCTAATCAGGTGTGGGATAACTAGGATATCCTGTTCGATCACCGTCGTCTATGAGTGACATGCACATGATCAAAGCTATATATATATATATACACTCTTGATCAGGTCAGCACATGTTGATATAAGTTATATTAGCATTATGCATTGAGGGTTATAATCCATGCATTGGCCCAATGTGTCCTATAACCTGGTAATGCACAAGGTATAACCCTAATGCAAGAATTGATATAAGTTATATCAGCATGTGCTTACCTGAGAGTTTAGAGGTCTTGATTTCTCACATCTCTATTTATATCTATAGAATAGTAACTTCGTTGCAAAACAAAGGTTAGAACTGTATCTAATTCACCCCTCTCTATTTATATGACTAGCTATTTTAGCTATTGTCATTTTGGTTAGCTAAATTTAGCTAGCAAATGTTCGCTAGCTAAACTATTTTTATTTACAAAAGGGACACTTGTCCCTCTTTATACATCATTCTATTTTTATCTCTCCACCAAATGATTAAAAAAAGAAAGATTATTAATAAATTTTTTGAAATAACTCAAAAATAACTAGTGCTCTTAGAATACTCACTTGGATAACTAGCTAGTTATTTTAAAAAATATCATTTTGCTAACTAAATTAAAAATAAAAAAAAATTAGCTAGTACCCTTGGAGATACTCTAAGAAGAAAAAGAGTTGGATCAATATAATTTGGGTAGGTCTGAACAGTAGCGCGGGTGGTTATAGGGTGAGCAATCAGCTTAAACGTGGTTGAATATATCATGCGTGCAAAACAAACTCAATCCAATTTATTCTTGTTAGGTTAATTAGGCTAAGCACTTGGGTTCTGGTTTAGAATTTTATTTTTATTTTTATTTTTGCCTGGATTGTCACATTTACCAGATCCGCATGGTCGTGTGGAAAATATGATCATTTGTCAATCATGTATAATTTTTTGTGTTGTCTCACCTTTTTCCACATGACCCAACCACTTATTTTCACTTTAACCATGACTATGAGACCACGGCAACGAATCAAGGCAAACAGTGACTAATCAGGATTGGTTCCTCGTCTTTCCCTCTTCTTTGAATTCCTCATAGACGCACTTGAAACGGCAATGGAGAATACTGATTGATTGCTCCTACTTAATTATATAGTACCATGTCCCTCGGGTCTAAAGAAAAATCTGTTGGCTCTCAAAATTCAAAGAATTTATTATATTGTTTATTTATTTTTTTAGGGACGTAGAAGAAATTCAAAGATTAAGAGAGAAGGAAAATGGTGTACTTACTTATCTACAAAAAAATAAATAAATAAATAAAATAAAACAGAGCAGATAGGTGTAATTGTGCGACTGGTTGTAATTATATTAATGTTGAAAAAATTACTATTACAACATAATTTGGATTGTAAATTAAATGTTATATTCTATATGATTGATTGGTTGTACTTATATTCTTCCATATCCCTTGGTCTTGAGAAAAATCCAATCGTTATTAAAATTCAAAGATTAAAATAGAAAAAAATTGGTGCATGTGGGGGACTGATTGATGGGGAAGTGACCACAAATTTTCCCCCAAAGCATATAATTCACAGGGCCTCTATTGGCACCTCAAGACTTACCTTTTATCTCTCTCTTATTTTAAACTTCTTAATGTTTAATGAAAAACATAAAAAAATTTCTTGAAAACTGGACATGCATGTAATCCATTAAAAAACATCATTTTGAAAAACCATTTTCTACTGAAAAACCTTTTTGTAGAAAAATGTTTTTTCAATATCTATCATTTAAGTGGATTTTTTGATCATTTATCTTCTCAGTTTCATGAAAATCTTGAGAGGTTTAAAATAAGTGATTGAGGGAGAGAAAACAAGTTTAATTTGGGTGCCCCCATTATTCATTTTTTAATTTAATTCCTTTTGTAGTCTCTTTTGGAATTTTGGGATGGGTGATATTTTTGGGATATTTTCTCAAATTTTGCGCTTACGGCCTGAGCTTGGAACAAAATCCTAAATCCAAGCCTTACAGCCAAACCAGGCCGTGGGCCAAAGGCGAACCCTTAGGCTGCGTATGGTTTGAGGGAATGGAATAGAATGAGAGTGAGAATGGAATGGAATGAGAATGGACATTCCATCACAATGTTTGGTAAGGAGTGAGAATGAAATGGAAAAGTAAAGGTGGGACCCATTTTTAATGATTTTTACTCATTGAAAGAAAGGAATAGTCATTCCTCTTGGTTTGGAAAGGAATAGCTATTCCCTCATTAGAGGGAATAGACCCCACAAGAGAATATTTCATTCCCTTATTCAACCAAACACTCACTTTTTTTTGAAGAATGGAATCACCATTCCATTCCCTTATAACAAACATAGTCTTAGTTAGAGACAAGCAGTGAAGCAACCTAGGAAGCAGTGAAGCACAGACAATTCATCGAAGGCCATGTGTCCGACACGGACACGTATTGCACACGACACTTGTCCGACACTCCTCCAACACGACATCTCTCCCTTTACTCTTTTTTTTTTCCTTCTTTTTGTTCATTATTTTCCTTTTTGTCATACATTTTCTACATACAACTCAAACTAGATTTATAAAAACAATACAAATGTATGCATTTTGAATAATTTATGTGATATTACATGACATTTTATAATTATATGTATAAAAATAAATATTTTATTAATGCCTATCTTCACTGTGTTGTGTCCTAAATTTTGAAAATTCTTGTGTCCATATGTCCATATCGTGTCATACCTGTTTCATGTATCCGTGTCTGTGCTTTTTAGGATGCAACCAATGTAGATCGTGTTTTCTTCGATTTGTGGATGGGATATTTGGTTGCAATGAAACAACATGCAGACCCAATTACCAAAACAATGTACAAATTCAAGTAGTTGTCTTAAGAGCTGGCAATGACTAGGGAGGGGCAGATTTGGATCGGTATAATTTTGGCTAGGTCTAAAAGAGAGTAGGGGTAATTATAGGGTAAGCAATCAAATTAATCATGGTTTAAATAACAAAATCAATCTAATTTGGTCTTGTTCTTCAATACTGAATGAGACAGTATCCATTCCTAAACTATTATTTGTTTTTTAAATAAACCAATTCATTGTTAATTTAAAAACACTGTGTTTATATCTTATTTTTAACAAAAAATTGAATTGATTAATATGAAAAGGAAACATACAAATTAATGTGAAATTAAAATTAGCCAAACTTATCTCTATTTCACTAGGTTTTCAGGTTTGTCAAACATCCTCTAAGGTTATGCCACTCATCTTCATGAAAACCCTGAGACTACGGCAACCAATGAAGGCAAACAGTGACTATCATTGATTCCCCAGTCCTCATAGCCTCTTCTTTTAATTCCTCGCAGCCTTATTTGAACCGGCAACCATAATATTGTTGACACTTGACAGCCGCTTCATTTTGACAGAACGGCCTTAGAAAGGATAGATTTTCTAGCATCCCTTAAATATTTGCAGATATTTATAGTGTTGCATTTCTCAAATGTAGATTTTTTTTTTTTGTTAAAAAAAATTTAGTACTCCTATTATTCCTTTTTTTCTCATATGTAGATTGGACTTACCATATAATATACGTGTGGACTACTCAAAAGATTGAAAACCATTGATTTCTCGTGCCTACATAATTCATTGTCATCTGGGTCTTTAGAAAAATCTTCTAGTTTACATGTGAAACTCATTGATGTAGAACAAGTGGACGATCAAAAGTCAAAGTGGAGAATTCGCAGACGAGTAATAGTGGATATTACTCCCTCCCAAGGTTTATTTTGATGTTGAAATTAAAAAGTATTAATGTCAATATAATTTGGATCGTAATTTAATTTAGTCTCTACATGATTCAAATCAGGCACTTAGAATAAGTTTTTTTTTTTTTTTTTGGTAATAAGAATGAGTTGACTTACCATATGATTTACTACTGTAGTGATCTATTCAAAAAGAAAATGATTGATTGCTATTTTCTCATGCTCATTTACTTCCATGTGCTGTGGTATTAAGAAAATCAAATTGAATTAATAGCAAAAAAAAAAAAAAATCAAATTGAAAGTACTGTGCAATTTGTAAGAAAAATTTGATCAGCCCTGTTAGGATAATTCAAATGACTATACCAACTAGGAGTGTAGATTACTCAAAAGAAAATCCATGGCCTCCTCTACTCACAAATTCCATGCCTATGATCCACCAACTGGAAATTTTTTTGCCGTTAAATGAATGTCAAGGCCTGCTTGTGTGAGAGAAGACCTTATGATGTCCGAGTGTACCCACCTCTGGTCACACATGCCCAAGTTTGTCTGCTCCAGAAACACGGCAACTGAGATGGTCACAGTGACTTTCATCTTTCAATTATCCACATTGCCGTAGTTGTTAAATTATAAGGAGATAGTGGTCCCAAATCAAATATATGAACAATTAGGGCTTGTCTGGTTGTCCAATTCGAAATTAGACAATTTAAGTAATTTTACATAGGATTGAAAGCATAAATCTATCACTTGAATTAAAATATTTTAAAATGTTGAAATTCTCACTATAATTGATGTTGTGGAATCAATTTCAAGAAATTTAAGGAATGCCACTATTTTGAATTGACACTCTTATTTGTGAAGATGGTCATCGTTTTCTTGAATTTGTTAATTCAAGATGATGGATTATGCCTTTTATGGCCTACCAATTGAAAGCAATGTATCAAAAAAAATTGGCCCATGCTTGAAATTGGAAGATTAGAAGTGAGAGAAAGAGAATTACCTGCGGGACTGAGGTGTCTTGCGCGGTCTTCGTTTACTTTCTACATTATTTCTTACTTCTCTGCCTTTCCTATCAATTAAGTGATATGGGATCAGCCAGGCTAACGTTAAGCTATGTGGTTTTCAGTCTTTAGTTTTTCATCTTTGCCTATTCTATGTACAAAAAGCAATACACAACTAGAACCAAGAAGACATTGTCACGTGATTTCTTTCAACCGATGAGACCATTGGTCTTGCTGGTTCTATTTCTCCAGTAACAGTTTCTTCTCCACCCATGCTGTCTACGCTTTAGGCACAGTCGATGCCCTATTGTTGCTTAATTAGGATGGTAAATTGTCTTCGTCCCTGTACCAATTAGGAGTGGAGATTACTCAGAAGAAAAATGCAGGAACCTCCAAAATAAATTTTATGCCTATGGTCCACCGAGTGGAAAATTTTTGGGTCTACTTGTGTGAAAGAGAAAGATGTCATGATATCCGAGACAAGGGTAATCTCCTTAGGCCACACATTTTGGGCTAGTTGTGTGAAAGAAAGACCTTACTATATCCGAGACGAGTGTAACCTCCTTGCCACAAATGTCCAAGATTCTCCTTAGGCCACACATTTTGGGCCTGCTTGTGTGAAAGAGAAAGACCATACTATATCCGAGACGCGTGTAACCTTGCCACACATGTCCAAGATTCTTGCTTTTAAAACACGGCCATTTATGTGTAACTGTGATGCAACTGATATGATGTCATATGCTGATGATAATAGAGTAAAGTGGAATAACTAAAGTAATTTCCCACATCTTTCAATTCGTCACACCCCAAGTTAACCATCGAAGCAAACAAATTTTAAAGAGAATATTATAGTCGCCATAGCTAATACAGTATTTCGTCCTTTTTTGCCTATCTCATCAATTAAGTGAAATCTTTGAACTATGAAATACACCAAGTAGGCTCTGTTCGCTGCCTTAAACGACTTCGTGCAACCGTTGATATGGGGTCAGCTAAAGTTAGCTATGTGGTCTTCAGCCTGATAAAAACTTATATGTAATCGTGATATTATTGATGTGGTATGATGAGGCAATGGGAGTGAAGTAAAATATAGTCTTCAATATTCAATACAGTCAGTCTTTGTACAAAAAGAAATACACAAGTGGAACCAAGAAGACATTGAACAAAGTAATAAAGCTTCCCTCTTTCTACCCAAAAAAAAAAAAAAAAAAAAAGACAGAAAAATGACTACTTTGAGCTGACTCGGCGCGCCATTGGTCTTGGTGGTTCTATATCTCCAATAACAGTTTCTTCTCCACCTATCCTAGCCTGTCTATGTAAATCATTCTTTGAACTGATAATATACACCATGATGAGAAGCACGAGGACTTCAATGGAAGGCTATACCATACTTCTTTTCTGCCACTCTTTGTTGTCCATCTTAATAATGTCCACTGCAACTGGAGATACCATCACTATGTCTCAACCCATAAGAGACGGCGACACCTTAGTTTCAGCTGCTGGAAGCTTTGAGCTTGGATTTTTCAGCCCAGGTAATTCCACGAAACGGTACTTGGGAATATGGTTCAAGCAAGTATCCAAGACAGTTGTATGGGTTGCGAACAGAGAAATCCCCCTTGTCGATTCATCGGGTGTTTTAAAGGTCACTAACCAGGGAATTCTCCAACTCGTCGGTCACAACCAGAGAATCGTTTGGTCTTCCAATTCAGCAAGATCGGTGCCTAATCCGGTTGCAATGCTTTTGGAGTCGGGGAATCTTGTTTTGAAAGATGGGAATGATAACAGCCCAGAAAATTTCCTATGGCAGAGTTTTGATTACCCTTCTGACACGTGTCTGCCCGGCATGAAGCTTGGGAAAAACGTGGTAACAGGCCTGGACCGTTACATATCGTCCTGGAAGAGCACGGATGATCCTTCTCAAGGTGATTTTACGTATCGGCTTGATCCCCATGGATATCCAGAATTTATTTTGAGCAAAGGTTCGGTTGAGCAATTCCGGTCTGGACCATGGAACGGTGTCCGGTTTAGTGGCTACTCTCAATTAAGACCAAACCCATTTTTTAAATTTGGTTTCGTTTATAATCAGGAAGAGATATATTTCAGTTATGAGCTTCTTAATAGCTCAATTATCACTAGGATGGTGATCAATCCGAATGGAGCTGTGCAGCGATTCATTTGGGATGGTCCAACCCAAGTTTGGGTCGTTTACTTAAAGTTGAAGATTGATGACTGTGACGATTATGCGCAGTGTGGCTCCTATGGCATCTGTAACATTAACCTCTCCCCTCCTTGCGGGTGTCTGAAAGGATTTGTGCCCAAAGTCCCAAAAGATTGGGGCATGGTGGATTGGTCAAAGGGCTGTGTCAGAAAAACTCCATTGGATTGCAAGAATGGGGATGGGTTTAATAAGTTCACAGGGCTGAAATTACCAGGGACGCGACGTGCATTGTATGAAGATAGCATGAACCTTGAGGAATGCAAAAATTTTTGCTTTAAGAATTGCTCTTGTATCGCTCATGCAATGTTAAACATCAAAAAAGGAACAGGGTGTTTGCTCTGGTTTGGTGACCTAATTGACATAAAAAAGTTCCCTGAGGATGATGGGCAAGATATCTACATAAGGATGGCTTGCATCAGAACTAAGTACAAAATTAATTTTCAACCTACGACACTTTGAGTTGTGCTTGTGTTGGAAATCGATTTGACCTCCTTTAAATACAACTACAGAAGGCGTACTTTCTTTTCCTTATATTCTGTTTAAATTTTAACCTTACTGCTTTCCAACTCCTTGTCTTCCTGATTTTAATTGCAATGTTCCAGATCAAGGTAATTCTACTGTGAGGACTCGGGTGCGAAACATAGTCATCGCTTTGTTGTCCACAGCACTGCTGCTTGTGGGCCTTGCTTTGCTATTTTATGTTTTGATGAAGATGCACAAGAGAGCACGTAAGTCTTTCACTCTAATTTTCTGTGAAAGTTCTTGTATAAAGTAGATCGACCTGCACTCAAAATTATTTTTAAAAAATTAAGCAATAAGATACCTCTGATTGGCCTTTTACCAGTCATGATCCTCGATCGACACACACACAAAATGTTCCTCTTCATTCGTTTTCATCCACCAAAATTGCTACTTTGCAGGAAAAGTGGAATTCAATGAAGAGGGAGATCTTACAAATGAGAGCCAGAAGGAAGATCTCGAGTCACCATTATTTGACATGGCTACAGTTAGTCAATGCAACCAATAACTTTTCATTAACAATAAACTTGGAGAAGGTGGTTTTGGACCTTGTCTACAAGGTAAACATTTTGATTTCCATTCAAGGTTTCAATATTAACCAGTTTACATGGTGTACAAATTCAAGGAACCAAGTAGGTTTTTTTATCACTATTCACAACTTTGCCAGTCAACGTTCCAACAAAATGACACAGAACTGTCGTTCTAGATGTTGGAAATTTTTACCACCACTTAGCAAACAAAAATAAAGATGTTACAGAGTATTTTCTTTTCTTTTTTATCTAAGAGCATCTCCATGGTGTGAGTTATATTACCTATGCTATTACTATTTTAGCACATGCTACAGTGTCAAAAGATATAATTTGGTACGATTTGCTCCAATGGTGTAAATGACACAATAAGTACTCCCTTCGTCCCATTAAGATAGGCCATATTTGTAACTTTTCTATGTCCCAAAATGTTTGTCTACTTTGAGAAGTCAAATCATTATTTTTATAAGTTTCCTACAATACCCTTTGTTATTTCATTGATAACTTTTGACACAAAACCTAATACAAAAAAGTTGAGGGTATTTTTGGAAAGATGAAGTTTAATTAATACAATGATGACCAGTTTCTTAAACTCCGTGATTTGTCAAACCTGGCCTATCTTTGTGGGACAGAAGGAGTACTTTTTTGGCACAATCACCATCTGTTTTTTTTTTTTTTTTTTTTTTTAACCAACTTTGTACAATTTTAGTTCAAGGATGTGCCAAATATCCCACAAGGGTGAGTTACTGCTATTTTTTAGCACACCCTTTAACACACCATTGGAGATGGAAAGAAGTCACACGCGTTGCTACACTTCAGCAAATGGCCCATTATTTATTTATTTTTGAAGTAAGCAAAATGCTAATGTTATTAGATGTCAACTATTTACAGAATCTGATACAACATTAAGTCATTAACAGCCTCAAAAATCAAAAGGGACCCCACAAATGTTATAAAAACAGGACAAAGCAATAGGAATATACCGCCGCCTAACAAATAGAACCTCTGACCCTAAAACCGCTCCACACCCAAGACTATGAATCCTATGATGACCCAGCTTCTTATATTAAGATCAACATAACTCAGAACAATAGTCAGGCCCCTCCAAGAAGTAGACAGAGGGATACAGAATTGATTACAACCTGTGCTCAAAAACAGAACACGATAGTGAGACCCTTGCATATCAAAATAGAACACAGGAGCTCAAAGTATCTCAAAGGCTCACAGCTGCCGACTAGACATAGAATCATCACTTCTTAAATAGAATTCTACCTCCTGAAGCATAACAGGCCGCTTCCCAAGCAGAACAAAGACCAATCATCTCTAGTATCAAGAACATCACAAAAATAAAACTTTCCCTCCTTCCTCTGATGCCACTACCTTGGAATTGGTGAACCAGCAAATCGGTTTGAAGTACACACAATTATGATTATCCTATTTTCTGCCAAAATAAATAAATAAATAAATAAACTCCCTCTATCAGACTAAATAATATCTACACAGCTACAATTCTTGTTTAACTTTCCCTGAAATGTATCCAGTGCCCCAAGCAATACCTCCTAAGGGACACCCCAGCAACTGACAAACCTATACAGGCCCTCATCAACACATCAGGATCCTCTTTACTTACCCAGCACTAGGATATACCTATCCCCGGAGAAACAATCTACTTTGCCAAATGACTACATCCCATATTAAAGCATAAACCCCCAGCAGCAAATGGCCCATTGGTTGATGCAATTGTAACTATTTAAAAAGATGGGTGACATTTTACAGTTGTATCCAAATTCAACAAAAATTCTAGGCTTTTGCAAAAGAACATGAAATGTTAGCAATCTTATGGGGTGATAATTTCTAGGGTGTGTTGGAAGATGGATAAGAAATAGCAGTGAAGAGGCTCTCAAAGAACTCTACACAAGGACTCGATGAGTTCAAAAATGAAGTTATACACATTGCTAGACTTCAACATCGAAATCTAGTGAAGCTTTTGGGGTGCTGCATTCAAGGAGACGAAAAGATGTTGATTTATGAACTCATGCCTAACAAAAGTTTGGACTTCTTTATTTTTGGTATGAATCTTTCTCAAAACACTTGCATATTTAATTCAACTAGTCTACACACACAATCAAGAATCTTTCATCATACAAGCTCCAAAACCTTCCTTCTTTATGAGTGTGATGTTTTGACCAAATAACTATTAATTAGGGGAAATTTTAGGCAGCAAGATATAGCAATGACACATGAATCAAAGGAAACGGGCACCTGTACTAGCTATTACCTTATCAAAATAGAATCGAAGCCACCCCCTGTGACTCCCTTTGAATTTGACATGAATAGGTAATGGCTAGTACCGGGGCAAGCTTTGATTTCACTGTTACACATGTTGCCACATAAAATTCTTTCCCATAATTCTGTTAATTATGGAGCCATGGAATCATTCTCCAAATATATTTAAGAATTTAAATATCTGATGAATGGAAAAACTTAGGCCAAAAATTTGGCAGATTATACACGAAGCATTCTACTAGATTGGTCTAAGCGCTTCCACATCATCAATGGAATTGCACAAGGGCTTCTTTATCTTCATCGCGATTCCAGACTTAGGATCATCCACAGAGATCTCAAAGCAAGTAATATTTTACTAGATAATGAGATGAACGCAAAAATATCTGACTTTGGCTTGGCTAGAAGTTTTGGTGGAAATGAAACTGAGGCGAACACTAATAAAGTGGTTGGAACATAGTAAGTACCCCTAAAATGTTAGTTTTAATCTAACTTCATTGCTTGTCATATATGCTTATTTGTTTACTGGTTTTATGCAGTGGTTACATGTCTCCTGAGTACGCAATTGATGGGCAATACTCAGTAAAATCTGATGTGTTTAGCTTTGGGGTTTTGTTGCTAGAGGTAGTTTGTGGGAAGAAAAACAGAGGTTTCTATCATCTAGACCACCATCATAACCTTATTGGACATGTAAACTATTTTTACTAATATTTTCTTCTTATTCTCTATGTTAAATATATGATCGATAATATGGTTTAATTTCAAATTGTTTCAGGCATGGATACTCCATATAGAGGGTAGGTCTTTGGAACTAATAGATGCATCAATAGGGGACTCATACAATCCATCAGAAGTATTGCGATCAATCCATGTGGGTCTACTATGTGTGCAACGATATCCAGAAGATAGGCCTAGCATGTCATCAGTGGTCCTGATGTTGGGTAGCGAGAGTATATTGCCTCAGCCTAAACAACCAGGTTTTTTCACCGAAATAAATCTAGTTGAAGGAAAGTCTTCATCAAGCAAGCGTGAACCATATCCAGCTGAATGAAATCACGACAACACTATTAGAGCCTCGATAAAAGACATTTTATGTTAATGTTTTACATGTCTCTAAAGTTTGAACCTTGGATTATTATAGCCTAACATGACAATCGTGGTTCTATAGCGAGAGTATATTGCCTCAGCCTAAAAAAAACCTCAGGTTTTTCACCAAAATGAATCTGGTTGAAGCAAATTCTTCATCAAGCAAGCATGAATCATGTTCAGCCAATGAAATACACTATCAGATGCTCGATAAAAGACGTTGTATGTTGACATTTTGCATGTCTCTATAACCTGACCCTTGGATTATTATTATTTTTAAATAAAAATTGTCACTATTTAAGGCTATTGTCCTTATCGAGTGGGTTATTTGTTGAGTATACCTGTATTATATAGTTTCCCTTTTTCATTTGTGCCTTCTATATTGGGATTTAGCTAGCCTCCAATAGTTTGTTCTCAAGTTTCTAATTATGTCATTGCCACATCAATGTCTAATCAAGTTGTTCCTTTTGCCTTAATGTATTAAGTGAGATCCATACCTTAATGTATTAAGTGAGATCCATACGATGGTGAGTCCATATCTTCGCTTATTACTGAAGTGGCATAATTTTAAGACAAACTTGAGGCAACTTGAGGATTAAGGGATTTGAGGAGAGCCCAATTTTATATTTTGTATATTTTTTTTTTTCTTTTGCTCTTACATACAGTTTGGGATTGATTCAAAGAAGCTGTGGAGTCCATGAGGAAATCTATTAAACACCCTTATAGCAATAATGAAAGTAGACACATAAGGACATCAAGAAAATTATAGGAAACCCTCCAACGAAGACGAAAAATTGACAGGAGAAGCTCCAAGCAAATTTAGTATATCAGAAGCAAGAACACAATGGTTCTATTATCAAGTTTTTGCGTAAAATTCGAGATAATCCAACAACAGAAAATAAATAAACATATAAAAACGAGGTTGCCTCTTGGTTTTTTACAAACTCTAATCTTTCATCATAGGAACAACCTGAAGAAGGTTGTCGGAGAAGTACCCAATCCTTTGAGATAGTCAATCCGCTACGCTCGACCTCGCTAGTGGTAGGAGAAATAGGAACAAAAATCACAGCCCCAAAACAAATCCTAACCTTTTTTTCTCTCACTTCCGCGTGCTCTCAGTTTACTGTTTTTGATTCTCACAAATAGGAAGGAAGGAGAATGAGGGAAGGAAGAGATACGGGCGCCTTAGGATGTGTAATTACTCTGATGGGCATAGGCCTGGATCCATAACAGCCCATTAAACAAGAGCAATAGGGAACGGCTATTGCAACCCCCCATTCTTATAAGCCCACCCCTTTCTTTTTAGTTTTTAAGATTTTATGAAAAATATAAAAGATTTTTGCAAAAACCGGTCACTTTATCCATTAGAAAACATCATTTTGAACAACTTTGCAGAAGAAAGTTTTTCCAAAATCTATCATTTAGGTAGACTTTTTGGCAAAAAATGAAATAAAGGCTATAAATGGCTAAAAAGTATATTTAAACGATAGATTTAGGAAAAACTTTCTTCTACAAAGTTGTTCAAAATGATGTTTTCTAGTAAACATTATAGCCGGTTTTTATAAAAACTTTTTATATTTTGCATAAAACCTTAAAAACTTAAAGAATATGGGATGGGGTGATAAGAATGGGGGGTTGCAATAGCCGTTCCCATTGATGTATCATGCGTGCAAAACAAACTCAATCCAATTTATTCTTGTTAGGTTAATTAGGCTAAGCACTTGGGTTCTAGTTTAGAATTTTATTTTTATTTTTATTTTTATTTTTGCCTGGATTGTCACATTTACCAGATCCGCATGGTCGTGCGGAAAATATGATCATTTGTCAATCACGTATAACTTTTGATGTCGTCTCACCTTTTTCCACATGATCCAACCACTTAGTTTCACTTTAACCATGACTATGAGACCACGGCAACGAATCAAGGCAAATGACTAATCAGGATTGGTTCCTCGTCTTTCCCTCATCTTTGAATTCCTCATAGACGCACTTGAAACGGCAATGGAGAATTCTGATTGATTGCTCCTACTTAATTATATAGTACCATGTCCCTCGGGTCTAAAGAAAAATCTGTTGGCTCTCAAAATTCAAAGAATTTATTATTTTGTTTATTTATTTTTTTTAGGGACGTAGAAAAAATTCAAAGATTAAGAGAGAAGGAAAATGGTGTACTTACATATCTACAAAAAAATAAAAAAATAAAATAAAACAGAGCAGATAGGTGTAATTGTGCAACTGGTTGTAATTATATTAATGTTGAAAAAATTACTATTACAACATAATTTGGATTGTAAATTAAATGTTGTATTCTATATGATTGATAGCTTGTACTTATATTCTTCCATATCCCTTGGTCTTGAGAAAAATATGATCGTTATTAAAATTCAAAGATTGAAATAGAAACAAATTGGTGCATGTGGGGGACAGATTGGTGGGGAAGTGACCACAAATTTTCCTCCAAAGCATATAATTCACAGGGCCTCTATTGGCACCTCAAGACTTACCTTTTATCTCTCTCTTATTTTAAACTTCTTAATGTTTGATGAAAAATATAAAAAAATTTCATGAAAACTGGACATGCATGTAGTCCATTAGAAAACATCATTTTAAAAAACTTTTTTCTACTGAAAAGCTTTTTTGTAGAAAAAAGTTTTCCAATATCTATCATTTAAGTGGATTTTTTATCATTTATCTTATCAGTTTCATGAAAATCTTGAGAGGTTTAAAATAAGTGATCGAGGGAGAAAAAACAAGTTTAATTTGGGTGCCCCCCTTATTCATTTTTTAATTTAATTCCTTTTGTAGTCTCTTTTGGAATTTTGGGTTGGGTAATGTTTTGGGATATTTTCTTAAATTTTGGGCTTACGGCCCGAGCTTGGAACAAAATCCTAAATCCAGGCCCTACAGCCAAACCAGGCCGTGGGCCAAAGGCAAACCCTTAGACTGCATATGGTTTAAGGAAATGGAATGAAATGAAAGTGGAAATGGAATAGAATGAGAATAGACATTTCATCCCAATGTTTGATAAGGAATGGAAATGAAATGAAAAAGCAAAGGTGGAACCTATTTTTAATGATTTTTACTCATTGCCATTCCTCTTGGTTTGGAAAGGAATGGCTATTCCTCATTGGAGGGAATAGACCCTATAATGGAATATTTCAATTCCGTGTTCAACCGAGCGAGTTCGGATTTGCTGCAGTACTAAAAGAAATACAGCACATGCTGTGCTAGTGGGAGATCGTGACATGTGGCGACTTTAATATCTGGATGGCTCACGCTTGAAACGTTGCCATGCAGGGTCGTTTTGTGTGGGAAGCCTAATTCACTTAACGTTGAACGGCGTTTAGTCCTCTGTACGCATTCAGCGAGGCTTTTCTCTCAAGGTCAGCGATGCTAACGCCCAACAACTCAAGTCCTCTCTCCCTCGAAACCTCACTTGGCCGCCGGAAACCGACGTCGCAAAAATCTTTCGCCGGTTGTTCATTGATCAAGTATGTCTCTTCTCTTTTTGTTTTACTTTTTCCTTTTTTCCTCTGATCCACCGCCTCCTCTGTTCCTCCACACCTAAGCTAGCTAGTGGTTTTCAAGGTTGTCTCATCATTATATAATTTTTTTAATATCTTGTTTTTTTGGATTTTTTTTGTTCTTGTTTTTCCAGATCTGTATCAGATCCACCATTGCCGACAGAGAAAACAATTGTGACTTTAAAAAGGGGCTTTTGGTACTTTGATGAGATTCATCGTTGATCTTGTGATAAGTCCATGGGCAACAAGTCAGGCAACGTGCTGTTCTCATAGCTGGGAGTCTTTGCTAAATTGTAGGACTTGTCTCATAGCTATCTTTTAGGAGTTTATCTTTTCTGTTTGTAAATGTTCTTATTTAAGTTGAATGAAAGGACGAGAACTGGATTACAGTTGGAATTATTTGCTTCTTTTGACTGGACAAGAAGTGGAATGAAAGGACTAGAACTGGACTACAGTTGAATGAAAGGATTAGAACTGGACAAGTCGACAATGCCGAGATGAGTTGCGCCGACGATGCTGAGACGATTAAACAAAAAAGTGTACTGCCTTCCTTCTCCGACGACTTTGACCGCAGCAAACGGTGATGGCGGCGAGCGGGGCGAGATATGAGGGTAGATTGAGTGCGAAATACTTGAATGGGCAAATCAGAAACTGGGAAGAATCAGGAAGGGATTGGGGTTTTTTGGGAAGAAAAGTAAAACACAGACTTAACGGCGAACGACGTTAAGTGACTAAAGCTTCCTGCACAAAACGACCCTGAATGGCCTCGTTCAAGCGTCAACCCTCCAGATATTAAAACTGCCATGTGTTACGATCTCCCACTAGCACATCATGTGCTGTATTTTTTTTGGGACTGCAGCAAATCCGAACTCCAACCGAGCACTCACTTTTTTTTGGAAAATGGAATCACCATTCCATTCCCTCCCTCATTCCCTCATAACAAACATAGTCTTAGTTAGAGACAAGCAGTGAAGCAACCTAGGAAGTAGTGAAGCACGAACAATTCTTCGAAGGCCACATGTCCGACACGGACACGTATTGCACACGACACTTGTCCGACACTCCTCCGATACGACATCTCTCCCTTTACCCTTTTTTTTTCCTTCTTTTTGCTCATTATTTTCCTTTTTGTCATACATTTTCTACTTACAACACAATTAGATTTATAAAAACAATACAAATATATGCATTTTGAATAATTTGTGTGATGTTATATGATATTTTATAATTATATGTATAAAAATAAATATTCTATTAATGCCTATCCCCACTGTGTTGTGTCTTAAATTTTGAAGATTTCTGTGTCCACATGTCTATATCGTGTTATAGCTGTGTCATGTGTGTATATGCATTTTAGGAAGCAACCATTGTAGATCGTGCTTTCCTAGATTTGTGGATGGGATATTTGGTTGCAATGAAACAACAGGCAGCCCAATTACCAAAACAATGTACAAATTCAAGTAGTTGTCTGAAGAGCTGGCACTGACTAGGGAGGGGCAGATTTGGATCGGTATAATTTTGGCTAGGTCTAAAAGAGAGTAGGGGTAATTATAGGGTAAGCAATCAAATTAATCATGGTTTAAATAACAAAACCAATCTAATTTGGTCTTGTTCTTCAAAACTGAATCAAACAGTATCCATTCTTTAAATATTATTTGTTTTTTAAATAAAAACACTGTGTTTATATCTTATTTTTACCAAAAAGTTGGATTGATTAATATGAAAAAGAAGACATACAAATCAATGTTTTCGTTTGTCAAATATCCTCTTAGGTTATGCTAACTACCAGGGTTCTTATTTTGACTTTTGGCTTTTATTTATTTATTTTTTTGTCTAGATTGTTTCATATACCAGCCTACCACGTCTGCTTGTATGGAAAATATGACCATTTGTCTATGACATATACCTTGCGGTGTCTTCATCTTCTCTCTTCAACATGACCTGCCACTCATTTTCAAGAGAACCCTGAGACCACGGCAACCGATGAAGGCAAACAGTGACTATCATTGATTCCCCAGTCCTCATGGTCTCATCTTTCAATTCCTCGCAGTCTTATTTGAACAGGCAGCCATAATATTGTTGACATTTGACAGCCGCTGCATTCTGACAGAACGGTCTTATTAAAAATAATAATAAAAGGAGGATAATCTCACTTTACCTCTCTTAAAGTTTGATCATTTTCACTTCATCCCTCATAGATTTTCTGTTACGATGGGCTCCCATATAGTTTTTTTCTGTTACAGAGTACATTATATCTCATTCATAAAAGAAAGAGGAGTGGAATTAGTGACAAATAACTTATCCGGCCACATTTTGATAAATAATTTTTCTTTCCCGCATAACCTAGATTACAATTTGATGCTGTACTCTTAACTTGCCCAATTGCCCCATAAAAAATTAGAGTATCACCAATGTCCCCTTAACGAAACAATTGTGTTTCAAAAGTTTGAAGGCTATATAACCTTTAGTCCTATTTACCGCCAACCTAATCGAGGACTTTGCAGCTAACTTAAGATACACGATAAATGATTTCCTTCTATGAGAAAGGATAGATTTTCTAGCGTCCCTTAAACATTTGTAGATATTTATGGTGTTGAATTTCTCATATGTAGATTTTTAAGTAAAAAATAAATTTTAGTACTCCTATTATTTCTTTTTTCTCATATGTACATTGGACTTGCCGTACCATATAATATACATGTGGACTACTCAAAAAATTGAAAACCATTGATTTCTCATGTTTACATAATTTCTTGTCACCTAGGTGTTTAGAAAAATCTTATGGTCCTTGAAATCGAAAGATTAAGATAGAAAGAAAATAGTACGTGTTTACATGTGAAACTCATTGATGTAGAACATGTGGACTACTCAAAAGATTGAAAACCATTGATTCCTCGTGCTTACATAATTCCTTGTCATCTGAGT
The DNA here is from genome assembly GCA_039720395.1 of Liquidambar formosana. NCBI lineage: Eukaryota > Viridiplantae > Streptophyta > Magnoliopsida > Saxifragales > Altingiaceae > Liquidambar > Liquidambar formosana. Next base: position 16,437,773 of record CM077822.1, read on the forward strand.
CTTTAAAAAAATCTTTTGGTTCTTGAAATCAAAAGATCAAGAAAGAAAGAAAATGGTACGTGTTTACATGTAAAACTCATTGATGTAGAATGTGTGCACTACTCAAAAGATTGAAAACCATTGATTTCTCATGCTTACATAATTCTTTGTCATCTGGGTCTTTAAAAAAATCTTCTGGTTCTTGAAATCAAAAGATTAAGAGAGAAAGAAAACGGTACGTGTTTACATGTGAAACTTATTGATGTAGAACATGTGGACTACTCCAAAGATTGAAAACCATTGATTTCTTAATTCCTTGTCATCTGGGTCTTTAGAAAAATCTTTTGATTCTTGAAATCGAAAAATTAGAAGAGAAAGAAAATGGTACATATTTACATGTGAAACTCATTGATGCAGAACATGTGGACTACTCAAAAGATTAAAAACCATTGATTTTTTAATTCCTTGTCATCTAGGGTCTTTAGAAAAATCTTCTAGTTCTTGAAATCGAAATATTAAGAAAGAAAGAAAATGATACGTGTTTACATGTGAAACTTCATTGATGTAGAACGAATGAAAGATCAAAAGTCAAAGTGGAGAATTCGCAGACAAGTAATAGTGGATATTACTCCCTCCCAAGGTTTATTTTGATGTCGAAATTAAAAAGTATTAGTGTCAACATAATTTGGATCATAATTTAATTTAGTCTCTACATGTTGCAAATCAGGCGCTTAGAATGAGGTTTTTTAATTTTTATTTTTTTTTTTGGGTAATAAGAATGAGTTGAGTTACCATATGATTTACTACTGTAGCGATCTATTCAAAAAGAAAATGATTGATTGCTATTTTCTCATGCTCATTTACTTCCATGTGCTATGGGATTAAGAAAAGCAAATTGAAAGTATGGTCCACCAACTGGAAATTTTTTGGCCGTTAAATGACTGTCAGGCCTGCTTGTGTGAGAGAAGACCTTATAAGTGTCCGAGTGTACCCATCTCTCGGTCACACATGCCCAAGTTTCTCTGCTCCAAAAACACGGCAGCTGAGATGGTCGCAGTGACTTTCATCTTTCAATTATTCACATTGCCGTAGCTGCTACATTATAAAGAGCTAGTGGTCCCAAATCAAATATACGAACAATTAGGGTTTGTCTGGTTGTCCAATTCGAAATTAGACAATTTAAAAAAATTTACATAGGATTGAAAGCATAAATTCCATCACCTTGTATTAGAATATTTTAAAATGTTGAAGTTCTCACTATAATTGATGTTGTGGAATCAATTTCAAGAAATTCAAAGAATGCCACTATTTTGAATTGATACTCTTATTTGTGAATATGGTTATCATTTTCTTGAATTTGTTAATTCAAGATGATGGATTGTGCCTTCAATACTATATGAAATTTCTTAAATTGTCTAATTTTGAATTGGACAACCAAATAGGCCATTAATATTTTCTTAGTATCCTAATAGGGTCTTAAAAGGCGTTATTCTCCAGCATAAATTTGGATCATGAGTTTGGTGTCATTCTAAAAAAAAAAAAAAAAAAAGAGGAGGTATTGCCCCTTCTCAAAGACTTCCAGGTCTATGGCCTACCAACTGAAAGCAATGGATCAAAAAAAACTGGCCCATTCTTGAAATTGGAAGATTAGAAGTGAGAGAGAGAGAATTACCTGCGGGACTGAGGTGTCTTGTGCGGTCCTCGTTTACTTCCTACATTATTTCTTACTTCTCTGCCTATCCTATCAATTAAGTGATATCGGGTCAGCCAGGCTAACGTTAAGCTATGTGGTCTTCAGTCTTCAGTTTTTCATCTTTGCCTATTCTATGTATTTAATCAGTCTTTGTACAAAAAGCAATACACAACTAGAACCAAGAAGACATTGTAACGTTATTTCTTTCAACCGATAAGACCATTGGTCTTTGTTGTTCTATTTCTCCAGTAACAATTTCTTCTCCACCCATGCTGTCTACGTAAATCATTCTTTGAACTGATAATATACACCATGATGAGAAGCACGAGGACTTCAATGGAAGGCCATACCATACTTTTTTTCTGCACCTCTTTGTTATCCATCATACTACTGTCCACTGCAACAGATTCCATAACCATTTCTCAACCCATAAGAGACGGGGACACCATTGTTTCAGCTGGTGGAAAGCTTTGAGCTTGGGTTTTTCAGCTCAGAAAATTCCACAAAACGATACTTGGGAACATGGTACAAGAAAATATCCATTAGGACAGTTTTCTGGGTTGCCAATAGGGGAAATCCCGGAACATGGTACAAGAAAATATCCATTAGGACAGTTTTCTGGGTTGCCAATAGGGGAAATCCCCCTCATCGATTCATCAGGTGAATTAAAGGTCACCAACGAGGGAATTCTCTAACTTCTCAATGGAACGAGACCATCATTTGGTCATTCAATTCATCAAGATTGGTGCTTAATCCAGTCGCAAAGCTTTTGGAGACAGGGAATCTAGTTATGAAAGATGCAAATGATGATGACCCAGAAAATTTCCTATGGCAGAGTTTTGATTATCCATCTGACACGCACATGCCTAAGATGAAGTTTGGGAGAAACATGGTGACAGGCCTGGACCGTTACTTATCGTCTTCGGAAGAGCAGTGATGATCCTTCTCAAGGTGATTACATGTATCGTGTTGATCCCCGTGGATTTCCAGAATTCATTCTGAGCAAGGGTTCGGTCAAGAATTCCAGAAATTCCGGCTTGGACCATGGAATGGTCTCCAATTCAGTGGTAATCCATGATTTAAAACCGAACCCAACTTATAAATTTGGATTGGTTTATAATCAGGAAGAGGTCTATTATAGTTACGAGCTTCTTAATAGCTCAATTATGACTAGGTTGAGCTTGCATCCGAAATCAACTTGACCTACCTGAGTTGGGGCCATACTCAGCAGGCCCTCATTTAAATACAACAACATATGGCATACTGTTTTTCCTTATTTTTTGTTTAAGTTTTAACTCCTTTCAACTCCTAGTCCTACTTTTCCTGATTTAAATTCCCTTGCTCAAGATCAAGGTGACATTGTGAAGATAAATGATGTTTCTAATGTGAGGAATCGAGCACGAATCATAGTCATTGCTGTGTCGTCCACAACACTGCTGCTCCTGGGCCTAGCTTTGGTCTTTTACGTTTTGATGAAGAAGCACAAGACAGCACGTAAGTCATTCACTTTATTTCTCTGAGAAAGCTCTTGAAGGAAATAGATCGATATGCACTCAAATTTATAAAAAAATTCTGCAGTAGATACCTTGGAGTGGCCTTTTTCTGGTCATGATCCTTGATTATTAAACACAAAATGTTACTCTTCACTCATTTTCATCCACGTCAATTCCTAATCTGCAGGAAAAGTGGGATTCAATAAAGAGAGAGGTTTTACCAATGAGACCCAGAAGGAAGACCTTGTGTTACCATTGTTTGACATGGCTACATTAGCTAATGCAACCAATAACTTTTCAAGTAACACTAAACTTGGAGAGGGTGGTTTTGGACCTGTCTACTAGGTAAACACTTTAATAAACTCTACAAGGTAAACACTTTGATAAACTGCCATTCAATGTTTCAATGTCACCCAGTTTGCATGGTACCAATTCAAGGCACAAAATAGTTTTCTATCGCTACTTTGACCTTCAATATTCCAACAAATGACACAAAACTATCATTCTAAATGTTCGAAATTTTTTATCACCACTTAGCAAACAAAAATAAAAATGTTATTTTGTTCCCCGTTTTATGTAAGAAATGAAGTCATACATGCTGCCACACTTTGGCAAACGGCCCATTTGTAGATGTAATTGTAACTATTTAAAAAGCTGGGCGACATTGTACAGTAGTATCCAACGGAACAAAAACTCTGGGATTTTACAAAAGAAATATGAAAGTTTCACCATTTTATGGGGTGATAATTTCTAGGGAGTGCTGGAAGACGGGCAAGAAATAGCGGTGAAAAGGTTCTCAAAGTATTCTAAACAAGGACTCAACGAGTTCAAGAATGAAGTTATACACATTGCCAAACTTCAGCACCGAAATCTTGTGAAGCTCCTGGAGTGCTACATTCAAGTAGATGAAAAGATGTTGATCTACGAATTCATGCCTAAAAAAAGCTTGCACTTCTTTATTTTGGTATGACTCTTTCTCAAAACACTTGCATATTTAGTTCAATTAATTTAGAGACACAATCATGTATTTTTCACCATACAAGCTCCAAAACCTTCTTTCTTTAAGAATGTGATGTTTTGACCAAAGACCTTAATTAGGGAAACTATTAGGCAACAAGATATAGCAGTGACACATGACTAAAGGGAAAAGGACACATGTAGCCATTACCTATTTGTTGTGTTACATGGGCATTTCAAAATGTGTGAAATATTCATGTCGGACACATGTGACATGGGTGTGGGTGCTCCTACCGGACACTTTACAATAGTGAGACATCTTTGGAAAGTAGACGAATCCAACACCTGGACACATACTCGCACCCAACACCCATACCCGAGTCCATGTAACATAGCCTATTGGTGTCATATTTAAAGCAACTTATTGGGGGTGGCCTCAATTTCAATGTTACACATGTTGCCACATGAATTCTATTCCATGATTGTGTTAATTATGGAGTCATGGAATCATCCTCCATATGTATTCAAGAATTTAAATAGCTGCTAAGCGAAATTACTTGGGCAAAACAATTGGCAAATCACACCCAAAGCATTCGAATAGATTGGCTTAAGCGCTTCCACATCATCAATGGAATTGCTCAAGGCTTCTTTATCTTCATCGAGACTCTAGACTGAGGATTATCCACAAAGATCTCAAAGCAAGTAACATTTTACTAGACGATGAGATTAATGCAAAAATATCTGACTTTGGCTTGGCTAAAAGTTTTGGTGGAAATGAAACTAAGGCAAACACGAAAAGAGTGGTTGGAACATAGTAAGTATCCTAGAAAGTTTTAATCTAATTTCATCACTTGTCAAATCAATGAGTTTATTTTTTTATTGGTTTGATGCAGTGGTTATATGTCACCTGAATACGCAATTGATGGGTTGTATTCAGTAAAATCCGATGTGTTTAGCTTTGGTGTTTTGTTGCTAGAAGTAGTATGCGGGAAGAGAAATAGAGGTTTCTATCATCCAGACCACCACCTTAACCTTACTGGACATGTAAGTGTTTTAACTAATATTCGCTTAATTCTATACATTAAACATACTCTTGATAATATGATCTTATTTCGAACTTTTTAGGCATGGAGACTCCATCTAGAGGGTAGGTCTTCGGAACTAACAGATGCATCGATAGGGGACTCATACAATTCATTTGAAGTGTTGCGATCAATCCATGTTGGTCTCTTATGTGTCAAACAATGTCCGGAAGATTGGCCCTAGCATGTCGTCAGTGGTTTTGATGTTGGGTAGCGAGGGATGCATTGCCTCGGCCTAACCAACCTAGTTTTTTCACCGAAAGGAATCTAGTTGAAGGAAATTCTTCATTAGGCAAGCTTGAGCCATGCTCAGCAAATGAAATCACCATTACACAATTAGAGGCTCGATAAAAGACATTTTATGTTGATGTTTTGTATGTGGGCTTAAACCGTGTTGTTAGACCGAAGCAAATGCACCATCACTTCCCAACACACTAATGACATGACTTGTTGGGCCTTTCTTCCAAACATCCTTGCGCACATAATGGATTCATCGCAACACTTTAGATAGATTGCATGAGTGCCCCATTAATGCATTTATTATGTGTGCAACGATGTTCGGAAGATAGCCTAGCATGACAAGTGTGGTTCCATAGTTTTGGGAGGTGATGGTGGATTGCCTTAGCCTAAAAAAGCTCAGTTTTTCAACAAAATGAATCTGGTTGAAGCAATATCTTCATCAAGCAAGAATGAGTCATGTTCAACCACTAAAATCACCATTACACTATTAGATGCTTGATAAAAGACATTGTATGTTGATATTTCGCATGTCTCTAAAGCCTAAACCATGGATTATTATTATTTTTAAATAAAAATTGTCACTATTTAAGCCTATTTATCCTTTTTGAGTGGGTTATTTGTTGAGCATACCTGTATTATATAGTGTCCTCTTTTTCATATGTGCCTTTTGTATTAGGACTTAGCTAGCCTCCAGTCCTTTGTCCTCAAGTTCCCTCAAGTGTGTACTTGTGTCATTGCCACATCAACATAAAAAAGAAACGATACCACTATAAGATGGGTCTTACTTATGATATTTATGTGTGCTGAGTCAGCTCAGCTTGACTCATTTTAGCCTATCGATTTTAATCAAAATATTTGGATCATTAATTATATGATTAATCACATTTGATCAAGTTGTCCCTTTTGCCTAAATGAATTGAGAAAGATCCATATGATGGTGAGTCCATATGTTCACTTCTTACTGAAGGATAGGACAAGCTTGAGGGTTTAGGGATTTGAGGAGAACCCAATTTTGCATTTTTTTTTTTTTCCTCTCTTATATTCAGTTTGGGATTGATTCGAAGAAGCCATAGAGTCCTAGGGGAAATATATTAAACACCCCTATAGCAATAATGAAAGTAGACATACAAGGGCATCAAGATATATAGAGGAAACGATCCAAGAAAGAGGAAAAATTCAAAGCAGAAGCTCCAAGCAAATTTAATATATCAGAAACAAGAACACAATGGTTATTTATCAGATGCTCGATAAAAGACATTTGTATGTTGACATTTTGCATGTCTCTATAGCCTGAACCTTGGATTATTATTATTTTTAAATAAAAATTTTCACTATTTAAGGCTATTTATCCTTATTGAGTGGGTTATTTGTTGAGTATACCTGTATTATATAGTTTCCCTTTTTCATATGTGCCTTTTGTATAAGGATTTAGCTAGCCTCCAATCCTTTGTGCTCAAGTTCCCTCAAGTTTCTAATTATGTCATTGCCTCATCAACGTCTAATCAAGTTGTCCCTTTTGCCTTAATGTATTAAGAGAGATCCATATGATGGTGAGTCCATATCTTCACTTATTACCGAAGTGGCGTAACTTTAAGACAAACTTGAGGCAACTTGAGGATTAAGGGATTTGAGGAGTGCCCAATTTTATATTTTGTATTTTTTTTTCTCTTACATACAGTTTGGGATTGATTCAAAGGAGCTGTGGAGTCCATGAGGAAATCTATTAAACACCCATATAGCAATAATGAAAGTAGACATATAAGGACATCAAGAAAATTATAGGAAACCCTCCAACGAAGAGGAAAAATTGACAAGAGAAGCTCCAAGGAAATTTAGTATATCAGAAACAAGAACACAAAGGTTCTATTATCAAGTTTATGCATAAAATTCGAGATAATCCAACAACAGAAAATAAATAAATATATAAAAACGAGGTTACCTCTTGGGGTTTTTTACAAACTCTAATCTTTCATCACAGGGAACAACCTGAGGAAGGTTGTCGGAGACGTACCAAATCCGTTGAGACAATCCGCTACACTCTAACTCGCTAGTCGTAGGAGAAATAGGAAGGAAAGTCAAAGCCCCAAAACAAATCCTAACCTTTTTTCTCTCACTCCCGTGTGCTCTCGTTTAATCGCTTTGATTCTCACGAATTGGAAGGAAGGAAGGAAAATGAGGTAAAGAAGAGATACGGGCCTTAGGATGCGTTATTACTCTGATGGGCCTGGGTCTGGATCCATAACAGCCCATTAAACAAGAGCAATTGTAATGGGAACGGCAATTGCCCCCATTTTTACCAAACCCCACTTTGGTTAAGGTTTTTAAGATTTTATGCAAAATATAAAAGATTTTTACAAAAACTGAGCGCCTAATCCACTAGAAAACATCATTTTGAACAACTTTTCAGAATAAAGTTTTTCCAAAATCTATCGTTTAAGTAGGCTTTTTGGCAAAAAATGAAATAAAAACTATAAATGGCTAAAGTCTACTTAAACGATATGTTTTAGAAAAAAAATTTTCTGCAAATTTTTTCAAAATAATGTTTTGTAGTGGACAACGTGGCCGGTTTTCATAAAAACCTTTTATATTTTACATAAAACCTTAAAACCTAAAGCAGGGGAGGCAATAGTCGTTCCCCAATTGTAATATAACCTGTCAGTCCTAGTCAGGTAAGAACATACTTATATAAATTATATCAACACTATGCATTGAAGATTGTACCACGTGCATTCGTCTCATATACCTCATAGCCCACCAATGCACTAGGTGCAACCCTGTATGTGAGTGCTGATATATCAACACATTCTTATTAGACCACCATCCTATAACTATTCTAGTTTGGAACTATCAATAGAAAATTTTCTATTAATGGGCTCGCTCTTGTTGCAAAACAGAATTTTGTCTTTCACTGTCCAACTTGTTATAAATCCCATGTGTTGAGGTATTATCGTCTAGTGTCAGAGCATCTCTAAGGAAATTAGCTACTCCCTCCGTTTCATAATAAGCGTCTACTTTGAAAAACACACTTTTTAATGGAGGAATGCCTCCTGTTGATGCCACGTGTCAATTTATGAATTTCTTTTTTTTTCCAAATCATATGTTGAATCTATGAACAGTTATAGAAAAAGGTTATAATTACCTTTTAGTGATCACTTTCCAATCTAATACCCAAAAATAGGATAATATCTATCAACTTGCTACAAATTAACTGTATACTTACGTCAAAATAATTATCAGTTTCTTTTTTTCGTATTAAGTTGGGAAAGGATCACTAAAAAGTAATTTTCCCCAAAAGAAAGTTACTTTAGTAACTTTTGGAGAAATTACTTTTTAGTAATCAAGTTCCAATTTAATACCAAAGAAAGAATATTTTCTGCCAATTTGCTACAAATTGATTGTATACATGCTTCAAAAGGATTACTAATGTTTCATGTATGGTATTAAGTTGAGAAGTGATCACCAAAAAGTAAATTCTCTAACTTTTTTTTTTTTGGTTTTCACTGTTCTCTTTCACGCAGTATAGTTAGGTTGATGCTTGGTATACACTACATATCTTTTTGTTTTTATGTGGGAGAATCGGAAAACCTACACTGTACAATGTTTACCCAAACTTAGTAAACTATACCATATTTCTTCGTTTTCTTTATATCTATTTATCTCCTCTCTCAAAAATTGAATGTATAAAATTATAAATAGTTATAATTAGAAAATGAGACAAATAGAGGCAATGATGATTAAAAAAAACGTAACACACCGGAATATGTATTAACATATCAAATTACTTAAAAAATTATAAAAATACTTAAAAAATTGTGCAAATACACTTTTACCAAATGAGGGGTATCTCAAACCGTTAGGCCCAAACTAATCCTCATGATACACAAACTATCCTCAAGTCCATGCATTCGATAATGAAGAAGTAAAGACACGAACTCAATATTTATGATTCCTAAGCTGTGGTTCTTTGCCATCTGAGCTACCATCACAGGTGTGTATTATATATATATATATAATTTATATTTTTCACAATATTTATTTTTACATACCTCACCCGTGCAACGCACGAGTTATAAACTAGTAATATATATATAACGGAGGAAATAAAACCTATTGATGCCACATGTCAATTTATAATTTTTTTTTTTTTTCCTTTCAAATCATATGCTGAATCTGTAAACAGATAGAGAAAAAAGCAAAAATTACATTTTAGTGACCACTTTCCAATCTAATACCAAAAAAGGGATAATATCTGTCAACTTATTACAAATTAATTGTATACTTATGTCAAAATAATTATTAGTTTTCTTTTTTTTGTATTAAGTTGGGAAAGAGTCACTAAAAAGTAATTTTCCCAAAAAGAAAGTTACTTTTAGTGACTTTTGGCAAAATTACTTTTTAGTGATCAATTTCCAACCTAATATCAAAGAAAGAATATTCTCTACCAACTTGCTACAAATTGACTATATACATACTTTAAAAGGACTACTAATGTTTCATGTTTGGTATTAAGTTGAGAACTGGTCACCACAAGGTAAATTCTCTAACTTTTCCCTTTTTTTTCTTTTTTTTTTTGCTTTCACTGCTCTTTTTCACACGGTATAGGTAGGTTAACATTTGGTGTATACTGCATATCTCTTTGTTTTTATGTGGGAGAATCGGAAAACTTACACTGTACAATGTTCAACCCAAACATAGTAGATTATACCATATTTCTTCGTTTTCTTTATAAACAATTCATCTTCTCTCCAAAAAATTGAACGTATAAAATTATAATAATTATAATCAGAAAGAGAGACAAATAGAGGTAAAAATGATTAAAAAGGAAAACGCGACACACCGGAATATATATTAACATATCAAATTGCTTAGAAAACTATAAAAATGCTTAAAAAATTGTGCAAATGCATTTTTGCCAAATGAAGGGTATCTCAAACCGTTAGCCCAAACTAATTCCTATAATACACAACCCACGCACAAGTCCATGCATCAACAGGGAGCCATTCCTCTGTTATATATATATTATATAGATATATATATATAATTTATATTTTTTACAACACACATGATCAACAATGAAATAAAGTTACAAAACTTTTTTCAAAAAATTTCCTTTTGGTGATCATTTCATAACTTAATACCAATAAAAGATGTAGGCTGTCAGCTTGCTAGAACTTAACTATATACATGCATGAAATGACTACTAATTTCTTTTGTTTTGTATTACATTGAAAGTTGATCACTAAAACGTAATTTTTCCAAGAAGTTACTTTTAGTGACTTTTGAGGAAATTGCATTTTTAGTAACCACTTTCCATCTCAATACCAAACAAAAGTTATTCTCTGTCAACTTGCTACATATTGACTGTATACGTGTTTCAAAATGACTACCACCTTACTTTGTTTGGTATTAAGTTAAGAAGTGGTCATCAAAAAGTAATTTTCCCAACTTTTTTTTGGTGTTCACTACTCTTTTTCATGCAAGTAAATTGTCTCTTGGTATTCACCACATATCTCTTTGTTTTCATGTGAGAGAATCGAAAAACCCACATTATACAACGTCCATCCCAAAATTTGTAAATTACCATATTTATTCGTTTTCTTTATACCTATTCATCTTCTCTCCCAAAAATTGAATGTATAAAATTATAAATAGTCATAATAGGAAAGAGAGATAGATAGAGGAAAAAAGGATTTAAAAAAAATACGACATGTCGAAATCTTCAAATTCTCTCGATCTATCTTCAACGAAAAAAAAATTATTTTAATCCAAAATTCTTCAGATAGTTTATTACCTTAAAATTGAAAAGATCTATATGTTCTCTTATCGATCTTCTTCTCTTTCTCTTTTTGCTCCACCCATTCTCTTTCTCTATCTAAACCTTTCTTTCTCCCTCTCTCACTTCCCAACTTAATAACAAACAAAGGAAATTGTAGTCATTTTAAAACATGTATACAATCAATTTGTAGCAAGTTGATTGATAATATCCTTAACATGTGCCCTTAAGCTGCAATTAAAAGAGAATCATTATATGGAAATGGTGAAAATACATAGAAAATGGTACAAATTATTACAAAACTATAAAAATTCTTTAAAAAAATTATGCAAATACATTTTTACCAAACGAAAGGTATCTCAAACTGTTATGCCTATACTAATCCCTCATGATGTACAAACCATCCGCAAGTTTATGCATCTGATAGTAAAGGAGCGAAGATACGAACTCGAGACTTGAATTCCCGAGCCACGGTTCTTTGCCATCTAAGCTACCATTAAGAGTGTATATTACATATATATATATATATATATATATATATATATATATAAGTTGATTGGGTAAGCACGTGCTGATTTAAATTATATTAACACCCGCATTAGGGGGTTGTACCTCATGCATTAATGGGTTAAGGGATACATTGGGCCAATGCAAAGGGTACAACCCCTGATGCGTGGTGCTGATATAACTTATATCAACACGTACTGACCTGATCAGTGCTGTATATATATATATGTGTATATATATTTCACAATATTTATTTTTACAAACTTCACCCATGCAACGCACAAGTTATAAATTAGTCTATTATATATGTATATATAATGGAGGATTCGTTACCTGTAAATTGCCACACATCAGCTTCCTCTTCTTCATTTTTTTTTTAATTTAATTTTTTTTTTTTAAATCACATGCTCAACAGTTTCAGAAAACTTTTTTTTGAAAAATTACCTTTTGGTGATGATTTTATAACTTAATACCAATAAAAGATGTAGGCTGTCAACTTGCTACAACTTAACTATATACATGTGTGAAATGAGTAAATGACTACCAATTTCTTTTGTTTCGTATTACATTGAAAGTTGATTACTAAAACGTGATTTTCTCCAAAAAGTTACTTTTAGTGACTTTTGAGAAAATTTCTTTTTTAGTGACCACTTTCCATTTTAATACTAAACAAAAGTTATTCTCTGTTAATTTGCTACAAATTCACAGTATACGTGTTTCAAAATGACTACCACCTTACTTTGTTTGGTATTAAGTTAAGAAGTGGTCATCAAAAAGTAATTTTCCCAACTTTTTTTGGTGTTCACTGCTCTTTTTCATGCAAGTAAATTGTCACTTGATATTTACGACATATCTCTTTGTTTTCATGTGAGAGAATCAAAACACCCACACTATACAATGTTCATCCTAAACTTTGTAAACTACCATATTTATTCGTTTTCTTTATACCTATTCATCTTCTCCCCAAAAAATTGAACGTATAAAATTATAAATAGTCATAATAAGAAAGAAAGATAGATAGAGGAAAAAATGATTAAAAAAAAAAAAACAATACATCGCAATTTTCAAATTCTTCCGATCTGTTTTCGATGAAAAAAAAAATTATTTTAATAAAAAATTTTCAGATGGTTTATTACCTAAAATTGAAAAGATCTATATGTTCACTTATCTTCTTCTCCTTCCTTCTTTGCTCCACCCATTCTCTTTCTCTCTCTAAACTTTTCTTTCACCCTCTCTCACTTCCCAACTTAATAGCAAACAAAAGAAATTGGTAGTCATTTTAAAACATGTATACAAAAAATTTGTAGCAAGTTGATTGATAATATCCTTAACATGTGACCTTAAGCTGCAATTAAGGAGAGAATCATTATATGGAAATGGTGAAAATGCATAGAAAATGGTACAAATTACTTACAAAACTATAAAAATGCTTAAAAAATTGTACAAATACATTTCTATTAAACGAGGGGTATATCAAACCGCTAGGCCCAAACTAATCCCTCATGATGCACAAACCATCCGCAAATCTATGCATCCGATAGTAAGGGAGCGAAGACACGAACTCAAGACTTGATTTCTAAGCTGTGGTTCTTTGCCATCTAAGCTACCATTGCGAGTGTGTATTATATATATATATATATATATATATATAAGATGATGATCGGGTAAGCACGTGCTGATATAAATTATATCAACAATTGCATTGGGGGTTGTACGTTATGCATTAATGAGTTAAGGGATACATTAGGCCAATGCAAGGGATACAACCCCCAATGCATGGTGTTAATATAATTTATATCAACATGTACTAACCTGATCAGTGCTGTATATATATATATATATATATTAAGAAACTTCATCTGTGCAATGCACGGGTTATAAACTAGTAATATATATATAATGGAGGAATGCCTCCTTGATGATGCCACAGTGTCAATTTATGAATTTTTTTTTTTTTTCAAATCACGTGTTGAATCTGTGAGCAGTTAGAGTAAAAGGTGAAAATTACCTTTTAGTGAATACTTTCCAATCTAATTCCAAACAAAGGATAATATCTATCAACTTGCTACAAATTAATTGTATATTTACGTCAAAATAACTATCAGTTTTCTTTTTTTCGTTTTAAGTTCGGAAAGAATCACTAAAAAGTAATTTTCCCAAAAAGAAAGTTACTTTTAGTGACTTTTGGAGAAATTACTTTTTAGCAATCAATTTCCAACTTAATACTAAAAAAAGAATATTCTCTACCAACTTGCTACAAATTGACTGTATACATGCTTCAAAAAGACTACTAATGTTTCATATATGTTTGGTATTAAGTTGAGAAGTGATCACCAAAAGGTAAATTCTCTAACTTTTCTTCTTTTTGGTTTTCACTGCTCTTTTTCACGTGGTATAGGTAGGTAGACACTTGGTATACACTGTATATCTCTTTGTTTTTATGTGAGAGAATCGGAAACCTATACTGTACAATATTCAACCTAAAATTAGTAGACTATACCATATTTCTTCGTTTTCTTTATATCTATTGATCCCCTCTCTAAAAAATTGAACGTATAAAATTATAAATAATTATAATCAGAAAATGAGACAAATAGAGACAATGATGATTAAAAAAGAAAACGTAACACATCGGAATATGTATTAACATATCAAATTGCTTAGAAAACTATAAAAATACTTAAAAAATTATGTAAATACACTTTTGCCAAACGAGGGGTATCTCAAACCGTTAGACCCAAACTAATCCCCATGATGCACAAACCATTCTGAAGTCTATGCATTCGATAGTGATTAGTGAAGGAGTAAAGACATGAACTCAACATCTGTGATTCTTAAATCGTGGTTCTTTGTCATTTGAGCTTCCATCACGGGTGTGTATTATATATATATAAATATATATAATTTATATTTTTCCCAATATTTATTTTTACAAACCTCACCCATGCAGATATATGTAATTTATATTTTTCCCAATATTTATTTTTACAAACCTCACCGGTGCAATGCACTGGTTATAAACTAGTAAATCAATGAGGCTGAGGAAACAACCCTTCATGCATGTTTTGGTGGATTGTCCCTTTGCTAAAGGCCACCGGTCCAATTCAACACTCCCGGCCACCTACACTCGGCCAATTTTAGTCCCACCAAAAACATGGCTGAAATGCAATGCTTACTATTCAATATTCATGATACCCTTTGTCTTAACATCCTTTGGACAACCCGACAACCAATAAAATAAAATAAAATAAAATCCCTTGGACAACCCACAACCCTCTTTTTGTTTATTCATATGGACTTTTGGATGGGCTGCACTGTTGTGGTTTTTTAATCCAGGGCCCAAATCCGATCCCCTTGCGAGGTTATTTCGGTTTGGGGTCGGCTATTGCCTCCGCTTGGTTTTATCAACAAACCCTACTTATTTTAATTTTTCAAGATTTTATGAAAAATATAAAAGGTTTTTATAAAAATTGGTCCCGACGTACACTAAAAAATATCATTTTGAAAAGAAAGTTTTTCCAAAATCTATTGTTTAAGTGTACTTTTGGGCCAAAAACGAAACGAACGCTATAAATGACCTAAAGATTTACTTAAACTGACAAATTTTGAAAAAAAAAAAAAATTTAACAATGTTATTTAAAATGATGTAATGGACAATGAAAGCAATTTTAATAGAAACTTTTACTCCGTAATATTTTTAATAAAATCTAGAAAATTTAAAATAAGTGGAGGGTGCTAATAAAACCAAAGGGTGGCCATAGCTGGGCCTTTCGATTAAAATAAGAACTCAATTGGCCCTAAGCTACATAACGAGAGATAACCCAATCCCCTTAAGGAACAGCTATTGCAACCTCACTTTTTTATCACACCCCCCACATCCTTTAGGTTTTTAAGATTTTATGCCAAATATAAAAAGTTTTTAAGAAAACCAGCCAAGATTTCTACTAGAAAACATCATTTTGAACAACTTTGTAGCAAAAGGTTTTTTCAAAATCTATTGTTTAAGTAAACTTTTTAGCCATTTATAGCCTCTGTTTTATTTTTTGTCGAAAGGTCTACTTAAAAGATAGATTTTGAAAAAAATTTCTTTTGCAAAGTTATTCAAAATGTTGTTTCCTAGTGGACAAGGCAGCCAGTTTTTGTACCCATTCACAAAATAGTAAGGATAACTCTGGATTTTCAAGGAGTCTACCCAAGGTACAAGTGTTTCGGCTAAAAGTTGGGAGCTAAAGATGGGCTCACCTTGGCTCATGACATGGGCCCCATGTATCTGGTCTCACGATAGTTTAGGATCACTGAAATGGTGTAACTTGGTTTTGTTCCATAGGTCTCATTCAATTGGATTATCAGAGATTTGGGCCAAGCCTAATTTTCATTTATTCGAAGAATGCCTCTATTGGCAGCCAAAAACTTGCTTTTCATCCCCAAAACCTGCTTTTCATCCCCCACTTATTTTATATTTTAAGATTTTCTGAAAAATATATAAGATTTTCATAGAAACTTATTGCACTGTCTATTAGAAAATATCATTTTGAATAACTTTTTAGAAGAAAGTTTTTTCAAAATCTATCGTCTAAGTGAACTTTTTAGTCATTTATGGAGCGAATATTGTAAATGACAAAAAAGTATACTTAAACGATAGATTTTGGAAAAAATTTCTTCTAAAAAGTTGTTCAAAATGATGTTTTCTAATAAAATATGTGATAAGTTTTTATGAAAACCTTTTACATTTTTCATAAAACCTAAAATTATAAAATAAGTGGGGGATGAAGAGCAAGTCTTTGGGTGCCAATAGAGGCCTCCTTATTTGAAACTGCAAGCCTGGGCCATTCACAGTCTTAGATCTTCCCCTCCAAGAACTAGGTTTTAAATTCATATGGATATCGGAGGCTTGACCGAACCAAAAGCTAACAAAGCGGTTTTAGCTTCGCCTATCTAAGACCTTATGCTAAAACCTGGTATATGCATAATACTAGACGCAAGCTTTTGGATGGAGAATATTTGGGATCAACACTATTTATCCTCGTGAGCACTATATGGTCTTTATGGAATATTATTATTTTCAAGAATCGAGTTGATTTGAGATTAATTGCTATTTAATCAAATGGCATAGTGGTCTAAGGCCCATCGTGAACACTATAAGGATAAAAGACATGATTTTAAAATGAGGGACTCTTTAGTCTTTATAAGATTTGTAGGGCCCAACTCTTTTCGACACACTGAAACCAGGCTGGGCGCATCCCTAGAAAACATTGCTAACATACTGCTGTTGGCGAGGCATAAGGCCCATAATGTGTTACATTGAAAACAAGGGTTTACTTTCCAACTAGTGAAATCTTAATTCTCGTAATTCATGGGAAATGAAAATTCTGTCGAAATACGCAGGAATTAGAAACTCCCACATGTTATTCTCCACAACCTAAACTCATTTTCTAGAACTTCACTCTGCATTCTCTTCTTTTCTCTGAACAAAACAGAGTGTGTAAGAATATTAGCAAAGCAACGTCGAATGCCGATAAGAGTTTTGGCATGGACGCCTCTAAATCACCTCCATAAATAAAATCTTCTCTTGTTTTGCTTTGATCCTTTTCTTGATTAAAAAAAAAAAAAAAAAAAAAGAAAAAAAGAAGAAGAAGATCCTCTCTTGTTCTACCTCAATTCAATAACCATGGTTGATCTTTTCTTGTTCTACCCCAATATGTGTGTGTTTTTATAAAATTATTCACGGTCTTTGATTTTGAACTCAATTTTTTTTTTCTTAATACCTAAGCAATGTTTCGCCTGCGATTACCTACATCACTCACTTTCTTCTTTTTCGGCAAACTTCAATTAACTCTAGGTCATATTGCTTTACAATTGTAACTTTTTCGATCTGATTTCATTTTTCTCTAAAAGGTGTCTTTCTTCTTCTTCTTCTTCTTCTTTTTCCCTTTTTTTTTTTTTTAAAAAAAAAAAGCATAAATTCCTTGGGAAAATCCTTTTGTTAACAGAATAACTAAAATTCTAACTCTCAGGATTGTAACTCTTAAGAGTTTCAACTCTCGAAAATTTCAAAGTTTCAAGAGTTTCGTTTCTTGCAAAACGAACAGACCCTAAACGAGAAGTAAAAATGAACCAAAATAAGAGGAGGAAAAAAATAAAAATAAAATTGCTATTAAGAAGTCCTATGAAAAAGTTGCTATTATTTTGTGCTGCATTTGAAATCATGGCAATCAACTTCTTATTCAGATGGGAGTGAAGCAATGCGCTGGTGCCAAGCTAATGTACTTGGCAATGGCAAGGTCCTTTTTTATTTTTTTGTTTATTATTTTATTATAATGAAATTTGCAATTGAACTATCATTCTCCCAATTCAATGACAATAGCAACACCAAAAAAAAAAAACAAAATGATATCATAATTATGAAGGTTGCTGGGATTGTGGCTCAAGAACTATTGATGCGAGAATTTGAAGGAGGCATCATAAGAGGTCACGCAAGATAGAATAATCTCTCTATGAGAAGTGTTTGCCTCCTCTTCCCCAAAACTAACATAATGGCCATCTGCTACCAATCTCCAATCAAACCCATCTCCATTACTCCTTCGACTAACCACTCTACGTGCAGATGCAACTTCTCTTTGCCCTCTATTCGCACTAAAAGTGGTCTTCTGAGGCCGGTGAATTGCGCGGGCGTGCCAGGGCCAAGTTCAGCCCGAAATTGTGCGTTCACAACCCCTTACGAATGAATGCTTAGAATTTCAGGCGATTGAAGAGAGAAAAGGGGTTCTTCCCTCAAGGTTTAGGCGTAAATGACAAAAAAAAAAAAACAAAAGGACTTGTAGGCATTGAACTGAAATGAAATGAGTTGAAGTTACATTACCAAACATAGTTTGAAAATGCAAATCCCCAAATGCTTGAACTCAAACTCGAAACAAAGCAAGATTACACGAACTGAAAAGAGATTGTTTGCTGGAAAAGTTTGAAAGCTAGACTAAATGAATCTACTCCTAGAGATAAAGGATCCTAGGAAGGATTAGGTGGTTGAGGAACCTTTTCTTCATCTTCATTTCTGAAATTTATAGATAGTAGCCAATTCTAACTAACTGGAAGTTACCGATGGTTTTCTCCGGCCTGTGAAAATAACTGTCTGGTAGTTATGCACATGTGGAAATTCCCAATAACTACTAGGAGTTACTTGGCAGTATTTCTTCAGCCATTAAACTTATTCCACCTGTCCATTCTGCCTTTTATAAGATAGTTGGAAGTTATTGGCAGTTATTTCTGGCTTAAACAAATAACTATCTGGCGGTTACCTTCGGCTCGTGAAATCTTGCCACCTGTCCATTCTGAACTTAAGAAGATAGTTAGAAGTTATTGGCAGTTACTTCTGGCCTATAATTTCGCCTCAACTTCCATGATCATGAAACATTTACCTTTGGCCTATAGCAAAATGCCAAGTGTTCCTCCATGACTTCAAATCGCAAAACCACTAACTTCCTCATCATGCATGTTCTCCCGTCTGAACTCACCCATGTTCTCCACTCCTCATCTTAAAACCACTCAGAACAATTGACATGTGTCTGTCCTTCATTAGCCGAATTCCCAACCAATTAAATAACTCTAAGCACACGTGGACCAATGATGTTTAACCCCACTAAAAACCGATTTTGAGGGAAACACTTTGCCCCCTCATCATCTATTTTTTAAAAAGGTTTGAAATAATAGATGATGAAAACCCCCTGGTGCATGGCCTGACAACAATAAATTAGAGTAATTTTCTTCGGCCTACAAAAACAAAGATACTACAATGAATCCTTCAGTCTCTAAGACCGAAGATACATTATGCCCACTTCCTTTGGCCTAAGATTGTTTCTGATAACTCTTCGGTCTTTAAGACCGAAGTAACATTTTTAGTTTCTCTCAGGCCTTTGCGATTCGCTTTTTAAACAGAATTATTCGGTCAAAATGACCATTTCGGCCATTTCCATTGACTGGTAAAATTCTGACTTCTTAATCAACCATCTCATTTTCATCATATCCTGATGGCCTCCACAAGTCCAAAATAAATTATTATTTCCATAAGTGCTTGTAAAACCATCGGCCTTACAAACCGAAGATTGCATTTTATCTTGATCAACCAACATTTGTACATTGGACTGAGATATTTTTTGCCTAAGCATATTTGATATAAGTTCCATAGTGAATTGACCACTTGGCCTTAGATTTTCCTCAAACAGTAAGTTCAAGGTTTCCTCCATAGGCCATACTTCTTTCCCTTTTATCCTTCCAATTGTTTGGGTCATAGAAGTTGACAAAATTTTCCTTCGACCTTGAGTTTCCAGGTCGTTACAACCATTAGGCCAACTATTTTTTATGCCCCCTCCCCCTTGGGAAGCCTTAATCTGAGATTGGCCAGTCTGGTTAATTTTAAGCTTTTGAACAAATTTTTTATTTTTATGTCTAGAAATCATTAACGGCTTGAAATTCCTCAAATCAACCGAGGCAACATTCACTTCTAGAAAAGGATCTGAAGTTATTACCATATCATCTTTCTTTTTTGGAAACTTCAACATCCCACAGTTAATACCATCTTAAACAAGATTCCGAAACACTACACAGTTGTTGGTAGTATGAGATTTCACCCCTTGCCACTTACAGTAATGTTCGGCTTCTTTGGTTGGAACCTTATGTCCTTCCAAAACTCTGAGATATTTTCTTGCCAACAAATGATAAAAAATATCACTTGCCTTTGAAATATCAAAGGTTTACCTTTTTCCAATCTCCATTGGGTTCCTCTTGGCTGTTGTTGTTGCTGGCAAAGGCACCTCAACGTCCTTTCTTTGCAAAGCTGGGTATACTATTGGCCTCTGGCCAATGATTTCTTTAAGATCAATCTCATAGTTGAGATCTTGAAAATAAATTCCATATGAAGAGCTGTTATATTGATCAACTTTTTTTAATAATCTTTCATATCTCGAGGTCCTGGTTGATAACTCAAACAGATCCTCGAAATCAACACCCTCAAATTTCTTCCTGAGATCAAAGTTCAGGCCATTTTGAGCCAACCTAACAAATTTGGCCTCTGGTAATTGTATCATGCATTTTGTTCTGGCCCTCTTAAAACGAGAAATATATTGTTCAGATGTTTCCCCCAGCATTTGCCTAAACCAAGAAAAATCTGTCATAATCACCTCAGGTTCAGATCAATAGAATTGCATATGAAAACTCTCCTCCATTTCCTCCCAAGAATGAAAAGAATTTGGAGGCAGGTTAATATACCAAACAAAAGCAGGGCCAGTCAAGGAATTCCTAAATAGCCTAAGCTTATAAAATTCATTGTTTGCTAATTCCCCACATTGGATTGTAAATCTACCAACGTGTTCAACTGTAGAACGACGTTCTTCCCCGGAAAATAAAGAAAAATCAGGACATCTAAAGCTTCTGGGAAATTCATTACATTGATCTATCCACTCTAGATAAGGTTTCCTATACATTGGCCTATGAATTTTTCTATCTGGGTGATAGCTAACATAATTCTCAATCATATTCATCACTTCATTACGGTTAGGCTAACCGTTCTGAGAATTTCCATAATTTCTTGGACCAAATCTCTGGCACGCATTGTCTGGTAAAATTATAGGCATGTGATTGTGAACCCTAAAAAAGTGGCCCACGAGGGTTGAAAAGGGAGTCGCCACCTCATTTTTTAAGGGAAAAGAGGAAAACCCTAAATGTTTTATTTTCCAAAACAAGTGACTCCATGTTTAAAAATGGTAAGGCAAAAGATCTTTTGAAAATCAAAGATTGTGGATTCGGAGGCTAAGTTATGAGATGGGAAGGTTTTAGGCAAAGCCTATAGGCACCCATATCGCCCTAATTGGTCTCTTAATTTAATTGGGCTAAATCAAAGTCTTAAACACGCAGGAATTAACAATTATCATCACAAGACAGCATGCATATCATCCATTCATTCATCTACATAAGCAAATAAATCAAAGAGAAATAGAAAAGAGAAAGAGGGGATAGAAAACCTAGGATACTTAGTATCCTAGGGTAGACTCGAACCTCACGAAGAGCGCCTACGTACCCCATATATGGAAAAACATGGATCAAAGTCCACGTAGTTCAAAAGGGAATAGGGTTACAACCTAATAAAGGCCTATGGTAAACCCTAAGTTTCCTTTCATAGATAAAAGAGTTTCCAAAGATAAATGATTCTCAAAAGATCTTTTTAGGAAATATGGAATTTCAATAAAGATAGAAACTTTCATTTGAAAAGGAATTTTTTGTAAAGGAAACTCTAAAGGCATACCATATTTCCCTATTAGGAAATAACCCTAGGAGGGAGAAAGGGAAAGTTTTAAGGAAGGAAAGGTGAATTAGGGCACCTTCATACCCAACTTACCTTAAGCAAAAGCAACCTGTCAAAATAACCACCTTGTTGCATAAGGTAATTACTTTATTTGAAAGATTTCATCTTGCAATAGCCAAAATAATCACCCCACATTGGTGGGGTAATTGCACCTGTCATATCCCACTTTCTATGGGTTTGTACCTGTCAAACACCTGCAATTTGCATGCAAAACACACGAAAAACACCAACAAACTAACCTAGTTTCTAACCAAGCAATTATCATGCTTAAACATAGGCTATCACATGCTCAAAACATGTCATTAGGCACAATAAACAGATCTGGACAGAATTGAAATAAGGCTTAAAATCACCCATAAGTCATGTAAATAACACGAATTATGAACTAACAAAAACCCTAATTCAGCCTTATATGCAATAACATACAAAAAAAACCCTAAAATCAACTATATGAATGCAAAAATCATCATAGTTATCTAATATGCAACACATATACAGCAACTATGAAGAAGAAACAAAGAAAATCCCTAAGCTATCATGCTATATACAACTAAACCAACACAAGGATGATAAAAACCCTAGAATCACAATTGTACATCAAATCACATGAAATAACTCTAAATCATGCAAAACCAATTATGAACAGCATTCTAATCATGCATATTAACCAATAGAAGCATCAACACATTATAAAAATATAGGCTTGCACATGAAATATAGCTATTCTAAACAAAAACCCAATTTCAGCACAAGAGAAACCCTAGAATCGCAACCATGCATTAAATAACATGAAATAATCCCTTAACATGCAAAACTAACCATGAACACTATTCTAATCATGCATATAATCTAATAGAAGTATCATTACATGATAAAAATATATGCTTTAATATGCAAAAGAGTTATTTCATACAGAAAACTAATTTCAGCATCATAAAAACCCTAGAATCACAAACTCACATAAAATCACATAGAATAATCTTATAACATGCATAACTAATCATGAATGATATTTTTATCAAATATATTAACCAATAGAAGTATCAATATATGATAAAAATACTAACTTGAACATGCATTAGAATTATTATAAATGAAAACCTAGTTTCAATATGAAAGAGAAAGAGGTATACCTATGGTGGAGTTCTCTTGCTGTTGTAGAGTCTTCCTCTCCTCTTGTGAACTACTGGAAATACTCTTCTTCAAGCCTTCAAGCAAAGCTCCAGCCCTCCTTCAAGCTCTCTCTCTCTCACTCTCTCGCTCAGAAATTAGGTTAAAATACCCTAAGGATGGCTGTAATTGCCTCTAGGTGCCTTCAAGTGCCTCCCTTAATGCTGAAATATAAGAGGGTATTTATAGAGTTCGAGGGAAAACCCTCAATGGTTGGGATTAAAACCCTAGATATTGATCCAAGGGTCCTTAGAGACTCCCTTGGGGCTCAAGTAGGTCAATTAGGGTTAAAAATAAAGTGGAATAGCGGTTGAAGGCGGATAAGTTCGAGAAAATCGGAGGGAGTCCACTTCAGCACTTCAAAAATGGAAAGTGGCTCGGGTGTCCACCTGGGTTTGGGCAGTTAGCAGCCTGGGCCCAGGCGGCTAGCTGCCCAGGCCTAGGGTGGTCACCCGAGGCCTCGTCATCTCTTGCCTATTTTTGACCCTTTCAGCTTCCATATGTGTTTCAGGGCTCAAATTAACTCCGATTTTGACGAAACGAAAGCCAAAACGACCGTGTTTCGAAGGGGAATGTAATTTGAGTCCCTTTAGGGCAAAAAACCCTAGCCATAGCTTCATGGTCAGGTCTTACAAAGGTGATTAACTACTATGCACCACCGTTGCTTAGCTTAGGTATGTACATAAGGTTGCACCGAATTTCTTCCAATTCGAAATTCAACCTCCCTAAACACATTTGGGGATGAAATTAAGATTTATCAAAGTCAAATGAATAGGAATGGAGTGAAAATCATGAGTTAATTCAAGCTAACCCGAAGTACGTCTCTTAACCAACCTGAGCCATATTGAGCCATTCTAATCCCGAACCATCAATTCATCGAATTGAACCCATAAATACCTCAAATGCATCCATATAAACTCCAATTGGCAACTTGGAGTTCATTTCAAAGTCAAATGGAAAGTTTGTGACCTAAAAGACGATTATGCCCCTCAAGTCGCAAAAGTTCTTATTAACCCTCAAGATCAACTCCGAATCGAACCAAAATTCATACATATCATCCTCAAGACCCTAGAAACTCAATACAAAAGATTAGACTCAAAAGGAAAACAAAAAGACCCATGAAATAACAAACCCTAGCTAAGGTGGCAAAAATGGGATGTGATAGAAGCCCCTTATTGGTGAACAAGTTTCATTTGCGAATCAATGACAAAAAAGAACAACCATCCTGAGCCATATTGAGCCATTCTAATCCCGAACCATCAATTCATCGAATTGAACCCATAAATACCTCAAATGCATCCATATAAACTCCAATTGGCAACTTGGAGTTCATTTCAAGGTCAAATGGAAAGTTTGTGACCTAAAAGACAATTATGCCCCTCAAGTCGCAAAAGTTCTTATTAACCCTCAAGATCAACTCCAAATCGAACCAAAATTCATACATGTCATCCTCAAGACCCTAGAAACTCAATACAAAAGACTAGACTCAAAAGGGAAACAAAAAGACCCATGAAATGACAAACCCTAGCTAAGGTGGCAAAAATGGGATGTGATAGAAGCCCCTCATTGGTGAACAAGTTTCATTTGCGAACCAATGACAAAAAAGAACAACCCATTTTTGCCTGGGGGATTAATTTCATCAATGCCCACTGGGGAAAATAAAGCAATCATATTATTGAATTCATAGAATTCATCACACACAAACCTTCCACACACAAAAGTAATCCTCATAAGTTCCACAAAACTCTTCTCATATTGTATACCAATTGCAGTGGGGGACAAGATAAGGTATCCACAGCTTACATCGAATTACGTTCGATGAAAGGTCTTCCCATACTAGACCAGTTGTACCAGTGAATAATATGAGGTATCCATAGCTTACACCGAACTGCATTCGATGAAAGGTCTTCGCATACTACACCAGTTGCACTGGTGAATAATATGAGGTATTTATAGTTTACATCGAACTACGTTCGATGAAAGGTCTTCCCATACTACACCAATTGCACTAGTGAATAATATGAGGGAAACTATTCAAATAAATGCTATCAGGGTTATCACAAAACTATGAGAAAAATCGTATCCTTCTCATATTCGAACTATCAAGGTAATCACAAAACATGAGAAAGATCGCATCTTTCTCATATTACATTATCAAGGCAAACACATAACATGAGGAAGATTGCATCTTCCTCATATTACATGATCAAGGCAAGTTTCTATTTCCTAGCACTTAACAAGTCCACAAGTTAACAAAGTCATCTCACATAAAGGCTATTCATACCTTAACTCAAACACCAATTCATATAGGAGACGCATTCATCTCATGAGAGCAATCATTCACATGCATATAGGGAAAGTATATTTATCCCAAATGTCAACAAATCATAGTGATAAAGGAGGGAATTCAACCCTAATGATCACACATCATATGTATAGAAAGGGTTATTCAACCCTATTAGCAAACCATGCCTACACAAACGCCACCAACGCGATCGATTTCAAAATCATTTCATGCTAAACAATATCAAGATATTCATTCATTTTTCAACTCAAAATAAGCTTGAGATTTCATCTCAAAGAAGGTTCAAAGGCGCGAATAAGCGAACAAGGGCTAAATAAAGGCAAAATAGGGCGAAATTGGGCAAAACAACGCAGCGGCCTCGGGTGACCACCTGGAGCTGGGCGGCTAGCCACCCAGGCCTGGGTGGTCACCCAAGCTCAAAGCGGAGTTTTGCCTGTTTTTAGGAAACTTCCTATTTTGATCGGTTCTTACCTTTCAAAACTCGGATTTCCAAATTTTCTTCTATAAAAACACATCCAAGGGGTCTCAAACCCTATTTACATTCATTGAGAGCAAATTATGGAAGCCCTAGACAAATTCCTAAGTGATTTTTTGAAAGTTATGAGTGCGGAGGCAAAGAAAGAGTTCAAGCACTACTGCTTGGATCCGTTGTTCTCTTTGATGCATGTGAGGCTCGAAACCACTCTTCTTACTGCTGCTACATACTTTTGGGATCCCCAACTCCATGTATTTCGTTTCAACTATGAAGAACTATGCCCAATAATGGAGGAATTTTGCGCTTTGTATGGAGTTTCGCCTGCAGGACCTATCATCTTCCCTACACCACGCTCAAGTTACTTAACTTCCTTCTCCAACTGTCTTGGGATTTCTCAACAAGAGGCCTCTATATTCGTGAAGGACCACATGGTGAATCTCATGCAAGTAGCAACTTCCTTTTTGGCTCATGATAGCAAAGGTACCTTGAATTTCACCCTTAATACTCAACACGCTCTTGCTTTTTGTTTGATTGGCCGCTTCCTTATCTCCACTGGCACTTTCTATGTCCCCATTCAAATTTGTGAATTGATTCCCTTTCTTCTCAAACATCACAACCTAATTCCCATGGTGCTTGCTGAAACTTTAAATGGCTTGGATAAAACCCTATAATGATCCACAAGCCCCATTAGGAGGGAGGCCCATTCCACTATAGATGTGGCTTCTTGAACAGCTTAACTTCTTATCTCCTACCACTATTAACCCATACAAACCTCAACACTATTACTGCCGTCATGTTGAACTCCCTGGCCAATGTTCTCTAAGGGAATGATTAGGTTACTTCCAAACACTCTCATAGCGGAATATCAAGTGGTTTGTCTTCATATGGGGATGCAAGGAACAGGTACTTCTCTGAACTTCTAGGTGTGCTATGGTCAAGCTCATAGGGTTGAGATCAACTTCCTTCTATTGGACTTCAAGAATTCTTTGTCAGATGGGTGCCATGCAAACCATACCTACTTAGGGTTTTCTAGGGCAGCAGTAGTAATATGTTCATCCCAAATGTGTGTGACGCCCTGATAGAATAAAACAGAGCATTCCAAAAAAGAAATTCTATGTCTGTAAAAAAAAGTGGAGAAGAAGAAGATTGAAAAAACAGAAGCCAAGGAGAAAATGCGTCTACCTGGTCTCCATGTCTTTTCGTCTACTGGTCTCCATCGAGAAGAAGAAGATTGAAAAAATGGTACTGAAAATTTTGTGAGATGAAAGGTGGAAAGAGAGAGGGTGTGACACCCTGATAGAATAAACTTAGGAGAAAAAAGAAGAGGCACAAATATGTGGCTTTTTTAGGGTTCACAACATACCTACAAAATGTGACCTTTCCTGTGTTTGGCTTTTGCAGACGACAGTGGGGACAGTGGGTTTCTGTGCAATTCGCTTCTATCTTCTTCTTCTTTTTCTTCCTTAAGCCCTCTTCTATCTTCTTCTTCCTTATTCTTCTTCCTTAAGCCCAACTAAACCCTCCCCTCATCTAAAGCATCTGAAGCATTGGATAGATTGCAAAAGGCGTTTTAAGCCTCTACTAAATGCAGCATTTGGCTTTAAGAAGGTTAAAATGAGTATTTTCAACCCATTTTTGGCTGACGCCAGCAACAAACGTTAAAGGCTCTAACAGCTGTTTGATGGATGAGAGAAATGTATGTTATTTTCTAAAGTAAGGGAGTGCAATGTAATTTTAAAGAGTATAAGGGATGTCTGTGTAATAGTCAATAAATAGAGGAGGTGTAGATGTATTTTACCCAAAAAAAAATGATAAATTTGAGAATAATTTATTAATTTAACTGGCGGGTCCGTAAATAATATTTTCCATAATTTTGATTTGGCGGGTTCGTATATATATATATATACAGTTCCGATCACATCAGCACGCGTTGATATAAGTTATATCAACACCATGTATTGGGGGTTGTACCATTTGCATTGGACCAATGTACTTCATAACCCACTAATGCACAAGGTATAACTCCCAATGCGGGTGTTAATGTAAGTTATGTCAACACGTGCTTACCTGATCATCATCCTATATATATATATATATATCTCAACATTCAAGCACGTGCAACGCACGTGCTTCTGTTTTCTGGTTTATATAAACCTCACTAAAACCCCCCTCAACCGTCACCTGCTTCATAAAACACGATAGCTATTTCAGAGAGTAGAGAGAAAAACCAGGAGAATCTTCGTTTGATCGCTCATTTCTTCAAGATCTTCTTTTTGCGTCAATTAGAGAGAATCAAAGATGCAAAGCTTGGAGTTCCAAGAATCGGAGGGTCTCGACCCCTTGAGTCGCCTAGCCTTCATCGACCTCGACACCACCTCCATCGCCACCGCTCTCTCCGACCACTGCACCATGTGCGGTGGCTCCGTCAAGAGACGATCACCCTCGTCGTTGTCTCTCGATGACCCAACCACCACCACCACCACCACTGACTCCGAACCCAAACCGAAGCGAATCATGGTTGAAGACGATCTCCTCGTTCGTGGCTTCACCAAGATTTCCCTCCCCATCATCGGACCCTCCGTCACATCGCCCAGTACCACCATCCCATCGGCTTCCCCTGTCTTGCGCCGCTGCTCTTCTGATCCCTATAACTCGCCGGGAGCTACCAATAACGTCGGCGCTCCGCCTAATCCGCAGTCGCCGGATAATTCTGCCTCCAAGATCAATGTGATTGCAAGCAAGCCGTCGCCTCAGAGGGGGAATTCATCGGCATTGCCGCCTCTGCCGCCTACGCTTCGTCGAACAGTGTCCGATCTTACTTCAGCGGCCTATCAGATGCCCGTGACGACGCCAGAGGTTGTGAGGAGTTTTTCGCGGTCATCGAGTTCAGCGGATGCAGGTGCTGGGGTCCAGGTCCTGTCGGATTCCATCAAGGAAGAAAGCCCCAATTCCAAGGTTAATAATTTTTGGCAATTGTTCATATATATATAGAGAGAGATTTTACATCATATGATGACTGGTTCCAGAAATTATTGGGTGATTTGCAGAGGTTGAGGAGGATGAAGGACCGGATGAGAGAGATGAATCAGTGGTGGGATGAAGTCATGCGTGAAGGAGAAGATGGCGGCTCTGAGGATAATAACACTCACACGACAAAGGTCTCCTTGCTTTACGATTATAGCTTTACTCTCTGTTTGATTGCAGAGAAAAGAAAAGGAAAGGAGAAAAATTTTCAATCTTTTGTTTCATGTTTAATCATAAACTTATGTTTTCTTGGGTCCCAGATATCAAAGATTCAATATTTCATTTTTATACGGAGTATTTCCTACATTTTCTCAGCAACCAAATGGAACAAAAAAAGTTTTCTTCTTCTTGTTTTCTTCCTGATTTAACCATATTATTAGTTTACTCTTCGTTTTGGTTGTTTTATTGGATTCTTTGTTATTGCAGGCTGCTTCTGATGTAACTGAAACTGAGAAAGGAGTGAGCGTGGAGAGCGTGGGGGAGTGCTTTAGCATTCACTTCAAGTGTCCGTGTGGCAAGGACTATCAAATTCTCGTTTCTGGGAGGAACTATTACTACAAGCTGACGTAGATGAGCAGGAAAAAGCCAGTACCCACTTCAGTTAGAGTACTCAATCCATTTTGGGTTTCAATTTTTTAAAGAGATTTTTCAGATTATACCCATATTAGTTTTAGTGCTCATCATTCTAACATTTTTAATTTTCAGAAGATTTTCTTGTCTTTTCAAAGATGGTGTACCCATTTCATATATAGTGCCCGTCCTTCTTGGGTTCAGAAGAGTTTTTGGGATGATTCCCATTTTAGATAAGGGTACTCATCATTCTTGGGATTCAATGTCTCCAAGAAGATTGCCTAGGTGGTATCAGAACCATTCAATTCCTTTGTATCTTACCAACTAGGTTTCTCCTTCAACTCTTTTCTATTGTAGTAGGACCCATGTAATATGAGTTGCACTGTATCTTACCTACCAAGAAAGACCTTTTTTTTTTTTTTTTTTTTTTTCTCATTTTCATTGTAAATTGTAGTAGGATTCCATGAGCTGTGAAGTTGTGAAAAAGATATATTGTATGTTCTTTGTACCGTTTCTTTTTTTTTTTTGAAATGTGAATGAGTGAATCGGATATGCTCTTCTTTTTTATGTATGGATTCCAACAATTTTTTGAGATTTTATTTTTAAATTACGAAATAAATTATACAATATATGTTTTATGTAGTCTGTTTCATCTAAATATGACAAAGGATTAAAAACTGTTAATTATGAGTTCTGTTCATACTTTTGAAAATGAGGGCAAGGATCTAAAGTTAATGCCAATCAATAAGCTGGAACAACTTTGTAAGTATATGGCGTCTCTGGTAAGTAACCCTGTATGTAGGGGTTCCTGCCAAAAAAGAAACAGAAGAGAAAGTGCAGCAACAATAAATCCATGAGAATCATTTGTAAACTAGCTTCATTGAGAAGTATCCATGGGTGCCTGTTATGCTTTGTTTTTTATTCTAATATCATTTCCATCCTTAGCTTGAAACTCAAAGCATTAGATCACCCTTAGAATATAAACTGACTGACGATCTTAAATATGGCTCGGTATGCAATATAAGTTGTTTTGATTTGCTAGATTTTGGTTCATTCCATTTTTCGTACCCAAATTGAAAAGAAATACATGTGGGACACATGAATTGTATATTATCTGTAATTCTATGTCATTATTTCTTTGATTTATATCTGTCGATCAGCTATCTAAGGAATTTTTTTTAGCATTTTTCAGCTTTTTATTATTATTTTCATTTCCTGCATTGTCTAGTCTGACTTGATCTTTCCTTTTAATTTTCAAGCTTTTAGTTTCCTGATGTCTTTGTTTTTGAACACTGGTTTGCAGAACATGAAACCTTTCGCTACAATGTCATTTCAGCTTTTTGTCTACTCATAAACAGCTAAATTATAGAGTTAAATATTATATCATTCTAAAGTATACTAGTAGAGAGTGACTTCAACACACTTCATTAGTGTTTATCAGCCAAAACTAGATGAATTATCCTTAAATTTCCTGATCATTTTGTATACACATTATTATTGTAAGCTTGATTTACCAACTATTATAACTGATATCGTATTGAATTTGGGCAAGTCAAAAGAGAAAAAGGAAAATAAGAAAGAGTGAAGGAGACCAAAATTAGGCCTTCTTAGGAGAAATATTCTGAGGCCAAAATGGGCAATGCGTGAGCAGGACGTGCCAAGTTCTGAATTGATTGAAAATGGAGTCAGAAAGTAATCCATTCATAGGAAAGGGACAGAGAGCACTTCAAACACTCCCTCAGCAGAAAAATTTCTGCAGATGCGTTTTTGTGCATGGCACTTTTTACTTTGGAAGTGGTTTATTTTGTATTTTAATATTTTTTTGCTTGTCAATATTATTGCATGAATGATGATTCTTCAATGCTTATTCTTATTTTGGGAATTTTTGGCATTCATCACGTGCTCCCTAAATGAGGGGAAATTACAGAGTTGCTATCACTTATCCAACATATGGGTATAATGCTAATCTTATCAACTTAAGGGGTAAAAAAGGCTCTTAGTTTCATTCTTGCTTCTCCTGAAATATAAAATCATGGGTTCCACTTGTTTTGTTACCTACTTTCCATGTAGGTTTCCTATTTTGTGTTGATCCATCCTATGGTTTTGTCATTTGTGTTGATCCATTCTATGGTTTTGATATAATTTTTGAGTTGAATTAGAAGACAAAATCATGGGTCGATTTGTTTTGTCCCTTCATAGGTTTCCTATTTTCTGGTGAATCATCTTCTTTGTTTTTTTTTGTTCTTCTCAATACATCAAGATCATACCCATCACTAGGCCTGGCAAATTAGACCCAAACCCACCTAACCCGCCCAAACCCATCCGCAATAAATGGGTTTGGGTAATGATATATTATTAAATGGGTTGTTATTGGGTTACCCAAATCGAACCCAATTATAATTGGGCGGTTCCGGGTTTACAAATAGACCTATCGGACCCATTTAGAAAAATAAGAAGGAAGTAAAAAATTTAAAAAAAAAACGTTCCTTTCAAAACCCACAAAACGTGAAATTATCAAACCCACCAAACATGAATTATCAGGTAGTATTGCTGAGAAGCTCAAATTCAACTGGGGATTCCGACAGGTGCCGACGAGCATGGAAGGCTCCGATTGACGACGATAATGGGTTCCGACGAGCATGGGTTCCGATTGACGACAGGGATTCCGATGGTGCCGATGAGCATGGAAAGCTCCGATTGATGACAATAATGGGTTCCGACGAACATGGGTTTCGATTGACAACGGTGATGATTAACGATGATGATGGGTTCCGATTGACTACGGGGATCCTAACGGTGCCGACGAGCATGGAAAGCTTCGATTTTCTTTGAGGGTTCCAAGTCCATTGACGACGATGGGTGCCGACGAGCATGGAAAGCTCCGATTGATGACAATGATGGGTTCCGACGAGCATGGGTTTCGATTGACGACGATGATGGGTTCCGATTGACGACGGGGATTCCGACGGTGCCGATGAGCATGGAAAGCTCTGATTTTCTTTGAGGGTTTCGAGTCCATTGACGACGATGGGTTCCGACGAGCATGGAAAGCTCCGATTGCTATCTATCTTCGTCTACACCACCGTCGTCTCGTCGTGAATGATGGAACATTTGAGACAGAAATCGAACTCGAAATGCTAGTTCTCAGTTTGAGGGAAAGGAGAAGGAAATGTAGTGTGTTTAGAAATGGTGCAGATGAAGAGGGGTTTGAGTCCATTGACGGTGATGGGTTTCGACGAGCACGGAAAGCTCCGATTGCTATTGCACTGACATTACTCTCTCTCTCTCTCTCTCTCTCTCTCTCTCTCTCTCTCTCTCTCTCTCTCTTTCTGTGAATGATTAGTTTGAAGATTTAATTAGGTTGGTTTTGGGTAACCCATTAACAACCCACTTAAAAAATTTATGAACCCAAACCCATTTATCGCGGGTTTACGGGTTTGAGTTAAGATTGCTGGGTCTAGTTTGAGGGATGGAATGGAATCTTCTTTCCCTTGACTAAAAAAAAGTGGACTGTGTTGTCCCAAGTGAATAACCCTAGAGGGGGGTGAATAGGGTTATAGGCCAGTTAAAAAAAATTATAGCAATCTAAAATCATATTATTGCAAGCAAGATTAAATGTAAGACAATGCAATAATAAAGAGATTAAGGGAAAGAGAATGCAAACGATATAACGAGGTTCGGCTTCCCGCCTACGTCCTCACCTCAAGAGCATGCTTGAGGATTCACCAATCCACTATCACTCTCCTTCAAGGTGGAGCAGCAAACCTTTACAACTTGAGTGTTCTTCACCAACACTTAGCCAAATGCACTCTTCTCAAGTGCTTACAAGTGAGGGTATACACAACCCTTTTGATACAAATATTTGGAGATGATTTTATGCTCAAAGAAAGCTCTCTCAAAGAGTAAATACACTGGAATTGAAAGCACACTTCAGCTATTGATTGATTTCAATGAATGCTCACAAGAGGAATTAGGCCTTGTATTTGATTTTCTTGTTTGTAACTCAATGAATGCTCATAAATGAGCTCAAGCCTTGTATTTATACTCAAGGGGTCCAAAATAGCCGTTCTGGAACTATAAATGCCGGGAAAAGAAGTTTGGTGGGCAATAAATGCTTCAAATGTCCGTTAAAAAACTAGCCGTTATACTTCTCCCCGAGGGTTTCAGCCGGCTGAAACATATTTCAGCCATCTGAAATATCCCTTTCAGCCGTCTGAGTAAGGCTGCTGACTATTCCAGAGAGGTTGTAAAAATGGAACAAAAGATCATGTCATTCAGCTGTCTCAAAACTGCATTTCAGCCGTCTGAAATATCCTTTTCAGCCGTCTGAGTAAGGCTGCTGAATATTCCAGAGAAGTTAACATATGGCATATGAATAAGCCTGTTCTTCAACCGTCTTATCATTCTTTCAGCCGGCTCAAACTGACATTTCAGCCGGCTCAATGAGCTGTCTGAAAAATACAGAGAGAGTGATTTTTAGGAGTTCATATGTTCAGCTTGCTGATAAGGTTCAGCCTGCTGAAACAGCAATTTCAGCCGTCTGAAACTCTCTGTTTTCAGACAATGAATTTTCACTAAGTCCATGTTCTAGGCAATTTGTTTTAGGCTTTTACGATAAACAATTTAGCATAGTTCTAAGCCCTTTTAACCTTTTGTGAGCAATAATTGAAATTAATCTCACATTTGGGTTCCTAAAATTTTCACACATAGACTTGTGCACGATCTTGAATAAATGATGGAACCATTTGCTTTGTTTTCTTAAGAACTTGTGCTTTGTTTGCTTTTGCAAGTTGATCCTTGATCTTTGAGACATCGAATGGCTTTGATACCTGTTTAGATTCATCACTTAACTGCTCATTAGTCCTTAAACATCTTATTATGTATTGTTATCATCAAAACCTCGGGGATAAAGCCATTTAGGCCAACAGAGTGTTTGGTTAATAAAGAGGAATGGCTCAGTAGAGAGAATTTTTAGGATGAAAAAAAAAAAAAACAAACAAACTAGGGCACAAAACGAGTCAGGTCAGAAAAACGAGTTGGATTTAGATATGGGTTAGGTCATAATTGGGTTGCTTGTTACATGTTTTGTAACTTATAAGCTGATAAAATGGCTCAGTTGAGAGAATTTTTAGGATATTGAAAAGGGAAGAAAAAAAAAAAAAAAACTAGGGCATAAAACGAGTCGGGTCAGAAAAACGGGTTGGGTTTAGATATGGATTAGGTCATAATTGTCACGACCCAAATTAATTAAGTCGTGATCAATATTAATAAATCCAGTTTAATTGAGAAAATCATTTAGGAAGCACGTGAATGGCATGTGTTAGAAAACCGGTAATTTCAATAAAAAGTTCGGCATGACCCATTCGTAAATAGAATATATCGTAATAAAATCCTGTATAAAATAGTTATAAAAGTTCTTGTCATCCATCATTGGTATCCTCACATGTTAAATAAACCATATAAAGAGACCTATGAAATTAAAATATTACAAACCATGAGTTATTACGTGTCTAGCGCCCATTGGCCGAATACAAAGTGTTTAGTTAATACATATCCATAATATTAAAATTGTTCCCATCAAAGCTTAACACCTTAAGGTGAGGTCTCCCCAGCTATGAATTCATCTGAAAAGGGTTTATAAAACATAGGAGTGAGTATAAAACTCAGTAGATATAATTTTCATATAGAAATAACCAAAGCATGATAATATAACCAATTACAATCATGCTTAAAATAATTAAAACCCATGCAATGTCATGAATGATATGCGACTCATATCCATTTAACATAATCCATAATTACCGACCACTCTCGCAGGAGTCTTCGCGTGGAAACGGAGGATTTAAACCCACCTCCAAGAGGACAACACAAGGGTTCCTACCTGGAACCGGAAAGTAGCCTCTGTTTCGGGAACACAAGGGTTCCTACCTGGAACAGGAAAGTACCCAGGACCAAAGGAATGGAAAACACCGCTAAGTCCCTTGACCGCTAGTAGTCCAAATCCAATGACCCTTTAATATACTTTTACCAAGTAA
This sequence comes from Liquidambar formosana, assembly GCA_039720395.1. Lineage (NCBI taxonomy): Eukaryota > Viridiplantae > Streptophyta > Magnoliopsida > Saxifragales > Altingiaceae > Liquidambar > Liquidambar formosana. The sequence goes on from CM077822.1 coordinate 16,473,427, forward strand.
TTAATTAAGTCCATTTCATGCATTTTGTGCCAATGAATGCCATGAAAAGCTTAAAAACCCATACACGTGTCAGTTATTCCAGAAATTAACAGTATATGATTATTCCATAATTATATAATATGTGGGAGCTATGTAAAACATGTAAAATATAGACCAATAAGAATTTGCATAGCATATATATCCAAAATAAACCAAAATATAACAAGTATATCAATCCATATACTCCCAAATATAATATTCCTAAATATAGGGTTATGTAAACTAGACCCCTCAGTACATGCATTACAAAATATACATGATAATACACCCAAAAATCACATAAACTCATAAATAACATCAATATACATTTTTATTCAACAAATATGGGCTTATATCCTAACCTATTATCATCCCTACGGTTAAAACCCATGAAAATTACACCTACCTCAAATATGTTGCACCAAACGGAGAGAAAATGTGTTGGGAGGGTCGGATCTGAGCCTAGAATGCAAGAATAAACTCCAAACTCTACAGATCAGGCTTGAATCCTCTCCAAGCACATCTAGATCTTCAAATCTAGCCCCTAGAACGCGAGTCCAAGCGTTGAAATGAGGTGAGAGAGTCAAAAACCATGCATGCAAGAGAAAAATGTGATTTTCTCTCTCCAAACAAGCCCTTTTTCTCTCCTCTCTCTCTCTCTCTCTCTCTCTTCTTCTCTCTCTCTTTCTCTAACACTCAAAATGCTGAAAAATGGGTGTTAGAGTCGTGATATGAAGGTTTTAAAAAGGGGTGAGGGGCACATGCGTCATTTGTTCTAAAAAAAAAAAATCTGCCAGTCGAGTGTTTCAAACGGCTGAAAATAACTTTCAGCCAGCTGAAACTAAATGAAAAAAAATTCTCCTTCTCTGGATTATTCAGACGGCTCAAATGTAAACTTTCAGCCGTCTGAAATACACAGACAGCTGAAATTAGACAATCCATCAGGCAATCCCTCATCAGCACTGATCACAGCCTTCTTTTCATTAAAAACATTTAAGTAATCTTCTCCATTCTTTTATTCTTTCTTTTACTTTAAGTTATTTAATGAAAATAAGCAAATAACCCCCCATTTGAATCCAAATAAAATATAAAAAAAAAATCAAATTCCAAGTATATCAAAATCTCATTTTCAAGTTTTAGTACAAAATCCGACTCCCGACAAATTTTTCAAAAACAAACGTACGAGGAACCCAATCGAATCGTGCTAATAAAATCCCATAAAATCACAGATGTCTTATAATATTATAAACTTCCATTACCGCAAAAAATTATCTTTAAAAACGAAGTTTTATGAAAATTCATTTTTTTCCCAACACTTAACCAAATTTTAGCAGTCTAAAAGTGTGAATCGTAGACACAACAACATTACACACATGCAATACCCACGCGTGACAATACCCGACAAATCAACTAAAGTACATGCAAATTATGCATTAAAGGTGATATTATCCTAATTAAATGACACAGGTATTGCAATAATTGGGTCGGTTGTTATATGTTTTGTAACTTGTAAGCTGATGAAATGGCTCAGTTGAGAGAATTTTTAGGATATTGGAAAAAAAAAAAAACAAAACAAAACAAAAACAAAAACAAAACTAGGGCACACAACGGGTCGGGTCAGAAAGTAGGTGGGGTTTAGATATGGGTTTAGTCATAATTGGATAGGTTGTCCATTTATTTCACTATCTGTGTACACGTTTTGTAACTTGTAAGTTGATGGAATAGTTTAGCGGAGAAAATTTTTAGCATATTAAAGAAAAAAAAAAACAAACAAAAAAAAAAATAACTAGGCACACAAACGGGTTGGATTAGGAAAACGTGTCAGGTCAGAAAAATGAGTCGGGCTTGGATCTGGGTTGGGTCATAATTGGGTCGGTTACGGGTTGGTTTTGGGTATGCACAGTAATTGGGTTTGGCATAACCCAACCCATTAATAACATAAATTACATGACTCATTAATGACCTAACCCAAACCCAACCCAACCCATTTATTCCCAACCCAAACCCACCCAATCCGCCTAAATTGCCAGGCCTACCCATCACTTATCCCATCATCTTAGGCACAGGCTTGAACCCCTTTAGAGAGCCCTCCAGAAAACAACTGAGCTAGCTCGATGAAATGTTATACTCTTTTTAGATTGTTGTAGTTGTATTTAATGTGGTTTCATGAATACTAAACACTGACTGCCTTTGTCTTCATTCGCGTAGCAACACAAGGGAACCATACGAACTAATTCGAATAGTAAAACAAAAGACAATCTTAGAAGAAAGACAATCTCTATACACACAGGAAAAACACACCCACAATTAGCCGGCCACTTGTGTTCTTTGTTCTTTCAGGTATTTAGACCCTAAATCAGTTGAACCGGACTTGTTCTTTGATCACATACAAAACATGTAATCATTTTCCATCCAAATACCTAACGATTGACTAACTAAAGGAAGAGTGAAAAGTGATGATTCCCTCAACGGTAGGGGATTAACGTATTTATAAAAAAACTAAAAAGGTGCAAAGTCAAAATGGGTTGAAGTTGAAGGAGTTAATTTGTAATTTCAACTTTAATTTAAACTAAAAGACAGTTCACAAAGTAGGAATGGTAATTGCGTGGGGCGAGGCCTTGCGGGTCTACAGTATACCATCCCGACCTTGACTATGAATCACTCTCACTCCCAACCTCTAACCCCGAGGGGTCTTGCACACGCTCAACCATCTCTACTTCTATTAACCATTTGAAATATCTGACCCAACCTTGTCACCTTTTTTTTGGGATTTTTTGCCATAAGCCCCATACTTTAGGACTTTTTTTATAATTGAACCACAAATAAAACCTTTTTTCCCATAACCCCTTTTCACCCCAAACTAACAAAAATATCCTCATTTTAATTTTCATACTGTTTACAACCCATGTCCCTCTTAATCAAGCCTTATTATTCCTACGATAAATTTAGGGATTACAGGTTGACATAAAATTAAGAATTACTATTTACAACCCATGCTCATTTATTGCTAATTTGAGAAGCAACAACAACCTGTTTTACAAAATAAACAGTAAAGTGTTATTACTTGACATATAATAATTTAAATACACAACTATCATTAAAAAAAAAAAATGATACATTTTCAATTGATTGAAAACCATTATAGTATAACATCTGCTCATGAAGAAAATGAAACTGATAAAAAATTTGAACAACCTATTTTACATAGTAAACAGTATAGTGTTACTACTTAACATAGTACATATCTATCATCCATTACAAAATGTAAAAATGGCTTTAAAAAAAACATTTTTTCAAGTAGGTAAACTATTACATTTGTTGTCCTTTGTGCTATGTACTTGTTCATATGAATATTGTACTAGTTGGAATATATTGTTACTGTATGCAATGCTTTTTTTTGGAAATTTATATGTTTTTAAAACTATTGAATTTATCCAAAAAAAAAAACAATTGATCTTAAAAAATATAAAATTGAAAAAACAAAGGTTTGGATCTCAAAAAGGCAAGAAAAAAATAACATGAAGAAGACGAAAAATAAAGAAGAAATCAAATCTGAGGAAAAACCATTTTTTTCAAACCATGGGTTTTCGTTATGATATCTGACATTCCTTCTGTAGATCTGAGGTTTCTTCAACAATCATTGCAAGGGGTGAATCTCCTTAGAGGCTAGATTAGAGCTCATCGTCAACCGTACAAACCTTCTCAATTTTCCGTTGATGGAGTAACAAATTTCATTACAGATGATCTTGTTATTCATATGAAACCCAAAAACTATGATTAATTTTCAAAGTGATAAAAGAATAAAAATCCGTTCAAATAGGTAGGAAATCTGTTAAAAAATGTAGGGTGGAAAGGTAAGGAAATCTGTTAAAAAAGATAAGGAAATCCGTTTAAAAATGTAGGGTAGAAATAAATAAGGCTAATGTGAGAATTTTTTAAAAAGGATTTTCTTATGACTAATAACAATACTAAAAAAAGGGGTTAAGGAGTTGAAAATTCTTACGATTAGATTATTGTTAAAACCAGTCTTCTATTAGGGGTAATTGCTAATTTCTCCCTTTTAATTTTATTTTATTTAATTTTTATTAATTTTATTTTATTTTTTATGGGGGAAGGGTTTTGCTATTTGTCACTTGTCACTTTTTATATTTATGCTTTGCAAATTACATGTATCATATTACAATATATATAGTTTTCCCTCACTTATTGAGTAAGCGATCCCTTAGTGGCATCCTCCTCATTTGTTAAGTGAACGATCTCAAATTCAAGTTTATATAGAAGCATAAAGCATTGATACCCATCGGTTGATATTTAAGGATTTGGAGTATGAGTAAATTCTATTGATTGAAGGAAAAAAAAAAAAAAAGAAGAAGATTACAAGCGTAGTTCCGATCCATTGACTAAACAACTGAATAATTAATAGTTCATACATTAAAAGTCATAGTTTCCATAAAAGTCCAAGCAATCTTTATATTTTTATATATACGGTTATGTTTTCATCAACACGTATTGATATAAGTTATATCAACACTATGTATTGAGGGTTGTACCCTTGCATTGATTTAATATACCTCATATCCCACTAATGCACAAGATACAACTCTCAATGTATTTATCTGATCATCATCTTATATATATATATATATATACACACACAGAAGGATGTTTGGTCTATAGGTAAAGAAATTAAGGTAATAAGGTAAAGCTACAAACGAGCAGGGCACAATAATACTAGAACCGATCTTTTTTGGACTTAAAATTTTTTAAAATTAACCCTCACCCTAATCCAAATGCTGAAAAAAATCAACTTAAACCCAACCCTAAAGGGGTAAGGCAGTGCAAATTTACCGTCTCTATTACAAAAGTGAGGAGTTGCTATATGGGTATCCCCAAAGTAAAAAGTACACAAATTCCACAGGTAGAAAATTAGTTTGAACCAAGATTGGTTTCTGTCCTAACTAGATAGTGGGTACTTTTATTTGGCAATACCACTTTATGAAAACTCAAGTCCCAAGCGTCTCGGAACTTTCTTATATAACAACAACAAAAAGAAAAAAAAAAAAAATGGAAAAAATCCTATCACACAAGTTATTAACCTTAGTAGTATATCTAAGAGAGTTAATCCAATTAGTTAGTAAGAGGAGAGTTCATTTATTCTATTAATTTGTGTTCAATTCTTCTGGGAATACTCCAAGAATTAATTATTGAATGCATCAAGTCGATGTAAGAGAGTGCATCCTTAAAATCGTCCGAAAAAAGATTTCATCGATGTGTGCGCAAGTTAGCCCTGAGACCTTAACCATCAAACCACCAAAAAAAAAAAAATTCCTTAGTAGTATGACCCATTTTTGGAACAAAATTTTTTAGGCTCTGTTTGTTTTGGTGTAAAAGAAGAAAAAAAAAAAAAATCAATTAGGTGTAAAATAATAATTTACGATATTTAGTTACGCCTAGAAAATCAAAATGATGTACGGAGTAATTCATTTCACACATATTCCATTGTCCCACAGATTTTCGAATTAGCCCGCCAGTGCCCCCCATTACCAATTGAGCTCCCATCAGCCCAAGAAATTAAACTGTAATCTTAGCTGGTCTGTGACTGAGGAGGACTCAATTGCCTGGCAGAGGATGGTTTTGAGTTGTGAGAATCGGCTCTGATTTCTACTGAAACCAGATGATCCAAGCTGTGAATGCCACCATGCAAACCCACGGCACCATGCTCCAACCAATCTCACCGCCTCTCCCTTCTCTCCGATCAGATCGGGCCCTTCTCGTCTTCGTATTAGGGTCTCCTCCTTTCGATTCGTTCACAAATTTCAATAAACCTTGAATTCCGTAGCTGTTCGACGTCCGACCGTTTGATCCCATCTGGATCGTGTTGTGATTTCTAGGGTTTGGATGATGAGTTCGTGAAGGTTGCTGAATCGGTGTTGTTTGATTAGGGTTTTTGTTGTTTGTCGCAATTGTTGTGTGTGAACATTGTGGATGAATTGTAGGGAGGGTTTTGAGATTGTGAATTTGTTGTTGAGTTTGAGATGGCTTCGGCTCAGGTGTTGCCGAACGCGTTGCGGAAACAGGAGCATTTGGAAGCCGGAAAGCGCCGGGTATGGTTTCTATTCAAATTTTGGTTGATTTCATGTAATTGCTTAAATGGGAGTTGTTGTTTGGTTCATTCATTTTGATTGCCACTGCACTTTACTGGAAAATGGGTTAATTCTTCACAACGAGCACATGAAACTTGTATGGTTACTGATTTGGGAGAGAAAATTTGATGGTCCACCTGCTTATTTAAGCTGACAAAAATACGCGGCATGGTTAGGATGTATGTAGATTTATCACTTAAATATAAATCTTATCTAATAATCCTAAATCTTATCTTTACACATAAAGCTTCAAAATAGTCTATAAGTACATAAATTACCTTCTGAGCGAAGAATTGGAAACCCACTAAATGTTTTTAGTCCAAATTTACTTAAAAAAACAAATATATCTCTTCAAGTTTTAGTTTAAATAAATTCTACAAAAAAGAAAAAAAATGCAAAATACTTCCCAATTTAGATAACATACTTCCAAATAATTTTTTTTTGATGAAGTAAAATATGTATTAAAACCAAAAGGCCATGCCCAAGTACGTGAGACATATACAAGTTCAAAACAAAAAGGAAAAAAAGACCCCTTTGTATTTTTAGAAAATCTACAAAATTTACAAAAGAAGGTTTGCTAGTCTTAGGAAAGCTAGAGAACCACAAAAAAAAAACTTTGTAAAAATAGATTTGATCTCAATAACCAACTTTTCAATCCTTTAAAGAGTCCTAGAGTTCCTCTCCTTCCAAATGCACCAAAATAAAGCATGGGGAGCCATTCTCCAAACCGCTTTAGCCTCTTTAATCCCCCCTTTTAACCACCAACCCGAAAGAAGATCCAATGTAGACGAAGGAAGAACCCAAAGAACACCAAAAAAATTGGAAGTGAGTATCCAAAGACTCCTAGCCACATTGCAATGGATGAAAAGATGGTCCACCGTTTCTACATTCTCCTTACACAAGATACATCTATTCGGCATAGGTAAACCCCTCTCAATAAGGTGATCCAAAGTAAACATTTATTGCTACCTACAAACCAACAGAAGAAGGCCACTTTAGATGGGACTGAAGGATTTCAAATAATCTTAGCCTGTAAGAAAGGAGCATTAAGAGGCCTTAAAAAATTGTAGAAAGATTTTATGGAGAATAACCCTTTAGAGTCATTATGTCACATCAAGGAATCATTCTCACCCACCAAAATCTTTCTATCGTAAAGCACTTGATAAAAAACAACACTTTCCAACTCATACCAAAAAATAGCACCATTAACCCCTTCCATATAATCCTTAACCAAAGCTTCTTTATTATGCGCAATCTCATACAAAGAAGGGAATTCAACCATAAGAGACAAGGTAGAACACCACACATCCTTCCAAAAACTAACTCTACTTCTTTCACCCACCTTGAAACTAATACCCTTTTTAAAAACATGTAAACCTTGCATAATTGCCTTCCAAAGACCCAAGCCATGATGACCTCTAACCTCCCTTGTCCACCAACCATCGCTAGTGATACCATACTTCCAAACAACCACATCCCTGCCACAGACCTTGTTCACCATTACCAAATCTCGAAAGCCAATTTTTCATTAGTGCTTGATTTATACAAGAGATAGGTCTAATTCCGGTCTAACTCCCAAGCCGCCCAAGTTTTTTGAAAGACAAACGGTTTTCCAATTAACAAGGTGAAACTTTCGCTCTCCTCCCATACCATTCCACAAGAAATCTCTTTGAATTTTTTCAATTCTAGTGGCCACCAAAGAAGGGATTTTGTGAATAGACATAAAGTAAATTGGGATGCTAGATAACACTCCTACTTCCAAATAATTTGTGCACCGTCTGCCAACTCTTTGAATAGGATATTGACCTAGGCAGTCTAATTAACTAAGGGCCCGTTTGGTTGTCCAAATGGAAATTAAACAATTGTAGTGTATTTTACATAGTATTGAAGGCACAACTCTATCACCTTGGGTTAGGCAATTTAAAAACTACACTAAAATTGTTTAATTTCCATTTGGATGCTCAAACAGGCCCTAAATAATTTTATCTTTGTACAGTTCATAATTTGTAAGTATTCCTGCATTTTGTTCAACACGATAGAATAAGGGGTATAAGTCATCTCAGTAACTCAGGTGCGTGGCATGAAACATTAAACTGATCTCTGAGGCCTGACCATTTCAGAAATTATGAAATATAAAATACTCCACAGAAGTTGCAACCATAAACACAGCAAACTAAACCACTTTTGACTTGATTGGACAATTAATAAAATTGTGGACCAAAGATATCCAAAATGCCTTCTTATGGAGCATGGTCTGCATTGAAACAAGATTCACATGTTTAGTAAGGCTTGGATGATGACAATGTAATGCCTACAAAAGTACCTCAAAACTTTCATCACATCCTGGAAAAGGCTTCTAATCCTCACGTTAAACTTCTAACATGTAGGTGTGGAACTCATGATGTTTCCTTTTTGATTTCTGTTTTCTTGCATGGTTTTAGGTTATTCAGGTGAGTTTTCATATTGCTTTGTTTATGTGAGCACTTTGTCATGAACTCAGATTTCCTTGAAAACTAGATTCAATATTTTTTTTTTGTACTCATAGGTCAAAGTGCTTTCAATTGATGAAGTGGTATCTTTTGTATTTTTCATAATTTTAGTTGCAAACTATATTTCAGTCTACTGCTTTTCTCTTACCCTAGTATTCGGACATAGTGGTAATAGGATGTTCTGTGTTTTAAGCTTCATGTGTTGTTTTTCTTTTCTCTTGCAGCTGGAGGAGTTCCGTAAGAAAAAAGCAGCAGAGAGAGCCAAAAAGCTGCATCCACAAACCAAGCTCATGTTACTGATGTTGTCCAATATGAGAAACATCTTTTAGAAACTGAGCATGTACGGCATACAGATTCAGATGGAGTTGGTACATCTGATGGAGCTGTTGGAGCTATTATCGAACTCTCTGGTGCAGTTATTAACAGCAATGACAACAAAGCAATTGAGTTTGTCCAGAGCAGTGAGCAAGGTTCTTCAAATGACACTCATGCTAGTCCTCCTTTTTCAATGAATGAATATAGTGCATTTTCTGCTGATGCAGTGCATACGCCTGCGAAGGATCAAGATTTTAATAGAAATGATGCTTTGGGGACTCATCGTCTACAAGAAGTTCGAGATATTGATACCAGTTCAAGTCAATCTAGTTATTCTGGGACTGAGGAAGCTAAGTCAAAACAAAATAATAATTCTTTAAAGGATTTTACGATAAATTCTGGAACTTCTCATGTCCTTTTTACGAATGTTTCTTCTGAAAATTCTGGAAGTATTCCGCCGCAAAATAAGTCTGGTTATACCAGCATGCTGGCTAGTGGCCTTACATCTTCATTGTATGAAGGTAACACCATGTTTTTGGAATTTTTTGTTTTCATTTATTGAGAAGAGGTTTATATGTTTTTTACTTTCTTTGGGAAAGAACTGTCCACCATTTTATCTTTTGTGGTTTTATGGTAGACTATCTTCAGCCTACAACTAATGTGAAAGAATCTGCTCTTGAAGTTGGGCAAAACATGCATGGCAAGCACGAGTTTAATGACCATATGATTTCTACTTCTGATATGGGTGAAGAAAACTTGGTGGCTCTGTTGGTCATTTGTTTAGTGCAGACAGTGCACCTTGGTTGACATCTGAATCTCTCTCCACAAATTTCAATTTTGATGTCAGAAGTTCCTCCAATGATGTACCGATATATTCATCTATATCTGAAACTAACACTAGGAGATCTCGTCCATCTTTCCTTAATTCTCTTGACATGCCTAGAGTTTCTTCACCGTCTTCTTTTCCGCTTAATGAACCAGAGAAGACTGGGTTGTTTATGTCTAATAGTTCAAAAGTTCACACCACGAATATTCTAGGACCATCTGCTTCTCAGAAGCCATATACAGATATTAAAACTGTGGAACCTTTCTCCTTGTTGGGATCTCCAAATATGCGCAGTCCGTTTGAGCATTCCATGAACTCTTCAGTTTCTGGTAGTAATGGGGGTGACCTGTTGAGGGAGAGTGCTTATCAAAACAGCATGGAGAGGAAACATGAGTCTCATTTGCAAAAACAGCATGAAGATTTTGCCGCTTTGGAACAGGTTCCTAATTCTTTGTTGCTACGTTTTCATTATATTGCTTCATATGTAGTATATATATATATAGGATGATGATCAGGTAAGTAGTGCTGATATAACTTATATCAATACCTGCATTGGGAGTTGTACCTTGTGCACTTGTGGGATATAAGGTACATTAAAATAATGCAAGGGGTAAAACCCCCAATGCATGGTGTTGATATAACTTATATCAACACGTTCTGATGGGAACATAACCGTATATATATATATATATATATATATAAAATTTATGTGTATATATATATACACACACACATATACGTATGTATAATGTTATGTATATGTATGTATGTATGTATGTATAGGATTATTGATAGACTCATAGACCTAATTTTGCTCCATTTTTTGTTTGATATGCTTCATATTGTTATTTGAGATAATAAGATTCCTATAATTACAAAGGATGGAGTGGATGCAACAAAAGTTGTAGTTGTAATGGGCCTGCCGAATGTTCTTACTAACAGTCGATATTTATTTTACCAGATACCCCTGTTAGATATGGAAAATGATTTAAAACATTTATTTGTTTCTTATTTTAAAGAATATATACAAAGTGAATAAGACGGGCATTTTGATGATTATAGGGTGTATTTTGCTTTTGGAATGAATAATGATACCATGTGAGTTTATATAGATGCTGTGCAATATTTATTTTTATTATTGTTACTTTTTGTTTTTTTGTTTTTTGGTGTATCATTACTTGGTAGATATATGATATCTGCATGGCATTGTATACAAGGGGCCACATAAGCAACACTTTGATATATCCAAATTAGAACAATGTTATAAAATATTAAGTAGCCTTGTTACAATGGGGAACACATTTCCATGACATGGGATGTAGAATGTATATATTCATGCTATAAGCTATATATGTAGACTTTCTCTATATTGTAAATCTTTTATAAACTTTTTCATTTTACATAATGTTGTTTACTGTAGATAAGAAAATCATATCATTAGGATGAAGGATTCATTTTCCCTTTTCTTTGTTCTTTCTGTTGTAAGTAATGAGTGCATTTCAACAAGATTAAAAGGAAAACTACTAAATTTATTAAAAAGATACAGAAGAGCATTTTAAGTTTACAAGTCTAGAGAATAACCATAACAAAAATTTAATTAATGAGAAATATTGTAAAAGATTTATTTTTAAATCATCTTTAAAAAAAAAAAAAAAAAACGAGGAAGTAAGTTTTATATGAAGAACAACTAGATGATATCTCTTCATTTTTTATATTCAAATTCAGTTATTTTATTTGAGTTACGTGATCTAAATTTTGTAGTCAGGTGACCCCCTTTTCTTTTCATATATTGTAAACTATTTGGGACAACTTGGTCATCCCTTGCAAATAGAATTGGCCCATCATATTTTATATACAAACTCATAATCAAATAGGGCCCATTAAAGAAAATGGCGGCCACCCTCATCAACGATGTTGAAAATTTGAAATGATAGCATTTCAAGAAATCCTAGAAATGATGTTAATTTGTTACTTGTAGTGATAGCTCCAATTTCTTAAATGGCCCCATCTCAGATGATGGATTTTAGCCTTAAATGCTATGCAAAAACTTATGGGGCCATTTAGTTTCCGTGGGACATCCAAACAGGCCCTTAATAGATGATCTGTTGTAAGACTATAAGGGTGTGTTTGGTAGGAGGGACATGGGGAAGGAAGGAGAAGGGAGGAGGGAGAGGAGACCCCGCAAGGTTACTTTTTCCCATCCTCGAAATTTTGGGGGGATGAGGGAGGGAAGGGGATTATTTCTTCAATGACCATACTATCCCTCACTTTTTCTACATTTTTTGTATGTGAGGGTAGAATAGTAAAATGCATACCTTTTTGTATTTATCAATCCGTCCTACTGAACACACAAGGAGAGAGGAAGGAAAATATCTGTCTTTTCATCTATCCTATAAACACACAAGAAGGAAAGAGGGTCCTCTCCTCTAGGGATGGAAATTCCATCCTTCTTCCCTTTCCTTCCTCCCACTTTTCCATTATTATTATTGTTATTATTTTTTGATGAAGTAAGTATTGTATTAAAAGCAAAAGGGCAAAACCTGAGTACATAAGTCATATACAAGTGTTAGCCAAAAGGAAACTCCTAACTATAGTTTAAGAGAATCTATAAAAGAAACAAAAGAGGGTTTGTGGTCATTAGTAAAACTATAAAACCACCAGAAAAGAGTCTTTTCAAAGTAGACTTGAGCTCGATCAATGAGGTCTTCTTGTTTTCGAAATTTCTGAGGTTCCTTTTTTTTCCATAGGCACCAAAAGACAGTGTGAGGAACCATATCCCATTCCACCATTGTTTTCTTGTTCACCGCCTTAGATCTCCACCCCACGAGGAGATTGTGTGGATTAGAGGGCAAGACATAATGAATTCCAAATAAATTAAAGGTGAGTGACTATAGGTTCCATGCCACTCAATAGTGAATAAAAATGTGATCAACCGATTCCAACTCTTCCTGGCAAAAATGCATTGATTAGCCAAATCCCATCCTTTCCTTGCCAAGTTGTTCAAGGTCAGGCATCTATCCTTACTAACTAACCAAGAGAAGAAGGCGACTGTGGATGGAATTAAAGCAATCCAAATCGAGAGGTTTACTTAGGCTCAAAATGTTGTAATGAGATTTCACTGAGAATAACCCTTTAGTGTCCTTATGCCACACCAAGGAATGATTCCCTCCCAATGATTGGGAGTTCGAGAGTGTTGTGGAATTCTTTCATACCTTAAATGAGAGTAAGATTTCTTTGGAAGGGAATAACTTCTTGGTGTGGCAGTAAGGACGCAAAAGGGTTATTCTCGGTGAAATCTTACTATGTGACTTTGAGGTCTACTGGGACATATTTTCTTCCTGCTAAGCGAATTTGGATTGCTTCAGTCCCTTTGAAGGTGGTGTTTTTCACTTGGCTGGTGGCTAGAGACAAATGCTTGACTTTAGATCATTTTATTGTGAGATGGCATATTCTCAATAGGTGCATCATGTGCAAAGAAGCGGCGGAAACAGTAGATCATCTTTTCCTTCATTGTCACTAGGCTTGGAATCTGTGGGTGGTTAAGAATCATTTTGCTCAGGCTAATAGTCATACCAGTGGGCTGCATCCCTCTTTATTACTTTTTGTTGACTTTCTAAAGCTCTAGTTGGAGCTTTTGTCCTGCTAGTGCTTGTATATGTCTTATGTACATGGGCTATGCCCTTTTGTTTTCAATACAAATATTATCTTCAAAGATTTCTGAAGTGAGAGCGTCACCTAATGTACAAGATTCATGCAACTAATCTCAGATTAATGAAAACTAATCCTCCTTTGCGATATGAATGTGGATTCTCTATTTGAAACAGTGAATACAGAACAAGTCAAATATGCATGGCGCTTTAAGGAAGAATTTTGGGTCTTTAGGATGTACAAGAAGGGTACTGGGGATTATTTGGTTGATGTGCCTCCTTAAAATATTAATCTCAAAGGTTTCTTACCTAATTTACTTTTCAATTTTTTTAGCAAAATAAAATTAAGAGCCAAAAAATTATAGAAGAAAAAAATTCAAAGCATAGCAGAGACATTAAGCTGTAAAGTGTAGGCTTTATCGCCTTATCATTTTTCATTATATTTTGTAATGTGTTCGTAGTTCTCTCTTTCTCTCTCTCTCTCACACACACACACACACCCACATCCACACCCACACCCATACAAACACACATGCACATTAATCACTCTATTTTATGCTTTCATATATATTTTTTTATTATTTATGTAACTATAACTTTTTGAGGTTGTCAGCCTTGGAGTAGTTCTTTTAGTGTCGTATTATTATCATTATTATTTTTTACATATGTGTGTATGTATATTATTTTTCCTTTTGCTTTTAATGCAGCATATTGAAGATTTAACACGAGAAAAATTCTCTTTGCAACGAGCTCTTGAGGCTTCACAAGCTTTTGCAGAGTCATTAGCTGCTGAAAATTCATCTCTTACAGAAAGTTATAACCAACAGGTTGGGTTGCAAATTATGAAACTCGTGGAGTTACAAGTTTGTTATTTTTTAGCTGTTCTTTAAATAAATATGAATCATGGTGGTTCTGCTATTTTATTGCGATTATATTATATATTTCTGTTTAAATCCTCTTTGCAATTCTTATAATACACGAAGTACGTTTGGTGGTCTGGTTAAAGAACTCACTGATGATTTTTATTTTATTATTTTTTGATGAAGTAATGATGTGTATTTGAAAAAGAAAAAGGGCTTAGCCCTCATACATAAGACATATACAAGAGCTAAACAAAGGCTCCGAGAGAAAACAAAGGAGCCACCAAAAAATAGGGGAAACAACCTAATCCCATTCCCAAATACAACTTAAGGGAGTCAATGAACAAAAGGAAAGATTGGTTACAACCTCCTTAAAGCTACAAAACCACCAAAAAAGAGATTTAACCATAAAGGACTTGAGATCCACGATGACTTCTCCACCCATTCGAAAGTTCGAAAGTTTCACTCTTTCCAAATACACCAAAAAAGTGCACGAGGGACCATCCTCCACACAACCTTGACATCTTTCCAGCCCCATTTACACCACCAAACTGCAAGCAAATCATGTGTGGATGAAGGTAAAACTCATAAGATCCCAAATAAATGAAAAACTGAGCTCCCATAAACTTCTCACCATCCCACAATGAATGAAGAAATGATCCATAGTTTTGGCTGCCTCTTTACACATGAAGCATCTATTGGGCATCTCCCAACTCATTCTAACCAAAAGGTCAATGGTAAAACACTTATCTAGGGCCACTGGCCAAGAAAAGAAAGCAACTTTTGAAGGAATCGAAGAAATCCAAATATTCTTGGTCGTTACAAAAGCTTCCTTATTGGAATCCAAAAGGGAATAATAAGATTTCACTGAGATTAAACCTTTTGTATCCTTGCGCCAAATGAAGGTGTCATTCCCTTCTAAAGAATCTTACTATCAGATTAAACTTGGAAGGATATTGACACACTTTTCACTTCCAAATCATTGAAATGTCTACCAGAGATGGGCACTCATAGTCTTCTCATTCATTGATGAATATTAAAGTAAAATGGGCACTCATAGTCTTCTCGTTTTTGGTTTAAACCCTCTTTACTTCATTGAACTAGTTATGTTGAGGCTTTAAATTTTAGAAGTTTTGAGTGCATCAGAAGCTTATTCTCAGAAATTTTATCCTGCTTATTTTTCCGGTAGATAATGAGTATGTTTTTAAAGTAAAAGGATGCTCACACATTGTACACACAAATATCCCATAATTATGCTTGATGCAACCGGCCTAACACAATACACAATTTTTGTGGATGGAACATTCTAATATTGCAACGCAAAACTTTTGAGGAGAAGAAACGTGGTAAACAATGGCTAGGCAACAACTTTCCTGGTCATAACTCATGCTATGCCCAAATTGTGAAAATGTGATTATCCCCCTCATGACTATACTTGCATGTACATGGTGCATGTATTTGGAATAATTCATTTCTAAGAAATGGGATTATCTGCTGTAAATTTTTTATTTTATTTTTTATGAAGGCAATTGTCTAGATGGAGGAGACATTGGTTGGAACAACCGAACTCCAACAAATTTTAGAGGGGAAGGATTCCTTAAAACGTAGTCAGCTTACTGCAAAAATCTCTTCAAGTAATATATTACATATTCCTGTTTAAGGCCTGCATCAGCAATTAATATATTACTTTCACATAGTAGATCCTTGTAGGGTCCAATCATTTTAGGGTTTTCACTAGGACTACTGAAGTATTAGTTGGGTCCAAAACATGGGTTAAGCCTACTGATTGTGAATGGGTTTATTGTGTAATTGTGTAAAAGGTATCTCCTTACCTTTAAGATCTCTTTATTGTTTCAATTAAAATTTATACAGTTTCACATATGGTATTAAATAATTTCTTTAATCATTTATGAGTTGTATGTTCACCCACCTAATGTCCTTTTATATTATGCATTTCTAAACTTTAATTCTTATAGTAAAGAACTCATAGTCTTGGATGCACATTCATGTCATGAATCACAACTGATTTTTGAACTTATCATTAGTTGTGTAACGTCTAAAGCATGCTTAAAGTAGCTCCTCATGTTGCATGCTTGAATTTCATAGTTGTTGTGGGCTGTCTAAGTAATAAAAAATATTGGAGTGTCTGATTTCAAACTTGGTTGACATTGGTGGGCCACTGTTCACTAAGAGTGAAAGATGGCATCAAGGTCCAAATACTTAAAAACTCCATTTATGTAATTTTAAAACTATCTTCTACTTGGTTGCAGCTGGCTTGATTTTAATGCATGTTCTTGACGGCCCATTTTTTGAAGTTCTCGGCAGGCCCTTAATTTCATTTATAGGATTAGATTTGCCATTCTGATTTCTTTTCATTATTTTTTTCCCTCTCCAGAGAAGTGCTGTCAACCAACTAAAATCTGACATGGAAAATTTACAGGAGGAAATCAAAGCCCAACTGGTTAGTAACTTAGTATTAGTCATTCTCGAACTTCTTGTGATAACAGAAACAATTGTGCTTTATTGAATTTCATTCTAGAAATTTTATTTACAATTTTGTAGAAACTGTATTCTGCTCCATATATGTTCATATATAGATACTGTGCTGAGTTTGGGCTGGCTATGGGCTGGAGCTGGGTTTGCCTGAGCTTTGGGCTGACCTGAGCCTTGTTCAGGTTGGTTCTGTTATGGAATATGTGTTATTAGTTCCAGAATACAATTTCCGGGCTTGTTCCCATGCCAGTTTGGCAGTAGACAGAAAAACCAAGCTACAACTAATTTTGGGCTCCATGCTATTCCATAAATGACTTCGAACTTGGGCATCTCTATCCCGCCAATCTGCATATTTTGTATCTGTGGAAGTAGGGGATCATCAGTCAAATAGTGAAATTTCTTTTGCCCAAGTAGAAACACCTCAACAGCTTGAGCCCAATGGCCATAATTGTTGCCATTCAACTGAATTGATGTAATGGGAGAAAATCTGGAGACCAAAGATAGCTACGACTAGGATTCACATTATCCTTCGATTCCATTCTATCAATTTACTAAAGAAAAAAAAAGGACAATGCCCAATAAAAAGAATCAAAACACAACAACACAATGACTAGATATTCAAAGAAAGACCAAAGAAGGCCTCTATAGGAAGCTAGGAAGCATGAACACTTCTCTAGAGGTGCCATGTCCTCGTTAGACACATATAGGACACGACACTCCTCCGACACACATCTGACACGACACCTCTCTCTTTCCATCTTTTTTGTCTTTTTAATCTTCTTCCTTTTCCTTTTTGTCCTATTTTATCAATGAATAACTTCACTAGGGTTTCAAAAAACAATACAAAGGATGGATTTTGAATGATGGATGTGAAGCTATATGAAATTATCTAGCTATATACATAAAATATGCATTTTATTAATAGCGTGTCCTCACTGTGTCGTGTCCTAGATTTTGAGGATTTGTTGTGTTAGCATGTCTGTGTTGTGTCGTAACCGTGTCGCGTGTCCTGTTCTTCTTAGATAGGGAGTCAAACAACTTCATGAGGGTCTCTCTAGTCCTCACCATATCATCGCAATCCTGAAAAACTTGGGCCAGACATGTGCTCGTCAGATATTAAGGTTCTTTCACATAAGAAAAGGACAGGGCAAGTACCCTAGGCTACCAAATACAGCATAAGAGGGCGATTCGAAACCCTAGGAACAAAGAGAAGGGTTACTAGGGGATGTGGGTATCGACTGTTAGTTGTAGACTGTAAGAAGGTTGTCAGGGCTCAAGGTTTTCAGAAAATGGTCCTATGCCAGTCTTTGAGGGTCTCCGGGAGTTAGATGGGGGTTGACGGCATGTGACTAGGCCTTACACACCCTGTCAGGGTCTTTTGAGACCTGTAGGAGCTTGGGAGATCTCGTGTGATGGTCCAAACTAGTCAGAACAGGGTTGGCAGATGTCAGACAGTGGTCGGAAGATGGTCAGAGCTTGAACAGAAATGGCAGCTAGGTATCGTGCTTTGATACCAGGTCGTAAATCATGGTATTAGGGTATCTCACCCTAACCTTCTGATAATATTTATTTATATAACACATAAACCTTAATACATGAAAGTATCATACTCCCCTACTAATAACACATATTCTGTAACAGGTTCTACTTGCACTCCTAGTGGATAATGTTTAGTTTCTTAATAATTTTTTATATTGATAACCTAGATTCTTAGCAACTTAGAATTATATATAGGCAAATCTACAAGAAAGCCCCTAATATTTGGGCCTTTTTCACTGTAACTCCCCTAAAGAAAAATGGTTGCAATGTCCCCCCTCCACCCTGGGACATCTTATAAATTGAGCAATTAGTGCCATCATTAATCATTGTTCATAAAATTAGACAGAAAAAATTCACGCGACCACCAGTTGATTCCATAATGGCGATTAACGGTGGCAGTAATTGCTAAATTTATAAGCTGTCCGGGGGGTCATAGCAACCATTTTTTCTTTAGGGGGGGTTATGTGGAAAAGGGCCAAACATTAGGGGGGTTTCTCGTAGTTTACCCTTATATATATATATATATATATATATGGATTCAAAAATAAAACATTTTTAATGGATAATATTATTGATTTATATATATATGCATTCAAAAAAATAAAACATTTTTGATGGATAATATTAATGATTTGAGGAAGACCAATCTAAAATTTGTTTCTAAGATTAGACTTTTTCCTCAAGGAACAAAATATGCTGACATAGATTTGAAAATTTTGAATCTTATTTGAACATCCTCCACAATTTTAGTTACAGGAACTATTTAATTATTTTTTGATGTTCACAGAAGTATTTCTGAGATTAAGGAAAGAATGAAAAGAAATTTCTATTTTTCTATAACATTAATTTTAGCTCAAGTATTTTGCATTGATTGTGTAGAGTTGTAGTTATAGCCTTAACTGGATTTAGTTTATATGTGAACTAGCTAAGGGTTTTGGTGGATGGGCTGGCACTTTTTTAAAGGTTTGACATTAGATTGCAAATTACAAAGTTAGAATTGTGATGCATTATAATTGCATGAGTTGACTCCTAGGTCCAGTCATGCTTTCATTTCTGGTAAAAGTTTCTAGTCTTGTGCTACTGGGATGGGAGTTGGACCGAAATTTATGGTAGATATTAATAATTGTAATATTCTAAGATCTATATTTGGCAGTTTAACAACTAAGCATTGTTATAAATGATGGAAAAGGTTACCATAGTGGTAACAGGAAAGGTATAAAGGGAAATAAGTGTAATAAAATGGCTCGCTCATGGTTGTTATGACTGAATTTTTTTTAAGCTCACATAAGATGTTTCAAAATTAGTATTACACATGTTTTCACCTAGAATCCTATATATTATTATTATTATTTTTGGATGAAGAATATATTTTTGAAGAGTTTAGTAAATTTTATTTAGTCTATCAACTTTTTCAAGCATGGGTATAACACCGCATGGTGTCCTCTCTAAGTCATTTTGGTGATGATTATTAGTTGTTTTTATTTATTTATATTTTTTTAACAAACATGTTTATAGAAGTAATTGGAATCAAACTTTAAAAATGTTCAATTGTTTAGTGTTCATAATGCATATGATAATTGTAACAACCATCCTTCCTCATACAAGATATTGTCTGCTTTAGGTTACCTCTTGACTTTAAAACGCGTCCTATATATTAAGGATGAGAGTCCCCATATATAACCCAGTGAACCTCTCTAAGCTAGCGATGTGGGACTAAGTGCATGGACTTAGTATCTCCCCTCTCCTCATCCATCTTGGCCTCTTGCCTCAAGAATCTTGGGCTATCAGCTATGTATAAAGATAAGTTTGAGTGCTCTGTTGCTAAGTCGAGTATGTCACACACGACTTTATACATGACAATAACTGGCTATTTGGTTATTCTCATTCCCTTCTTTGTGACGTTTTCTTGACCCGTAGTGTGCTATGAATGTCTTCAAGTTGATCAGTTGTTCTAGCATACTTTTATTTATCTTTTTCCCAGAAGTTATAGTAAGTTGTGTCATTGTTGATGTTTGCAGGTTGAACATGAATCCATCAAAATGGAATATGGAAATGCACAACTAGAATGTAATGCAGCTGATGAACGTGCCAAGGTGCTGGCTTCTGAAGTTATTGGCTTGGAAGAGAAGGTAGTTTATTTTCTTGGAATTGTTAAATTTTTTTTTTCCCTGCTAATTCAGTTTAAGAGTTGGTATTCATTTTGCCTTATTTCCTTTTAAACTTTTGTTCCTAAAGGAACATTGGAGGGATGATATATAGAAACTTAATTATTTATTCTGTACTTAGAAGCCTGTGATCCATTAAAATAGTAATTACATTTTCTGAGATCAAGATTCTTCTTGATTGGATATTGACTTTCTGCAATATCTGTATGTGGTTCATTTAAAGATGCAACTTCTTACACATGTTCACACAACATTCAGTCAAATGTGGTGTTCATCATTATATTTTACTCAAGTAGGTTGACTTTTTGATGTGCTCAAGTGGACTGCCAAGGGAACTGTCAAAGAGACTGTTTTCATTTCCAGCAGCTATTAGTGCTTTTAAACATTTGTTTCTTGGTTTACATGTAGAGACTTAGCTAAGGGGTAATCATATCATTTTACAGCTTATTTCCTTATAAATAGGTCATAGAAGCTTGTAGAATCAGTTTTTCCAGCAGAACATATTTGCAACTGAATCGAATAGCACTGCTCTGTGTTTCTCTCAAGGATGGAAGATTTTCTTTCACTTTCCTTCGAATTTCTCTCCTCTTTCTTGCAATTTCTCTGGATTTGTGTATGAGAGGCCATCATTTGGTATCAGAGGCTAGAATTGATGCTCTGTGGAGACGAATTTAGTCCCTGTTTTTCTTCTTTTCCTGTGTTGAAATGAAGCCAGCCATGGTTGATTCACCTAGGGGTTTGCCTAGGGTTTGTTGCACTCCTTTGTAGCAAGCAGTCGAGTCTCTCTCTATATGTAAAGCTTCGGTCGAGCTCTGTTTGGTTCGAGAAAAAACCTTGTCTAAGGCTGATTGAAAGCAGATCTGCAATAGTCGACTCCAGTACTGGTAGTTTAGTTTCCATTGTAGCTCTGTTTGGGTTTGAAATTGAAGTCTGAAGGTTATACATGCATCGCAATTCGCAAGTCTTGCTAACCTGTGGTTGTAACTTGTTCTGGACCTGATTGTAGCAGTTAGGGCTTGATTTTTTCCAAGTGCAAGTGTTCGACTTATGCTGTTGCAACCCATAGCTATGTTCGAAACTTTGAACTCTTCCTGGTAGTGAAGTGAAGGTCGATTTCAGTTAAGAAGTCCAGTCGTACACTCGTACTTGAGTTTTACACTTGTGCACAATCTGCTGTTGCTCTGTAGCAGTTGACGCTGTGCACAACTGCAGAATTCAAGTTATAGCTTCTTCTACCTTCTTCGATCATGATCGAGATTTTATTCTGGTCCTTCGATTAATTCTGTGTACTGCTACAGTTGAAGCTTCTGTGAGGCAGCTTCTGTTTGGCTACAATTGCTGCATTTCAGACCATTATTGAGTACATATTATTGTCATGGCTGCAAGAGGAAGAGGTAGGCGAGGTAGGGGCAGAGGTTATGCCATAAACATGGAGCTTGGGGCTGAGAATCAACCATGAGTGGGCCGATGTAATGATCCACCACAAAACGAGCAACAAAGAGATGAGATTGGAGACTTGAGAAGGCCAGTTGAGATCTTGACGGAAATGGTCCATCAACTCCAATCTCCTAGTGAGATCAATTATGAGTCCGAGGACACCAATACTTCTTTTGAGAATCCCTTTGGGGTTCGTCAAAGAAGAGGGCCATTTATGGCAAAGCAGGACTCCAAGTTGGAGTATAATCTCAAGATTGACATTCCGGAGTTTAGAGGGAGCCTAAATATGGAAGAATTTATCGATTTGCTCAATACTATTGAAAGAAGTTTTTGACTATTATGAAGTGTCGGATGAAAGAAAAATTAAGTTGGTTTCAATTCACCTCCAAGGAAGTGCTTCTTCTTGGTGGGAACAACTACAAATGCACCGCCAACAATGTGAAAAGGGCAAGATTAAAGAGTAGAACAAGATGAGAAAGAAGCTTAGGCATTGCTACATTCCCTTCAATTATATGCAAACTATTTATAAAAAATTGCACAATCCTAAGCAAACGGGAAGTGTTGATGCTCAAGTGGACTGCCAAGGGAACTGTCAAAGAGACTCTTTTCATTTCCAGCATCTATTAGTGTTTTTAAACATTTTTTTTCTTGCATTACATGTAGAGACTTAGCTAAGGGGTAATCATGTCATTTTACAGCTTATTTCCTTATAAGTGGAGGGCCCAAATAGGTATATGAAGACATGTTTAACTCAATATTTAATTGATGTGGGATGTGGGACTTCCCAACTACTCCCCCTCACGTGCAAGCCTAACAAGATTCAAATGGCCTGTTACGTGGACAATAAAGATGGGCTTACGAGTGAAATGGGCCTAGGAACGACATGCTCGGATACCATGCTACGTTTCCAACTTAAAAGCCTAAGCTTATAAGTGGAGGGCCCAAACAGGTATATGAAGACATGTTTAACTCGATATTTAATTGATGTGGGATGTGGGACTTCCCAACAATTTTCTATTTTTAACAAGGGAAATGTTTTGTGTATAGATATTACAAAGAAATAGAGGGAAGATGTTGCACTTGCAAAACAAATATGCATAAAAGAAAAGAAGTAAAATACTAAAAACCTCCTTAGAAATTATTCTTCAATCCCAAAAAGTTATCGAAATATTTGTACGGTTAAACAACTACTTAAAAGAATGTGTTTATCTAGAAACCCAAATCTTAACCCTCCATTGGATTCTGTCAAAATGCCCTTCAGAATTTCAATGATTGGTTCCATAGATGTGGCTTCTATATGTCTAGTTTTGAACTATAAAAATCATGGGTAATACCAAGGAACAATTTTTGTTTATTTATTTATTTTTCATTCTCATTGAAATGACCTAAACATCTCTGTTTCATGGTTGGGATCAAAACAAAAAATCATAGGAATCTCAAATATCTTTAGTTCCGACTGACACGATGACGTTTCCATTGAAACCAACTAGATGACAATGTTTCAGTCAAAACCAACTGATACGTTTCTAAAAGAATTCAAGAATCTAAGAGATTCTTGGAATTTTCTAATTTTTATAATTATTTTTAAACGAGAAGAGAGAAGTGAGGGAGAAATCTAAAGATTTTTTGCTTATAAAAAGTAATCTAAATATTTGAGAAAGTAGAAATTTGGGAGAGAAGAAGAGATTAGAGAGAATTGAGAAGTAGAAGGAAATATCTTAGTCGTTACTAGTAAATTGCGTCGTGTTACGAATGGATGCCTCCTTCTCTTTTGTTGTATTGTGTTCCCAAGAAGGTTCTTCCCCCCCCCGCCCTTTTTTTTTTTGAAGTAAATGTGTACTAATAACAAACAGGCTTAGCCCAAGCATACAAGACATATACAAGCACTAACCAAAGACCCTTCTAAAGCTTGAGGGAGTCAACAAAATGTACAAAAGAGAGGTTACTACAATTAGAATAGTTAGAATACCACAAAAAAAGGTTCTTAACCAATAAAGACTTGAGATCAATGGTAGACTTGTCAATTCCTTCAAAAGTTCTAAGGTTCCTCTCTCTCCCAAGACACCAAAAAATAGCTTGAGGGGCTACTCTCTAAGTCACCTTAGCTTTCTTTTTACCACCTTTAAACCACCAACTCGAGAGGAGATCATGAGTAGATGAAGGAAGGACCCAATGGATATCAAACAAATTAAAAATAAGCATCCAAAGACTTTTAGCCACTGTGCAATGAATGAAAAGGTGATCCACTGTTTCTGCCTTCAATTTACACAAAATGCATCTATTCATCATAAGCTACCTTCTCTTAATAAGATGATTCAAAGTCAAACATTTGTCACTACCCACCAACCAACAAAAGAAAGTCACTTTGGTAGGAACCGACGTTATTCAAGTAGACTTTGCTGGGAGAAAAGGAGCCCTTTGAGGTCTCAAGACATTGTAGAAGGATTTCATGGAGAATAACCCTTTAGAGTCCTTATGCCACACCAAGGAATCGTTCTCACCCATCGAAATCTTACTATCATAGAGAGTGGTGTCTAGATTATTATTAGTTAATTTTTTTTTTTTTTTATCTAGAAGAGTGGTATCCAGATTATTATGTTGGACCACCCAATAAAATTTTACTAGAAAGGAATGATAAAGGCTAAG
Organism: Liquidambar formosana; assembly: GCA_039720395.1. NCBI lineage: Eukaryota > Viridiplantae > Streptophyta > Magnoliopsida > Saxifragales > Altingiaceae > Liquidambar > Liquidambar formosana. The sequence continues at coordinate 16,498,005 of CM077822.1, forward strand.
GACATGAAACTCATAAGTAGTATTAACTTTAACCATTTATATAGTGGTATCAATCTCCATAACCAATATGTGTTTACCAAAAAAACTGATAACTAAGTTTTATGAATTGATGCTTTTTATACTTGTGACAATCTTGTAATAATAAGTTAGTATCAAAATAGTAATAAGTTAGTATCAACATAGTGAATTAGTACTAGAATTTTGAAATCTTTTGAGGTTTATATCTATTTGGATGGTATTTGGGCCTCAAACAAATTGAAGTTATTATTCAATACGCTTATCTAAATGTAATAGTTTCCATGTGTTTTCCCATTTTTTTTCCTGCTGTTTCCATTGTGTTTCTTGAAATGTTTCAAAATGCATCGGTTTTAGGGGCGACCGAAACATGTTGAAACAAGATTTAGTACCTTGGGTAACTCAACCTAGTACATTGTAGATGCTTAAAGATGAAGACAGATGAAGATTCTTTAATTGAAGGAGAACTTTCTATTAGGAGAAAGGTACTCTTGTATTATGTTAATTTCAAATATTATGACTAATTATTGCCCATCAATATATCAATGTATATATATATATGTATATATACAGTTCTAATCGGGTCAGCACATGTTGATATAAGTTATACCAGCACGTGCTCACCTGATCATCATCCTGTATATATATATGACACTAAATGTTCACTATACCTGATGATGAGTTATAACAAAATCACGACTGTAATTTGGTTTATACCCATTCAAAGATTGCTGGTGTTATTTATTTTTTGTTTTTTTGTTTGTCTGTTTCCTTTCGTTTTTGTTTTTTTTGTTGGGTTGTCTCAATGAGCCTTTTAGTCCCATACATATATATATATGTGGTAGATGATCGAGTGCGGAACATCTGGACCATTCAGGACATGCGATCCTGTCCGGCCATCTGGGATGGTCCGCACCTAATCATTTCGATATATATATATTAACAATGTTTTTTCCTTTTAAGTTGGTTTTCAGATCTCCCTTACTGCCTTTTTTCATTAAAAGAAGTTGCATCGCTTTGGGCATGAGCTACTTTTATTTTCATTTATTTTTTAGTATTTATTATGTAATTAATAAATGCAGGCACTTAGATTGAGGTCTAGTGAGCTGAAGCTGGAGAGGCAATTGGAGAACTCTCAAGCTGAAATTTCTTTGTACAAGTATGCTCTACCTTTGATTTGACTGCAGATGAACCACTTTTTTGTAATCAGGTTTACTTTATTTTTATTACTCTTAAATGATAAATAGGTGCTCATAAGCTGTTGTTTGTGTAGAGGATGTTGTCTAAAGCTGGACATGAAGAAGCACTTTGTGTCATTCCTTTAATTGTGCTGACTAGTCTTGGATAGTCTTGGATATTAAAAATGAATTAGTAATTATGTTTGGAAATTGTGATAGTCATTAAGGGTTTCCAAACTGTTGAGAAATGGGTCCTTTTAACTATGCCCGTAGGGCATATGTTAAGATACATTTAACGAAGCAAAAAGTGCATGGGAAAATGTGAACATGCAAGGACATGGTGCACATAGCATAGAAAAATGTAAAAATGCATAGAAAATGGTGCAATTAGCATAGAAAATTTGCAGTGGTGCACATAGCATAGAAAAATGTAAAAATGCATAGAAAATGGTGCAAATAGCATAGAAAATTTGCAATGGTGCACATAGCATAGAAAAATGTAAAAATGGATAGAAAATTGTGCTAATAGTTTTTCCCATGCATTTTTTACTCTGTTAAATGTATCTTAACTTGTGCTCTAAGGGCACACATTAATAGAATCCTATAGAAAAAGCTGTGTTATGGGTGCTTTATTAAGAAGTCGGGTGATATGTCTTATTAGGAAATTTTGAGAATCCAGTCATAGTATTATAAAATGAGAACAAAACCGATGCTGTTGGATGGTATAAGCTATCCTGATTGCATATAGATATTTTGTGACTTTTATGATATGACTTGTTGCCTATAGAAAACTTTTCATAATTATTTTTAATATATCCAAATATCAACAACGCTTCTAGTGGACAGTTAGTGGGTCAAATAGAAGTTGGACTTGTTTGATATTGCTGTGAATTGATAATGCGTTGTTTGTCGCTCATAAATTCTAGTAGTGGACAATGTTAGTTACACTTTTTGCTTTTTTGACACCATTGTTTCAAGTCTTAATCTTCTCTTATCACAATCTTCCAAAATTTCATCGTAGGACTCATGAGCTTAATACCATGATTGTTATTGCAGCTTTGAATATTACCTTTGTTCTTACAAAACGACACCAAAGTGCTTTTGGTCCATGCATCCGGCATCTTTGTGGTCTTTAATATCTTATTAAACAAATCCATCTGGCATCTTACTTTCATATTTTTCATAGCTTCTTCCACTTCCGTTACCCTAATAATTAAGAAAAACATATAATTTCTATCCTCACTGTGGTTACTAAGTTCTCTCAAGCTTAAGTTATTTTTGTGATTCTTTTTTTTTTGATAAGCAACAAAACCTGTATTATTAAAACAACAAGAAAAAGAAAAGGTACAAAGAAGGTGGGGGGGGGGGGGGACAAGGAGTCCACCTGAAGCTAACTGACAAACTAATATATAAAGCGATCGAAAGGAAAAAACAAGAAAAAACTTCCCATACTAAGTACACACAGCTCTCCAATCAGATTTTAATAAAAAAAGAGGAATATCACCAAATTCCTTTGAAGATGAAGCCCAAAAAGATCCCAAAAAATGCACTCTATCCCCCAACTCTTCGAAAGAAGATTCTCTATCCTCAAAAATCCTTGCATTCCTTTCAAGCCAGACAACCCAAACAACTGCCAGAAAAGCATAGCTTCAAAGAACTCTCGCCTTCTTGCCCGTACCCAATCCCCAAAAATCCATCTCAAAAAACCTCTTTACGCAACCAGGCAGCAGCCACTGCTCAGAACCAATGCAAAACAATTTCTGCCATAATTTGTAAGCCACAGGGCAGTACAAAAATAGATGGTCAATTGTTTCAACCGCTCCCCTGCACATAGTACACCACTGTGGACTAGCAAAATAACCCCTTTACCTTTCCTTAGTATAATCCTCTTTTATTAGTACTCTATATACCCCTCCTTTAATGCACTTATTAACATGGTTTAAATCTCTACTTTTCTTTTTCCTTATCTAGAAAGTTTATATACATCTTTCTTTCCATCCTTCATGCCTAAATTATGGTACAAATTATCATATGCCTTGAGTTTAGGTCTGACCGTTTGACTATAGTTTTACTTTGGCCATCAACCTAGCACAACCCTCCTCCTTTTCCAGGGCTTGGGACCGGCTATAAGGAATATAAAACAATAAACATGGCATAGGCAGAGTTGGAGGGGCTATTCCCTGATAAGTTTATTTTCCCCCTTCCATTTTAAATGGTTAACCAATTCTGTTTTGGTTGTTAAGTACTACTACTAACCTAAAAAAAGGTTCCATTGTTAGTAATCACAAAAGGAAAGAAAAGAAAAAAATCACAAGCTGAATCTTTACTTTTAAGGGTGGTTATTAAATATATTAGCTCGTAAAAATTCAATGAATTTCTTTTTTCTATTTTGCTTTTCCATGTAGTATTTCTTGGGATATTTTTTCTTACTTCCATAGGCTGGAAATATGATTTTGTGGCTTACACTACATGCTATGATGAGATGAGGAGTTTTTAAGTGGTCATTATTCATAATGAGTTTTTTATTTTTATTTTGGGTACTGTGTATACATTTGACAATGATCTTTTCTTAATGAATCTTGCAGAAAGAAAATGTCTAGCCTACAAAGAGAGCATCAGGATCTACAGTTGACTATTGATGCTCTTCAAGAAGGTAAGCATGCTTATGTTTTGATTAATTTCAGCAGTCTTTCCTCTCTCTCTCCCTCTCTCTCTCTCTCGCTCTCGATGAGTAGGAATTTTTATCAAAAGGGAGGATACATTTTTTTTTTGTTGAAAACTACTAGTAACTTTGATTGGCAGCATCCTAACCATTGTGCAATCTTACTCTTTAACTCCCCTTAAACATGGAACAATCAAATAGCAATAAATCACAGAAAAATTGAAGACCAATCTCACTCTTTAGAGCTTGATAGCAAGCTCTTAAAAAAAAAAAAGTCTCTCCCTTTAAATTCTCTCATTTTTTTCCTTCTAGATTGTCCAAAGCATGGAAAAGAATGAGTCAAATGACATTCGACAAAATTTTTCATTGATGTCTGAAACTTCTTTTTTTTTTTCCTTTAAATGGCCAAGAAAATTTCCCTTATAATAACCCTTGAAGGCCAATAATTACCAATCATGAAAATGACCAATATTGCAAGCTTGGTCTCATTGAACAAAGAGTTAGACTGATACATGTTATCCAAACACATAAAGTATCAGTTAACGAAGACAATCCATTGACAGTTTAATTGATCAACCGTAAGATTACTATTTAGCAGCACTTACCAGCCCAAAAAAGATGAAAAGGAACAAAAAAAAAAACATTTTGAGGGGAAAAAAACTTATCCGAATTTTGATAATGAAAACAGCCATCCACCATTAGATTTCAAAGCTTTGAAGAAATTCAGATCTGGCTGAGATGGAACTCCTATTTCATGGTTGTGACCATCTCTAATCCTCAACTTCACCAAAGGCTTTTTTCTGGACAACATTGATGAATCAACGAGATCTTGTAGTCCCAATTATTCTCTTACAGAATGGAATCTACAATGGAGAACCAATTCCTACAAGATATAGTGACATATCAAAGTGTTTATCAATCTTTAGGGAAAAGAGATAAGGGAAAGATCTTTTGGAGGACTGTCCATAATTGCTCAAAATCTAACTCTTTTTCCAATTTAAATCTCCTGTTGAGATAAAGCGATTGAACTCTGGCACATAGAAGCACGAGGCAGGAGTGGGCATGGGAGTGAGAGCAAATAGAGGAGTCAAAGGTTTGGAATGTGTAGAAAGTGTTTGGATGATACATATATATATATATTATAGAAAATATCTCTAAAATTAACTGAGGTTAAAGATGAAAAAAGTCTAAAAGTTGTGGGAAAAATTTAAAGAAGTTAATAGTTTGGCTTTTCTGAAATTGTAAATAAATTTTGAGTCATTTATAAAAACATACTCTCTCTGCTCCAGTTTGTTTGATCACTTTATCCATTTTGGGATGTTCCAAAATGTTTGATCACTTTCAAAAGTTAAAGCAAGTCATTATTTTACTTTCTCAAAATACCCTTTACAATATTTAAAATTACTATTATTATATTAACTATCACATCAACCAACATTTTATCATAAAAGGGTAAAATTGGAAAGTTAAAAAAATTTGATGAGATGGCAATGCATTAATTGCATTGTCTTAATATGTGTGTTTAGTCAAAAGTGATCAAACAAAGTGGAATGGAGGGAGTATGAGTTAAGTGGACAACCAAAAGAATGGAGAAACGTCTCAACAAATGATGTGTATCCATACAATCTCTCTGTTTCTTCTTAAGTCTGATCTTTTGATGCTAATTATGGAAAATATTTCAGTTAGTATGATTGTAAGCATTCTTTATATCAATCTTTCAAATGATCACAGGTCAGCAATCTCCCCCACCCCAACTAACCAAACAAATCTTGCATCTGCACCCACACCCCAAGTACTTTGTTCTTTCTAATCTAATAATTATTGGAGCCCTCATTCTCAGGGTTGAAGTACGTGAATTCATTTGCAATAAGAACCTTATGCAGTATTTGTTTACCTCATATAAAAGCAGTTTGAGAACAAGAGATCAATGGTGCGTGTGGGACGGGGGGACTGCATGTGCCCAAGAGATTAGTTGGGGTGCAAAGCCCCTTGACATCCTTGTTATAAAAAAGAAAAAAAAAAGATATCAATGATTCGATCATTATATAGCCTAGAAAATAGAACCTTTGCTAAAATCTGATGAAAACCACCTACTGAGCTAATCGGGTGACACTTGTTCAATTTAGCTGCTCCATTTATTTTAGGAATGGGTGTAATAAAGTTCAATTTGATCCTGTATCTAAAATCCCGTGGTCCTAAATGTCTAAAAAGCATCAACGAATAATTGCAAACAATTTGCTGAAAATGATTGTAGTTCATTTTCATGTTTATTCAACCTAAATTAACAAAAGTCTTTTGCTAAGTATTTGGGCTCGCTGCATGAATTTTATTCATTGTTTCATTATTTTGAAAGCATGTTGTGTATTTCTTGATAGCCAATCACGTCTTTTTTCTCACAATTATTCTTTCAAAATAGTGATTTTGTTAACTTTTTAGATGCCCCAGCATGGATGTGCCTTCTTAAGAGTTTTAAATGTCCTATTTTTCTCAAAGCAATCTCGCTTCTGTGAGTAGTGTTACAATTTATTGCATATAGACACTACAACATGGGTGTGCTTCATAGGACTTACAAATTTTCTATTTTTCTAAAAGCAATCCTGCTTCTCTGAGTAGATTTAAAGTTTATTGCATACATGGACATACAATTTTCTATTTTTCCAAAAGCAATCTTGCTTCTTTGAGTAGTGTTGTAGTTTATTGCATATATATATATATATATAGGATGATGATCAAGTAAGCACATGCTGATATAACTTATATCAACACCCGCATTGGAGGTTGTACCTCATGCATTAGTGGGTTACAGGGTACATTGAGAAAATGCACAGGGTACAACCCTCAATGCATGGTGGTGATATAACTTATATCAACATGTGCTGACGTGATTTGGATTGTGTATATATATATATATATATATATATATATATATATGGGTGGGGTTATTTCCACACCCTTATTTGCTAATCCACACGGACCTCACCTTTCCATGGGTATTTTTGTCACTTCACACTTCTTTTCCTTTCTCTCTCCTCTCTTTTCTCTCCTCACTTCCTCTGCCTCTTGATCTAAACCTGACCAGTGTGCACTTGTCATCTGCCCATCTTCTTTATCAAGTTTCTCCATGGACAACATGGATCATCGAGATCTAGTTTGAAGTCGTTCCACAAAGCCCAAAAATCTGACAAACACTTCACCGGTGCCGACTGGATCATCCTCATTGCTGGCATCCTCCTCACCTCTCAAACCCACCATCAGCAAGTGTGAGGATCTCAACTGCTGGATCCACTTGATCTGTAATGGGTTTTCTGGTGTGGGCTCCATTTCCTACTTCGTGAATGTGAACTCATTCAAGCTCTCGGGGTTGATGAAGGATCTGTATGTGCGCGTAAAATATGGTGGGTTTTTGCTATGATTGATGGTGGGGTTGTGCAACGTTGGGGATGTTGCAGATTTGGAATTAATTAATTAATGAATTATTTGTTTTTTGGTGAAATCAGATATGGGTTTTGATTATCAATAGTTGGATGCTCTTCTTTTTTATGTGTAAATATATCTGTATGTTGGATGCTTTAGTGGCCTTCCATACTTGGCGCCATTTTGGTGCTTGCTGTAGTCTCTCAGGGAACCTTTTTTTGGATCTGGTGATAGAGAGAGGAAGAGAGGAGAGAGAGGGGAAAAGAAGGAGAGAGAGGGGAAAAGAAGTGAAGTGACAAGATTACCCATGGAGGGGTGTGGATTAGCAAAAAAGGGTGTGGAAATAGTCCCTCCCTATATATATTCTTATATTTAGCATTTATCTTTATCTTTGGTAGGATGCTTTAAACATAAGTTCAATCTTTTTAGGTATGTTATTTGTCGGTAGAGTAATTTTTGACATTACTCCATACATGTTATGCTGGCTCTGTTTTCCCCTCATTATTGCTATTTTTCTTATGCAGAGAAAAAGCTGTTGCAATCTAAGATACGGAAATCTTCTGCTGAGTGTAAATTCCATTGATGTAAGCAAGAGTCCAATGAGTAAGAAAGAAGTGTCGACTTGTACAGATGATCTAGGTATGTAACAACTTTTGCTTTCTTTTTTGATAAAAACTTTTGCTTTCTGTTGTGTCTAGCTGACATAAGTGGTTTGTTTGTTTGGTTGTTTGTTTGTTTGTTTGTTTGTTTTTGTTTTTTTGTTTTTTTGTTTTTTTTTTTTTTTTTTTTTTGTTTTTTTTTTTTTTTTCTCTTGTTGCAATTAACAAAAAGTTGGCTTAATTAATAAAAAGCTCTTTTCAGTGAAATGTATGACGTTGAATGGGGAGAGAGAAATGTATGACTTGTTGACTTGTACAGAGGATTGATGTGGGATGTGGGACTTCCCAACAATATGCAAGTAGTTATTTTTGATTTGCTAGATGCTAGATGCTAGATTTCTCACTTTTTATTTTTTATTTTTTATTTTTACAAAGAAGCCGTGTACCATCCTGTATTATGACTGCTGATTACTGGGTATTGTTTATATTTGTTATTTTATAGTTGCTTTGATTTTCAATTCCATGAATTTTAGTTTCTCTTGGTGTTGAATATGTTAATTCAGTTCGCGGCAACAATGCAGATGCTACACCATACAATTCCAACCCGGAAATGCATAACACTGCATCTCTTTTCCCAAGTGATGCCTCCAGTTTTTCCATGCTACCTGAAAATGGACAAGTCAATCCTGAAATTTCATCTGCTAGTATACCTTCTGATCAGATGAGAATGATTCAAAACATCAACGGATTGATTTCTGAGGTAGCATATGTTCCATCATTTATGTAGATTTTCAATATATTCAGTTCAAACTTCCAACAGCTTCGGTGGTCATGTCATTATTTTTATAAGATGAAGTACTTTGATAAGATTTTGTCATAGTTCTAATTAACTAATGAAATTATTGCAGTAGATTACTAAACACAAGTTTCAAAAGTCATTAACTAATAGGATGTTTTGCGGGTTGCAGTTGGCATTGGAGAAAGAAGAGTTGATGCATGCTTTGGCAGCTGAATCATCTCAGAGTTCTGAGCTAAAGGTAATTTAAAGCTGGACATAATTTTATATTATGCAGTGTCACTGGCTCATCTGTGGTGTTTACAACTTTTTCAATGCAATGATGCCTTGAGTCCGACTACTTGGGGTTGGTTACATGAATCCTTTTTCACAATCTAGCGTGGTCTGTGTGGATATGTGGTTACCTCCACACCAGGTTCATATAACTATGTGATGAAGGTTTCTTAGCCCTTAAACATTAACTGAGGAAGCACTTAAGAGGCCCACTACTATCATGCAAGGGAGCCTAAAAAACGTGTAGAAAAGTTATTTGCACTATACTTACAATCAACAGAAACCTAGCACTCAGTGGAGGAAGTGGGTTTGGGTTGGCTACGAGTTTGGGCATAGATAAGTGGGACAATGTACTGTAAGGTCTATAATTAATGGGTTGTTAAAATAGAATCACATTAAAAGTTTTTTGATGGGGTTTTATATGATGTTTTTAATAGCTTTCAATGTCTAATTTCAAAGCAAGGGAAAATAAGTGAGAGAGGATATGGATAATGGAGATTTAGGGAAGGGTTTTATTGTAAGAGGAAAGTGTTTTGATAGGTTAGGTATAACAATGCTTTCCAAGGCGCGGGCACATATGGCGGCAGCCTGCGGGGCGAGGCGTGGGGCATAAAAAATATTACATAATCAGCCAAACAGCAAGTGAACACAATCAGCCAACCAACAAATACCTACCAAATACTAACCAAACCTCAACTAAACAGTGACCAAACAAGGCAACCAAAAACCAAACAGTCCAGTAATCAATCCACAATCAAGCAAAACCCTTCTGTTATTTGAGTAAGTGGAAATGCCTCATTCAGCCAAACATGAGTTATCAACATATTAGGCCAGCAGCAATCAACGACTATGGCTCGATGATAGTCCGATGATGATGAGCCAACAATGATGGGACAAAAAAGATGTTGCCTATGATGACCTTAGTCATGTGTTGCGTTGCCAAAAAGAAAGCCATTGGTGGAAAACACTTTAGGTTGGCTTCTCATCAAGTCATTGGCTTCTTTGGCTTCTATGGCTTCTATTAGGTTTTTTTTTTGGTTAAGTTTTCAACCTAAAAGTCTAAGCTATTACGTGGAGGGCCCAAACAGGTATATGAAGCAATGCTAAATTTAATATTTTGATGAAGTACGACTTTCCAACACTCCTCCTCATGTGCAGGCTTAACAAAACAAGAGTCGGCCTGTTATGTTGGCAATAAAGATGGGCTCACAAATAGATGCTCTGGTACCATGTTAAGTTTCCAACCTAAAAGCCTAAGTTGTTAGGTGGAGGGCCCAAATAGGTGCGTGAAGTCATATTACCCCCAATATTTGGGTGATGTGGGACTCCCAACACTCCCCTTCATTTGAAAGCCTAATAGATGAGAATGCACCTCTCACACGAATGACAACGAAGGGCTCACGAACGGAAAGTGCTTAAGAACGACGATGACAAGTTTCCAACCTAAAGGCCTAAGCTATTAGGTGGAGGGTCCAAATACGTATATGAAGCCATGTTACATTTAATATTTTGACGATGTGGGATGTGGGACTTTCCAACATTTTTTAAAACATTTTTTTTAACTATAGTTGCTTTACAAATGCTTTACGCCTTATGTTACTATAGTCACCTAGGAATCACAGACACTCCAAAAAATCTAGAAATGTTGTGTTTGACACATCAAACATGATAGTTGCACAAGCACGCTTGGGAAGTGTCCATAATTTTTAATTCTTTTCTTTTACCTGACATGGTCAAGACATGGTTTTGACATCTGTTGAGATGTGTGGGACACACTTGCGACATGGCATAGAGAGACTTCTTCCTTTTTTTTTTTTTTTTTTTTTTTTTTTTTTTTTTGTTGTGTGTGTGTTTTTTGATCATGGAATTAAACAATTGATGATGAATTTGTTTTTTGATGTTTTGTGTGGAAAATGTAACCATGCGTGAAGTTAAATGCCATTGTTACAATTTATAACTCTTTATAACTTATGGACTTACGGAGTCCTTGTGTGTTTATGTAATTATATTTTTTATATCCCAATGTATTGTAACTCTTTTTTGATATGTATAATGGAACTATCCACCATATATGTTTACCCATTACAAATATATATTTATTTATTACTGTATCCCTGCTGTGTTGTGTCATAGTTTTTTTAGGATTTGCCGTATCGGTTTGTCCGTTTTGTGTCTTACTCGTGTTGCGTGTCAGTGTCGGTGCTTCTTAGATAGTCACCTATACATCTATACTTAAGCTTTTCACCATGGTTAGAGAACTTACAACATTTAGATTTTGGAGTTATTTTTCACTCTAGTGAGGTGTACGCTTCATTCTACGAGGCACAAAATTCAGCGCCTCCAATGCTTTAGACAAACACCCCTTCCAATAAGCGCATGCCTCATAGGACTCTTGCCCAAAATTCAATGCCTAAAGGCGTTTTAAGGTCACCTAGCCTCCGTGCTGTGCCCGCAAGATGTGCTCGAGATGTGTTTTTAAAAACTTTGGGTATAATGATTGAAGACTTGTTGTTTCGTTGGTATGTCTTTTTTTTTTTCTTGGATCGACAACAAGAATTTTATTAATGAAAAGAAAAAGATACAATCAAGGACGAGAAGTCCTACAAGAAAGAAAAAGAAAACACAAGAAACTACAAAAGAGAGAAAAGCACTACAAATCAAAGACTGCACTCCAATCTACTTACAAACAAAGGAATACCGGAATTCTCTTTAGTAAAACTGGAATTCTCCAAACTTAGGCATATTAGTATCTGATACGGATTCGTTGGGGGTTTTGAAGTATTTGTGCTTCCTAGGTTTCCAACCTAACAACCTAAGCTAATAGGTGGAGGGCCCAAACATGTATATGAAGTCATTTCAAATTATATATTTAAACAGTGTGGGATGTGGTACTTTTCAACAATAATCATTTGTCCTTTTGTCCATTCATTTGATTTAGATGGATCTTTGGAAGTCATGATGTACGTGCTCTCACACTTACTTTCAAGCTAATAAATTGGCCTATAATTTATTTTGGTGGTAAAAATGGTTGAAGTTATATGATTGGATCAATGAGACTACAAATAATAATTGGAGTTTGTTATTCACCTTTTTTGTTGAAATCTTAGTTATTTTGTTCTTTATAAATGAAGGATTTGAACAAGGAATTGTCCCGAAAACTCGAAGCTCAAACTCAAAGATTAGAGTTGTTGACTGCTCAAAGTATGGCCAACGAGAGCATTCCAGCTAGACAACCAGATTCTCGTGCTATACATGACAGCGCTGCATATGCAGATGAAGGTGATGAGGTATCATATCCATCAATAATTATTACTTGTTTGATATTCTGATCCTACTCTGTTCAAGATTGTATTATGGTTGATGACATTGATTTGTTATAACATGATCAATGGTTCATTCGGGCATAATTGCTTTTCTCCATGAGAATGCTCTCTGGGTCAGGACACCTTTAAATTAAAGCACTTTTGGAAACAAGGAAATAGCTTTGGGGATGTTTCAGAAACAAGCATATATCTTTGTTTCTGTTTATTTTAGGCCCGTAAAGAATTCACAAATACCTCCTGTCCTGGCTTTATGAGCACTGGAGCTATTTGAGTCCATTTTACGTTACAGCAAGTTTTGTTTTTCATGCTCCTGTTCCCCTTTCCATTCTGTACATATTCAAATATTTATTCCAGTATAAATTTATATGTATTAAAAATTTATTGTAATTATTTTCTTTAGCTCATTCCTGCTTCCTGTGGTTGGCTTCACAATTCTGGTATCTCTTTTCTATTGTATCAAACACTGTTCTCAACTAAAGCATGAGATTTTATATCTTCTCTTGCTAATGCTACCCATTTACTCTTCGACCTTCTTCTCATCCTTCAAGAGTTTTCGACATTTCTCAATGCCTACTTCTTTTGTGTGCTGTCAGTGGCTTCATTCTACATGTTTTAACTTAACCATCTCCGCTCTGTCTCTGTCTCTGTCTCTCTCACTCACACACACAAACACACACACACACACACACACACACAGAGGCATTCATCAGTAATTAGGTTTTATTCTGCATACCAATGCATTATAGATAATCTTGTCCTTTTTGGTTTGTTCATTTATTCACCAAAAAATGTTAATTTCATATGCACTCAATTTATGTATATGTTATTTGCATTAAGTTTAAATCTTAAAGCATAGCTGGGCTTTGGTAAACTTCTCTCCTCCAGTAGGGGTCCCATAATCCTCAAGGGGTAGCTTTCCTCTTCAGGGTCAGTCCATCTGGTGTGAACATTTTACTCACCATTCTCTCCATCAGTTGATAGTAATGTTGATAATCAATAATAATTGCTTCACAGTATGTTCTGGAGGGAAATTACAAGTGCCTCCCCTCTTTGTTTTGCGGTGTTATTAACGTTGATTTAAATGCACTTTGTCTTGCTCCAATCTATTTAAAACCATAAAATTTAAAGCATCCCCTCTGTCCACTCCGCAAATTTTATTTTCATATGCTTTTGGGGTTTGAGACAATGTCATATGCACGACTCAAGCATCTAACTAAACCCGCCAATGCCTCTTTTTTTATTTTTATTTTTATTTTTATGAATGATTTGGATCCAGGTTGGGATGTTTGCAGCCCGATTATGTTTAGATTTTTTTGACTGCTCAAACCTAGTGGGTAGTGTGGGTTATTGAAGCTACTCAACTCAACCAAGCCTTATTCCCTGCTGTATGGGGTCTGCTAGATGAATCCTTTTATGCCATTCAGTTCTATCAAGGGCTGTAGCTGTTGCTAAATCCTTAGCACAATTCCTTTTTCACCACCTCTAACCATGTTATTTTGGGCCTTCCTTCTGTTCTTTTAAGGCGTTTGACTTGAATAAAGTCACTTTTATGTATAGGTGCTGTCATAGGTCTTTGTTGCACATGACCAAACCACCTTAGACAATTTCCCATCATCTTCTCTTCAATTGGCAGTACTCTCACCTTCAGGAATGCATTTATTTCTTATTTTAACCTTTCTGTGTATTACCACATATCCATCTTAACATCCTCATCTTTGCTACACTCATTTTTTGTACATCTTTCCTAGTTGCCCAACATTCTGTTCCATAAAGCATATCTAGTCTTATAGCCATTTTGTAAAATTTTCCTTTTAACTTTATAGGTACTCTAACATCACACAGCACACCAGATGCACTTCTCCTTTTCATCTATCCTGCTCTAAACCTATGAGCAACATCATCACCTATATCTCCATCTTTAGGGTTATTTGATTCAAGATATTGAAAATAGTCACTCCTAGGTCTTGGCCACCAATTTGCACAATGCAGTCATTTCTATTCCTACTTTGACTAAATTTACAATCCATATATTCCATTTTTGTCATACTTAACCTAAAACCTTTAGATTCTAGGGTTTCTTTCCGTAAATCCAATTTAGAATTCACCCTACTCTAGTTTCATCAACTAATAGTCTAATATTATATCATCAGCAAATAACATACACCTTGCGACATCATCTTGGATATGTCTAGTTAGTTTATCCACAACTAAAGCAAAAAGATAATGAGTCAATGCCAATCCATGGTGTAAACTTATTGTAATTGGAAATTCACTCGTCTTTCTTCTAATTGTTCTACTAGTTAAGGCTCCAATTATACATGTCCTTGGTTATATCGATAGATATCTATTAGGAATTCCTTTCATTTCTAATACCTACCACATTATATCCCCAGGGACCTTATCATATGCTCTTTCCAAGTCAATAAACAACATATAAAGGTTTTTTTTCTTCTTCTTTCTATACTTTGGCATTAATCTACTGAGTAAGAAATAGTTTCAAACTGATTCTTTGCTCCCCAAGTTTCAAGTCTTAATCTTCTCTTTGTCAATCTCTTCCAAAGCTTTAATGCCATGGTAGTTAGTGTAGCTTTGAATATCATCTTGATTCTTTAACAGCAGTACCACCAAAGTGCTTGTCCTCCATTCATTCAGCATCTTTTTAGTTTTAATATCTTGTTAAACAAATTAGTCAGCCAAACCACACCATCATCACCCATAGATTTCTAGGATTCAGTGGGAATTCCATCTAGCATTACAGCTTTTCTCTACTTTCATATTTTTTCATAGCCTCTTTCCCTACTTTGTTTCTGTAAATTCTATTACCATGAATCCTCTCCTATCCTCTAGTATTCTTCCCGACGTGACCATTTAAGTCTCCTTCTATAAAGTCTTCTCCCCGTTTGGTATCCCTTGGATTAATCCATCCACATCCTCCCAAAATTGCCCCTGAAAGGATTTATTTAATCCTACTTAGGGGGCATAAGTACTATTTACATTGATCATCTCATCTCCTAATACAAGTTTTATTACTATCATTCTTTCACTGTTTCTCTTAACCTCTACAACTTCCTCTTTTGAAATCTATATCTACAACTGTCCCTACTCCATTCCCATGCTTGTGCTTTCCTATACACCAAAGTTTATATCTAGTATTTTGCAATTTCCCTTGATTTTTCACCTACCCACTTAGTTTCTTGTAAACAAGCTATTTTTGTTTTTCTTCTAATCACGTATTCATAATTGGATTCATGTTCATAAGGTATGACTATAGTATTACATTGGTCATCAACCTACCACAACCCTCCTCGTTTACCTGGGGTTGAGGCCGCCTGTGGGAAATATAAATCATTAAGCATGACTCAGGTGAAGTTGTGTGGGTTATTGAAACATTCTATATTTTTAGTGTTGACGTTTAAATACGTCATGTACTTTTATAGCATGTGATGGCTGTAAGGGTCTAAACTCCGATGTGAACTTTGAAATGAAGTGAAGAAGTTAGATTTGCTGAAGATATTGAGAGAACTTAGTTTTTTCACTGATCAATCCAAGAGGAAGTTCATATGGTCTTGCTGCCTTGCTTTCTTCCTGTTTCAGAATCTGGATAAAGAGGGGGGGTTAACCTTTTCCATTTCCTGTTTCTAGGTTGACTTTCTGGATTTCCATTTTCCCTAGTGTTATCATTACATTCTTCCATTTCGCATTTTCTTCCTGGATTTGTACAAACTGAGCTGAATATTTTGTCAACTGTGCCCTTTTGTAAGAAAAAACCTTCTATAAACATTCTCTTGAGCTCTGATTGTGGGATGTCAACTAGTGCTTGTGTATGTATCATGTACTTGGGCTAAGCGACCCTTTCAGTTTCTAATACAATACGTCACTTCATTGAAAGGAAAAAAACCTTACTTCAACTGGAGTACAAGAGAATTACCAATTGCTTCTTTCTTTTCTTTTTTTCTTTTTTATTTTTTTAACATTCATCACAATTTCTTAACTCAGATTTGGTTACTATAAGGTATTATTTTTCTCCTTTCTGTTCATCCAGGTGGTGGAAAGGGTCTTGGGATGGATAATGAAGCTCTTTCCCGGAGGGCCATCAAGGCGACGAACCAGCAAGCTTCTTTGATTTATAACTCTGAACATCTCATCAGCAAACACATATGCTCAGATCTGTTTTCGGTTCCTCTTCATGTATCCCTCTTTTGGGTGGTAGTGTGGTACAACGGAGGTCGTAATCTGTATATCGTGAGTCAATTACATAGTCCATTCTTTTTGATAGAAGAAAATGAGCTTATTTTGAGAGGGCTTCCCATTGATTGGGAGTTGCAATTGTCATTTCTTTGATAGATGACAATAAATAAAGTCCCGTGTGGCCTTTAATGGCCAATGTGGGTGTATCAAGTTCTATAAAGTTTTAGTGGGTATGAAAGAGAAGTGGACATTTATTATAGATGTACCTGAAGATTGTATTGTGCATTTTTTTTCTTCCCAGTTCTTTTATTGCCATATTTTTTTGTCAGGACAGTCAGCTTGAGTCCGAGAAGTGAAACAAATGATCTTGGCGTTTTTAAAGTTTTATTTCTGATTTATACGCAGAGTACGAGAGCATTTACAAAGTTGTTGAATTGGTGATGCTTGACGCTTATCAATACATCTAAAATGCCTTGGCCTTACTGTTACAGCAAGCTTAGATTTTGACCAGGATCCCAACAGGGGACCGCAAGGCCTTAAGGGTGGGTTTGTTGTTATTGTTGTTGAGGTTTTTTATTCTTATTTTTAATTTTATTTTACTGTATTTTTAATTGTTATTTTAATTTTATTTTAAATGTGAAAGAACAGTTCCAAAGAACAATCATTCAGGTTTAAATATTTCAGACAATAACACTAAATAGAACTGTGTGAAGGCATTTCAGAGAATGTTCTTGGAGCCTATGGTTAGCTTACCTTCGTGCTGGATATTAAGACCAGTGGTCATGGATTAGGGGTGTTAATGGCTTGTCATGTATAATTCCGAACATTTCTCGGATGATAATCTCTACATCTCTGAAATATCCCCATTACTCTTTTATTTAATACCCTTGTAACATAAAATTCCTTCTCACTTATTATGCAAAAACTTGAAACCTGATAAGATAACCCAACTTGGAGTACATGAAGCAAAGAAATGCTACTAATTGCTAGTGTTTGTGCCTCGGATGAACAATTCCCTCAAACTTTTGAAATAGGCCAACAGTTTCTCTCGATCAGGACAAGTCTCTTTGATCACAGGAACTTCCTTGAAATTCTCAGCCCATGCCTGCAAGCGAGGTAAAGTGCCTGGTTCCAGCAGTTTTACACCAGCTGCTGCTTGTAGGACATAAAACCAATCAGCCAGCCATCCAAATGCTATGTCCACTAATCCAATTGTTTCGCCGCCAAAAAATTTCTTGTCCCCAAGGCATTGCTCTTCTAAAATTTTCAGCACTTCTAATGCTTCTTTAGTTGCCTTCTCTTGTTCTTCTCCAACACTCTTGAAAACCGTATAAAAACAGGATTCCTAGATCACCAGAAACATTAATTTGTTCTCAGCATGAGTGATATTGTATATATAGAGGGTAAAACAAAAAATAAAATTAAAAATAAAAATGCAAGAGAGAATTTACCTTGTCTGCTCCAAATTTGATCCAAAACCGTGCTATTGCCCTCTCATAAGCATCTTTTGGCAACAATGGATTCTCCGGCCATGTCTCTTCGATGTATTCGAGGATGATAAGGGATTCAACAATCGGTTTGCCACCATGAACAAGCACTGGGACCTTCTTATGAACTGGGTTATACTGTAAGAGCAATTGACTCTTGTTTTGAAGGTCTTCTTCTATGTACTCATATCTTACACCCTTTAGTTTTAGAGCCCATATGACTCTGTGACTAAATGGACTAGGCCAACTCCCATGTAGCTTCACTTCTTCCATTGGTTGTGAGATGGGAGGTCTGATACCAAGCTACAGCCAATTTATAGTTGATTAGTGTCGTCTCCTTCCTTAGGCAACAAGAAATTAAGAATAGTAGTTTTGACTGAAGGAGAAAGACGTACCATCCTCCTTCCTACCATCCATTTTTTATTCTACTCTTCATTTTTTATTCAATTCTCTTGCATTGCTTTCGTTGATCCTTGACCGTACCTACTTTGTCAAAATTGCATTGGTCCAAATGGGTTGGTACACTTCACCACAAATAAATGGATTCTTTTTTCTATTTTTTTAAGAAAATAAAATAAATTAAATTAAATTAAAAATTTAATAAGTGGTATAGACGTGTGCCATGACATGCTGTGAATTGTGATTGCAAACCGCAAGAAGTGGTATATAGAGAAACAATGGAAGGCCAATGGCATTTCTTCCTTTCTAGTGAGGGGAGGTCCCAGCTAGATTAAGTATTAAGCCCAGCAATTATAATAATATTTATAATATATATAATAATAATTATCTCCATCTTATCTTCATATGGATTTTAGATTTGACACATACAGATCTCACATGGAGTCAAACCCATTCTCCTTCATCTTCTCCCTCCCCTTTCTAACCCACCTGCGATTACCTCCTTTCCCTGCTTCACTATAACTATGACCATAAAAAACAGAAACCCATTATGAGATTATGAGATCAATTCCAAGGGCAATAGCTATTTTAAAAAAAAAAATTATTTTAGCTAACAAAATGACAATTTTGAAAGATAATTAATTAGCACTTTATCTGGTGGTAAGTCGTGTTTGATTTGGGATTCGAGGAAAGTTACAAAACGCATGATGGAAAGGTGAGGAAAATAAGGGTTTCTTTTTAATTATTATTTTTATTTTAATGGAGAAACCCTTCGGGCTACGCAAAAACCCGAGGCCATATAAGAGCCTACAACGTAAGGTACGAATTTTAGCCAACATATACACCAACAGCTTCCTTAAACATAAACGTAAGTACATAACCATTTAGCTCTCACCATATCTCAAACACAAATGTGAAAGTACTTAGGTATCATTATATAACAATATAGAGTATTTACGGCTTAAAAATGTCGTTAATATAGGTCTATAACGACATGTTTATTTAGATAGCTAGCCGTTAAAAGTCTCTACATAGATAGAATTCACAGCATACGAAGGAAGTATGCCATCAATGTCAGGCTGATTTGATAATCCTCTCTCTCATTTTCTTGTCATACTCCAACACTTTGTTGTAATCAGGAAGGTTCTCTCTGATTACAGGAATTTCCATGAAATTCTCCATCCATGCATGCAAGCGAGGAAACGTATGAGCTTCGATAAACTTTACTCCTACTATTTCTTCTAGGGGTCCCAAGATATAAATGATCCATCCCAATGCCATATCAGCCAATCCAATGGTGTCGCCGCCGAAAAACTTCTTCTCTCCAAGCCCTGCCGTGCTCTTCTATGGTCCTAAAAATTTCAAAGTTGTTTTTGATTGCCTTTTCTTGTTCTTCCCCGACAGGTTATGAAAAATTCCCACATGGATCGAGCCTACACGAAGAATTAAATTTAGATGATCAAGATGAAAAATTCAAGTAGAAAGTGGTTAAAGATGGGGTGTGATGGGAGCTAGCTAGGATCATAGTAAATTAAATTAAATTTCGTTTTACTTTAATCGGGTGATGGTAAAATTCGAATCTAACCCTCCTACATTCTTTCAGATGCTATGTCTAGATCATTTTTTTTGCTAAGTAAAAAGGGCAGAGAGGGGCAATCAATGATACTATAGGAGCTTCTACTCGCTGAGAAATATTCGGTTTAACCCATAACTTGTGTCCAAAAGACGAGCCCGTCACCTCAACACCAGTCTAAAGATCTAGCAGATACACAGATGACTAGAATGAAAGGGGATTCAAAGGGAGCATGTCACACCTCGAACCCGCGATCACTTGGAACTCAAGCCTTCACCACTAGCTACCACACTCGGTGGTGCTATGCCTAGATCATTATGTTATGACAGCTTTGGGAAACACCACTGATTTTGTCTTCCTATTATGTTTTATTTTATTATTAATTTCTTTTTTATTATTTTAATTATTAACTCCTCTTGGGGTTTTGTAGAACCCACTACTAAGAATTTCTTCATGTCTTCAAGAGACATTTTTCTTGAAGCCATCGGTTTGGAAAATGGTGAGGAAACTCGAATAAAAATTTTAGGGCTTTTTTGGATTCCAATGAAAATTAAATGACTCCATTAATTGGTACTTCAAGCTATAAATCTATCATTTAAGATGGGGTCATTTTATAAAATTGGAGCTATCGCTACGAATTGTTTCATAAAACCAATTTTCAAGATTTCTCAAAATGCCACCATTTGAAATTTTGACTATCGTTTGAGATGAGAATGGTCCCATTCATGGTGATGAGTTTGTACATGAAATCGAACATAGAACACAATGGGGCAATTCAATTTTCTAAGGACATCCGAATGCGCCCTTAATGAAGGTAAATTACTTTGACAAGAAACCAAAGAAAATATGAAAATAGTTACCTTCTCATCGATAAATTTTGACCAAAATCGAACCACCGATCTCTCGTAAGGGTCCTTCGGAAGTAGTGGATTCTCCGGCCACGTCTCATCGATGTATTCAACAATAACCATGGACTCTGCAATTGGTTTTCCGCCATGGACAAGCACTGGGATCTTCTTATGAACTGGGTTGTACTGCAAAAGCAAGTTGCTCTTGTTGGGGAGATCTTCCTCTATGTATTCATAGCTCACACCCTTCAGTTTTAGAGCCCAAATGACTCTCACACTAAACGGGCTTATCCAAAACCCAAACAGCTTCACTTCTTCTTCCATGCCTAGTTCTTCTATGTGGAAGGCTTTGTAAGTCTGTATTGTATTAATGGTTTTATATTTGATCAATTTGGGAATTACAGATTGGTCCACCTATGGGCAAATAATTAATTATTTGCTTGTTACCGGACCATTCTCTAATTCTCCCAACCCCTTTTTTCTTTAAATAAAAAAAATGGTGTGAGGAATAATTGAAGTCTGGTACACCAAATTGGACGAATTACTGTCTTATCATAGATTGACTAAACTGTCCCAAGGGGCATGAATGGCATTAACTCTATGTGCTATGACTAAATTGTCTTGAAAAGTGAATGGTCATGAGAAGGCTTTGGCGCTTAGTCCAGGTTTCAAAAACCATTTGCTGGCAGTGGGTTGGGTTTCGGTTTGGCATCTCAATTCCAATTGACCTTAACCCATTCTTTATATTATTATTATATAGTATTATTTTTTGGTCAAAAGTGGTGACATCTACCTGCTGCATTAAAAAAAGAAAAAAAATTCCTATTAATATAAGATGCGTTTTTATATTTTAATAATATTTTTGATAGTTTCAAACTGAAACAGGTCTATGAGATTAGTTTAGATTGAGAATTTGGGAAATTGTTAAAGTTCAAATTTTGGGGCTATGATTCAATCCTAAGCGGCCCATGTTCTTACTTAATGGGCAGCTCGTTGTAACCGCTTTGATTCCATTCCAATCAACTCCTTACTGGTTGATGTTATTTTTGTGGATAGGGTTGAAAGGGATGGAACCTCCTTTTGTTCTCATTCTTAGTTTATGAGGTGCTTATCTTATAAAAAAAATAGAAAGAAAAGTACAAACGTACAGTCACCTTCATTATTTTTCAGTAATACATAGCATAGACACCCAGCTCCTAGCTCATCATAACAAAAAGGAAACACACATAACCTCAACATAATTATTCAATGTATCTACCATATCCTACTCATAGAGTCATAGCCTATAAAAGAAACAGCTATAGAAGTAACAGAGGTGACTCAAAAGCAGCTCAATTGCCACTATATATGACTGTCATGCTGAAGCCAACAGCATCTCCCTACGGCGCTTAAGGAAGGCGAACATCTTGTCGCGATGGGGAAGGTTCTCTTTGATCACTGGTGCATTTTTAAAATTCTGAATCCATGCATGCAAGCGGGGAAACATGTGGGCATCAAGTAGCTTCACTTCTACTATGTTTTCTATAGCTTCTAACCAGTGAGCAAGCCCTCCAAAAGCTATGTCTACCAGGCTGATCTCGTCTCCACCAAAGAATTTTTTCTCTCCTAGGCCATGTTCTTCTAAGGTCCTAAGCATTTCCAAGCTATCCTTCTTGGCCTTCTCTTGCTCTTCTCCTGTGGTTCGAAATAAAGTCCAGATAGCAGGACCCTGGACCATAATTAAAAGACATTATATATCGAACAATATATCCATGAACATGAAGTGTCAAAGTGAAAAATATGTACCTTATCTTCGGCAAACTTAATCCAAAATCGAGCCACAGCCCTCTCATAAGGGTCGCTTGGCAACAAGGGATTTTGCGGCCATGTCTCCTCCATGTATTCAAGGATAACCATGGACTCACATATCGGTTTTCCACCATGAACAAGAACTGGGATCTTCTTGTGGACAGGGTTATATTGTAGAAGCAAAGGACTTTTGTTGAAAAGATTTTCTTCTATGTGCTCATAGGGTATGCCCTTCAGTTTTAGAGCCCATATCACTCTGTAGCCAAACGGACTAGGCCATGCCGCAATTAGCTTTACTTCTTCCATGTTGGAGAGATGAATGTGGGAGCCCTTTTGCACCCTACAATGCCATTTTATAGTGATTAGTGGAGTCCTTGGGCAGCAATCTTTGAGTTTCAAACATTTGCAGGAAGAATTCAAACGAGTTTGGTTTTCTTTCTCTTTCTTTTTCCATTTTCCTAATTTTATTTTGCTTTCCTTACTTGTTTAATTTAAATGAGGTGACACTGGCAAGTTTCCTTCAGTAGATCCAATCACATTGAACTATGTTAATGACTAGTCATGGGATAAGAACTCTCATACCCATTTCAACTGAAAGAAGGGTGGAAATTGATTTAATTAGTAATCTAAAGCATTAATGTGGCATGTGTTCATTGGCCCTCTTAAAATTATATTTTTCTAGTCACACCTTTTGAACTTTGAATTTACTTGACCTTTTTTTTTTCATATTTTAATTGGGTGACTTGGATTAGGGGCAAAGTGTTTACTATTGAACACCCCAAAAACTCATCCCCAAAAAAATAAAATAAAAATGTAATGATAAGGGCAAGTTGGGATGCAGGGGAGTGGGGGAATAGGGATTGCACCTAGCTCATGTGTTTTATTAGATTTTTATAGTTGACTCTCTAGTTTTATGTTTTCCACCATATAGTATTGCAAGCATTGTCTATCAAATGTATCATTCTTTTTAGAAAATGTTACTCCCTTATATATAAGCTAAAATATATATTCTCCTTCAGACTAATACTCTCGTAGGAGCAGTTAAAACTTAAAAGTAAAGAGCGGGTGCCAAGCAGTTGGATTGCATTTGTTAACTTTTGACTTCCAGTGTCTATCTTGTATCAGATTAGGCGGCAGTTGCGGAAATTATGGGTCGCTACATGATAAATCAAGACTAAATTAAGAGGGGGTTATTATTATTTTTTTTTTGATTTCTCAAGGTGTCCCCAGGCTTCGCCCAGGACTAATCCTCCGAGGTACGATCGGGCGTCGAAAATTAAGAGGGAGGCTATTGCCACCACATAAAATACTCTAAGCCCCCATTAGTTTACACATTTTAAGATTTTATGAAAAATATGAAAAGGTTTTTACGAAAACTAGTCACATTATTCCCTAGAAAACTATCAGTTCTGAACAACTTTGTAGAAGGAAGTTTTTCCAAAATCTATCATTTAAGTAGACTTTTTAGCCATTTATAATCTTTATTTCATTTTCCATGAAAAATGGCCAAAAAGTGTACTTAAATGATAAATTTTGGAAACAAATTCTTCCACAAAGTTGTCCAGAATGATGTTTTTTAGTAGACTACATGATTAGTTTTTGTAAATTTTTTTTATATTTTTTATAAAACTTAAAAAATAAAAATTAAGTGAAGGGTTTAGGATATTTTTTGTCGGTGACAATAGCTTGACCCCTAAATTAATCATCCTAGCTAGTTAAATGATACTATCATATTTCAGCCGTCTTTTAGTCCGGGATCTTGAATGGAAATTTTGTCTGTGTTTCTATTTCAAGTTGTCGGATATGGATCACTTAAATTATTAATCCACGTGAATTCTAATCCAATGACTTAAAAATTAAAAAATAAATAAATAAATAAAAAATGAAATCCGGACGGTATTCCAGTCATTGGATTCCAATCCAATGACTTCAAAAAAAAAGTAGGACAGAATATTTCTGACACATTTGAGGGAGACAAGACTTGCTCTTGTAGGAGATATCTTCCTCGGTGCAAAAGCAAGTTGCTCTTATTGGAAAGATCTTCCCCTATGTAAATATAGCCCACAGCCTACAATTTTTAGAGCCCATATGATTCTCAGACTAAACGGGCTTGCCCCAAACCCAAACAGCTTCACTTCCTCCATGCCAAAAATGGATTGTATATGGAATGCTATGATACGAGGAGTCTAGGTGGTACTGGAAAGCAGAATTGGCCTAGGATTCTGGAGGCCCAGCCTTCCATACTATACTACATTGGGGGTATTTTGGGTATTCTCTTATGATTTTATGTTGACCCTACTTATTGGGGGATTATATATAGTCATATGGTGGGTTGGCTGCATCAAAAGACTTGTAACTTGTATTTTCTTTCTTTTTCTTCGTAACATAATAAAATTACGTGTGAGCCATAGAGGGAAGGGAACCATGTAATCTTCTGTATTTTATTTTTTTTAATTTTATTCTTTCTTTCATCATAATTGCTGTGTGTGATAGAGAAGACTAATTTCTCCTAAACATGGAAAGCCTTGTACTGTATAATTTGGAATATATATTCTTTTTTCTTAATTGGCAACACAACTTTCTATACGTGTGATGAATAATTAGGATTTTCAATTCTCAAGCTATTCTCATCGTAAAGTGACTAAATTGTTCTAAAATGGAGGACATTCTATGTGCTAGGAGTGTTAATGGTTTGGTTTGGTTAGGTTTTAAGGTAGATTTTAAACCAAACCATTATACTTTGGTTTTGTTCTTACTAAACCAAAACCAAACCATACTATAAAAAAAACCAAACCAAACCAAACCAAACCAAACCAAAAAAATTCGGTTTGGTTTGGTTTGGTTCGGTCTCGGTTTTAACCTATCAAGTAGCAACAAATAATTAAAAATGAAAAAAATGACATGCCAAACTCCAAATAAAACAAAAACATTTTTAATAAAAACATTACATTAGTAACTAAAAAAAACATTAAACATTGTATCAAAATGGAAACATATTAACATATGTCAATCCAAGTTCAAATTTCCAATCTAATACATGCCAATATTACTAATCACTTAGTCAATACTCACTATTCAGTAGGTTTTGTACTTCAATAAGTTTAGTACTACTATTTTGAATCTATTACTTATTCTGCACTTATTAGAATAAGAAATTTACAAACTAAAGTTTGATATATAATATATAAAATTATATATATATATATATATATATTTAATTTTTTAATTTTTGGTTTTTTGATTCGGTTTGGTTTTTTAAACATGAAAACAAAAACCAAACCGACCGATTTGATTTGATTTGGTTCGATTTAATTCTTGGTTTTAACCTAAACCACTAACACCCCTACTATGTACTATGACTAAATTGTCTTAAAATTTACTGCTTATATTCCATATTCTATGCGCCAGTTACGTTGTACTTGTGGATGCTAGCCCGGCAAACATATTAGGATCGTTCATTCAGGGCTCGTTCCGACGGTATTCAAGGTATGTAACAAAGGATTTTAAATTTTTAATAAAAAATGAGGGCTCAAAATCAATTCTGAACTTTTAAGAGAGTTGTTATTGAAATCCCTTAATTTTATTTTCACACCCTATTTATTTTAATTTTTTAAAATTTTATGAAAAATATAAAAGGTTTTTATAAAAATTATTCATAGGAATTCGGGACCCATTAGAAAACATTATTTTAAACGACTTTGTAAAAGAAAATAAAAAAGTTTTTTAGGAGGTGGCTATTGACACCCCTCAATTTTATTTGCACCCCCACTTATTTTAATTTTTTAAGGTTTTATGAAAAAAGAAAAAAAGGTTTTTACAAAAATTGGCACAATATCCTCTAGAAAACATTATTTTAAACAATTTTTTAGAATTTTTTTTTTCTTCAAAACCTTTCTTTTAAGTAATTAATTGAGTAATTGGTTATTTACAATCTCTTTTTTCATTTTTGGACAAAAAGTATACTTAAATGATAAATTTTGGAAAACCTTTCTTTTCTAAAGTTGATCACGATGTGATAAAATCTTAAAAATTTTAAACTGAGTGAGGGGTGCAAATAGACTTAAGGGGTAGTAATAACCGATTCCTTTTCTTTTTTGTAATACCTAAATTTATGAGAGTCTCAAATAAAATCTAAAGCCCCCATTTTAAGAATTCTCTTTGGAGACCAAAAAATTCAAGGGCGACCCAGCGAACATTCTCTCTTTACAATTGCTGTCTTATCATATCGTGACCAAATTGCCCATAGTCAAATGGCATTACTCTATGTGGAAGTTACATGCAATTGCATTTGACAGTTAAAACTTAAAAATGATAAAAAGAGAGTAGATGAGTGATGTCTTTGGATTAGGCTAAACCATCTTCCCTGGCATAGTGAATAAATCAACGATTTGCATGTGCCTAGGTGATTAATCGGGTGCATAAACATCTCGAAACTTCTTGATGTTAAAAAAAAAAAAAAAACAAAGAAAAAAAAAAAAGGGCTTTGGCCTTTGGTCCAGTTTCAAAAACCATTTTCCATTTTCTAGACCTCTGTCCCCAAAGTTACTCAACTTACCAGTGGCAATGGGTTTGGGTTTGACATCTCAAATCCAATTGACCTGATCCCATTCTGTATATTATTATTATTTGTTCATAACTGGAGTTGACATCTGCCTGTATTAAAATATATATATATATAATTCCTATTAATCTAATATGCATTTTTATATTTTAATAATGTGTTTGATATTTTCAAACTTAAAACAGGTTCATAACATTAGTTCGGATTGACAATTCTGGCTTTGATTCAAGCCTGCAAAGTGAAGTCATTAAGTTCACAAGTATAGTCCCCTTCATTATTTTTTCAGGCATACATACATATAACATACACCCAGCTCCTAGCCCATCATAACAAAGAAGAAACACACATAGCCTCACATAATTATTCAATCCACCTTATTCTACTCATAGCCTATAAAAGAAACAGAAGTCATAGAGGAGACTCAAAAGCAACACAGTTCCACTATATATGAGTGTCATTCAGAAGCCAACAACATCTCCCTCCTGCGCTTGAAAATGTTTACCATCTCATCGCGATTGGGAAGGTTCTCCTTGATCACTGCTACATTCTTAAAATTCTCAGTCCATGCGTGCAGGCGGGGAAACATGTTGGCTGTGAGTAGCTTCACTCCTACTACATCTTCTAAAACTCCCATCCAATGAGCAAGCCCTCCAAAAGCTATGTCCACAAGGCTGATCTCATCTCCGCCGAAGAATTTCTTCTCTCCAAGGCCGTGTTCTTCCAAGGTCCTAAGCGATTCCAAGCTACCCTTCTTGGCCTTCTCTTGCTCTTCTCCTGTGGTTCGAAATAAAGTCCACATAACAAGACCCTGGACCATAATTCAAAGACATTATCAAACAATCCATAGACATTAATTTTATTTTATTTTTCTGTTTTTTTCACTGTGCATGTACACTTTTTTGACAAACATAAAATTTTGTACATAGTTATTTGTTTCCAAGTGTAGAGAGCAAATATGTACCTGATCTTCAGCGAACTTAATCCAAAATCGAGCCACAGCCCTCTCATGAGGGTCACTTGGCAGCAAAGGATTTTGCGGCCATGTCTCCTCCATATATTCAAGGATAACCATGGACTCACATATCGGTTTTCCACCATGAACAAGCACCGGGATCTTTTTGTGGACAGGGTTATGTTGTAGAAGCAAAGGACTTTTGTTGTTGAGATCTTCTTCTATGTATTCATAGGGTATGCCCTTCAGTTTCAGAGCCCATATCACTCTGTAGCAAGACGGACTTGGCCATGCCCCAATTAGCTTCACTTGTTCCATGTTTGAGAGATGAATGTGGGAGCCCTTTCATCCCACAATGCCATTTTATAGTGATTAATGGAGTCCTCTTTCTTGGGCAGCACTCTTATAGTCTCAAACATTTGGACTTTGGGGGTAGAATTCAAACTAGTTTAGTTTTCTTCTTCCATTTTCCTAATTTTATTTTGCGTTCTTTAATTTTTAAAATTTCATTAGGTGACACATGTTGATGATGAATCATGGCATTAGAAATATTTTAGCCAGTGAAAGAAGAGGGGTAGGGGGTTGATTCAATAATCTAAAGCATTAATGTGGTGTGTGGTCATTGGCCCTCTTAAAATTATAATTTTCTAGTCTCACCTTTTGAAGTTTGAATTTAAATTTTAAATTAATTATTATTTTTTTTTTTTAATTGGGAGACTTGGATTAGGGGCAAAGCTTCTACCATTGAACAACCCAAAAAACCACCACGCCCCCACCCCCCACCCCAACCAAAAAAAAAAAGAAAAAAGGGGTAGGTTAAGGGCAAGTTGGGATGCAGGGGAGTGAGGGAATGGGAATTGCAGCTGGCTTCATGTGTTTTGGTAGAAAAAACGGTAGAGGAAAAGGGTTGAAGTCCAGACTCCAGATTACATCAATGGAATGGTTCAGATTGATGGGAAGCTTTAAAAGCCTTACATAAGAAAGCTCAACAGATATGTTTGTTCTGTGTGTTTGGATTTTCTTGAAACCGTTGCCAAACAAAAGTGTCACCTAGGCAACACTCAAAGAGAATCATGGATGATGGGTTCAAATCAGGTGTGGCCAAATCACCATTTGATGGCATCTAATCCTCTTGGAGACTTAAATAGATGATCTTCTAGAGTTGGGACTGAATAATTCAGATAAATTTCAGGGAGAGAATAGTGTTGTTACCTGTACGTTGGTATAGACGAGCGACGACAGCATTGATGTTCGTGAGGAGAGAAGAGCAGAGAGCGGTCGTCGCCAGCAATGGGAGAGAGAGAGCATGAAGGGTGAGAGAGTGAGTTTCATCCTGGAAGTGAACAGCCTTAGAACTGAAGGGTATTGAATGCCTGGAGGTCTACTTTTTGTACATGATGCTGCACGCGCGTAATCTCGTTCGCGAAACACAATCAAAGAGTACTAGCTGGAGCTCGAAATCCTCCTTATCCTCATTTGTCATGTCATCTTTGGGGAGATCCAGCTTAAAGAAGACATCCTTTATGTGGACTTGCCACATTCCAAAGTTATTTTGTTCTCTTGTATTCTCTGTAGAGCAATATTCCAGTAGGTAAGGAGAAAATCTGGTTGACCAATCCCCATTCTATGATATCGACCCACTCTCTACACAAACTTGAGAGTGTGCTCAAGTTTTAGAATCATTTCCTGGATCTACTTCTTCATTTTCACCAATTATAAATTGAAGCATAATCCAACTATAAAACTTTGGCTTTCAGAAATTGTTCTTCCTAGAACATTCTTCACAACAGCTATATAGTTATTTTTATTATTATTATTTTTTTAAAATCACACAAAAGACTCCACACTTCTTTATTCATAAATCATAAACATAACCATGTACCTCTTTCTGCAAAATACATATCAGAAACTATCATTCATGTAATAAGTATTTAGTGATCATGACAATTAGGCAATTTGATAAACATCTCTCTCTTTCTTTTGAAGTAGTCCAAGGCTTCATTGCAATCAGGAAGGTTCTCTTTGATCACAGGTACTTCCTTGAAATTCTTCATCCATGCATGCAAGCGAGGAAACGTATGAGCTTCCACGAACTTTACTCCTACTACGTCTTCCATTGGTTCCAAGGTGCTTACAATCCATCCCAGGGCAATATCCGCCAATCCGATTGTGTCACCACCAAAGAACAACTTTTCTCCAAGCCCTTGCTCTTCTATGGTTTTCAGAATTTCAAAGTTATCTTTGATTGCCTTTTCTTGTTTTTCCCCGGTCGTCTGGAAAAATACCCACATAGCTCGAACCTACATGAATAAAATTAGATGATCAAGACGAAATTTCCATTTAAAATTTGTTGAAGATGGAGTATGGTGGGAGTAATTCTTAAGGAAGAGTGACTTCAAGTATTCCAAGTATGGACTTCCCTAAAATGCTTGGTTAGAAGATTTTCTTCATTTATGCTTTCAAACAACTTTCTTTGTCCTGGTATGTTGATGAAAGATTAAGAAACCAAAGAAACTATGAAACAATTGTTACCTTCTCATCTATAAATTTTGCCCAAAATCTAACTACGGCTCTCTCAAAAGGATCTTTCGGAAGTAGTGGATTCGCCGGCCACATCTCGTCGATGTACTCAAGAATAACCATGGACTC
Organism: Liquidambar formosana; assembly: GCA_039720395.1. Taxonomy (NCBI): domain Eukaryota; kingdom Viridiplantae; phylum Streptophyta; class Magnoliopsida; order Saxifragales; family Altingiaceae; genus Liquidambar; species Liquidambar formosana. The sequence continues at coordinate 16,528,710 of CM077822.1, forward strand.
TGCAATCGGTTTTCCGCCATGAACAAGCACTGGGATCTTCTTGTGAACTGGGTTGTACTGCAAAAGCAAGTTGCTCTTGTTGGAGATATCTTCCTCTACGTATTCATACCTCACACCCTTAAGTTTTAAAGCCCAGATGACTCTCTGACTAAACGGGCTTGGCCAAGATCCAAACAGCTTCACTTCCTCCATGCCAAGATCTATACTGAAGGGCTTTGCATTGCATTGATGGTTTTATATTGTTCAATTTTGACTATTCTTCTATTTTGGTAAAGTCTAAGTGCCTAACTTTGAATGGTATAGATGAGGAATAATCAAAGTTATGATACGATGACCAAATTGTTTTTTATTTCTCTTATCAAAAAGTGACTAAATTGTCCTATAGTGAAATGATAGAAGAGAACATACAGGAAATGTCATTGGAAAAGGTTAACCATCTTTTTCTGCCATAGGTTGTCTGCCTTTGTGCAATTGTGCATCTGAATCATTTGTGTGTTTGCTCTGTGTCTAGATATTATTGGCTTACAAATTTCTGATAAGAGAAGTGATTAATAATTATTGTTCTTCCTCTTCTTCTTCTTTTTATTTTATTTTTTAACGATTAGGGGTACCCATGATTAACCCTCGCTAAGGTTTCAGTTTAGACTAATCCCCTAAAGATTCATATGAGACGCCCCCAAAAGAAAAAAAAAAAAAAAAAAATGAGACGCCCCATACCCACATAACAATAGCTGAAAGGGGTTAAAACGATGACCTCTAGAGAGCACACCCAGGGCTTGACTGCTCAACCAACCCCATAGGGGCAATTAATTATCATAACTAATTTGAACCACATAAGATTTAGGCTCTTAAATCTCACCCCACCCATGTTATATATCTCTACATTTTCTTAATCTTATATCCCATCCACAAAAATGCTGTTGATCTAAGATATGTTTTCATATTAAACGGCTTTGTACGTTTTCAGTCCGTATTGAAAAATTTTGGGCACACCAGATTCATCTTGAACTGTGCCTGACCTATTGCGGTCTCTGTTCCATGCCTGTGAATGTGAGTCTAATTGCACTGTTCAAGACTCCAGACATAGCCTTAGCAAGGCTGGTGACAAACCAAAATGCAATCACAGGTTCACAAAGTACAGTCACCTTCATTATTCATACATATAATAGACACCAGCTCCTTTCACATAATTGACTACAGCTTACTGATCTTTACTCAGCTAAAAGAAACAGAAATAGAAGTCATTGGAGATTCAAATGCAGAATAATTCCACTATATATGAGTGTCATGCAGAAGCCAACAACATCTCCCTCCGGCACTTGAAAAGTTTGAACATCTCATCGCGATCAGGAAGGTTCTCTTTGATCACTGGTACATTTTTAAAATTCTCAGTCCATGCGTGCAAGCGGGGAAACATGTCAGCGGTGAGTAGCTTCATTCCTACTACATCTTCTAAAACTCCCAACCAGTGAGCAACCCCTCCAAAAGCTATGTCCACAAAGCTGATCTCTTCTCCACCAAAGAACTTCTTCCCTCCAAGGCCATGTTCTTCTAAGGTCGTTAGCATTTCTAAGCTATCTTTCTTGGCCTTCTCTTGTTCTTCTCCAGTGGTTTGAAATAAATTTGGGATAACAGGACCCTAGATCATAATTTAGAGACATTATTAAAACAAACCATGGACATTTATTTGACAGAGACATAATTTCATACATAATTATTTTGTTGTTTAGTGTCAAAGAGCAAACTGTACCTAAAAAGAGAGAGATAGAGCAAATATGTACCTTGTCTAGGGAAAATTCAATCCAAAACCGAGCTACAGCCCTCTCATAAGGATCCGTGGGCAGCAAAGGATTCTGTGGCCATGTCTCTTCAATGTATTCCAAAATAACCATGGACTCACAAATTGGTTTTCCGCGATGAACAAGCACAGGGATCTTCTTGTGGACTGGGTTATATTGTAGAAGCAAAGGACTTTTATCGGAGAGATCTTCTTCTATGTATTCATATGGAATGCCTTTTAGTTTCAGAGCCCATATCACCCTGTAACTAAATGGACTAGGCCATGTACCAATTAGTCCTCACTTCTTCCATGTTTGAGATATGAATGTGGCAACCCTGCCTCACCACAAAGCATCTTTATAATGATTAATGAAGTTTGTTTGCTTGGGCAGAAAGCTTAAGGTTTCAAACATTTGGAGGTAGTATTCAAACTAGTTTATTTTTCTTCCCTTGTTCCTTTTTTATTTCCTTTATTTATTAGTTTAAATTTGATGAGGCGACACCGGCAGATTTTTTAAACAGATCCAGTCACCTTGAGCTAATATATATATATATATATATATATATATATGGGGTGACTTTTTTTTCTTTCTTTTTTTGCTAAGAATATATGGGGTGACTTGGAGAAGGGGCCAAGTTTCTATTGCTGAACCCCCAAAATTGAAAAAGAAAAAAAGGGAGGGTCAGTTGTGTATCAATTTTTTTTTAAAGAATGTTATTCTAAGCCAAAATATAGACTCTCTCCTTCAGACTAACCCTCTTCTAGGATAAGTTAAAGTATATGTGGGGTGTGAAGCAGTTGGATTGCAAAAAAGATTAGTACTTAAATTTGTTCTGCCATCACTAATGGAGTTGGTGGCCTGGAGTGACAGAAATTATGAGTCACAATTATAAACTAAGACCAAATCAATAATCTGTCAAATAAATACTAATTTAATGTAAACTAAGGCTTTTTGGTGATCAAACAGTGGAGGAAAAAATGTTATGACTCCGGATAACATCAATGGCATTATTTTATTTTTTGACAATCGATAGAATCTATTCTTATCCTTAACCCTCCAAGATCAACAAATGGATATTAATGCTTTTCTATAAACTTGAATCCAAGATCACTCTTTCTAGAGGTGATGAGTATCATACAGATGGGAAGCTTAATTATTTTTTAGGGTCATGCAGAGGCCAGCAACATCTCCCTCCAGCTCTTGAAAAGGTTGAACATCCCATTACGATCGGGAAGGTTCTCTTTGATCACTGGTACATTTTTAAAATTCTCAGTCCATGCGTGCAGGCGGGGGAATGTGTGGGCAGTGAGTAGCTTCACTCCTACTATGTCTTCTGTAACTCCCAACCAGAGAGCAATCCTTCCAAAAGCTATGTCCACAAGGTTGATCTCGTCTCCACCAAAGAATTTCTTCTCTCCCAAGCCGTGTTCTTCTAAGGTCTTAAGCATTTCCAAGCTATCCTTTTTGGCCTTCTCTTGTTCTTCTCCTGCAGTTCGAAAGAAAGAGAAAAAAGCAGGACCCTACAGCATAATTTTGAGACATTAATTATGGAACAAAATTCATGGACATGAAGTTGTTTTCATAATTTTAAGTGCAATTGTGTACCTTATCTTCGCCAAATTTAATCCAAAACCGAGCTGTGGCCCTCTCATATGGATCCGTGGGCAGCAAAGGATTCTGTGGCCATGTCTCTTCGATATATTCCAGGATAACTATGGACTCACATATTGGTTTTCCGCGATGAACAAGGACAGGGATCTTCTTGTGGATGGGGTTGTATTGTAGAAGCAAAGGACTTTTATTGGAGACATCTTCTTGTATGTATTCATAAGGTATGCATTTTAGTTTCAGAGCCCATGTGACCCTGTAACTAAATGGACTATGCCATGAACCAATTAGCTTCACTTCTTCCATGTTTGAGATGTGAATGTGGGTGCCCTTCCACGCCACAAAGCACTTTTATAGTGATTAATGATAATGAAGTCTGCTTGGTTGGGCAATTAGTTTAGTTTTCCTTTCCTTATTCGTTTAGATTTTTTTTGTTTTTATTTTGAAGGGGGTGGGGGGTAAATTATTAGTTTAGATTTGATGATGCACCAACAGATTTCCTTAGCCAGATCCAATCATTATGAGACATTTTAATGATTAATCATAATAAATATTTTACCCTCTCAATGATCCAATCATTGTGGCATGGCTCATTGGCCTCCTTAAAATTATAATTTTCTTAGTCTCACGTTTTGAAGCTTGAATTTATATATATATATATATATATATATATATATATGCCACAGTGACTGGATCCCCTCAGCACAGTATGTAGAGATTAACAAGGAGTACATCACTCGCACAAATACTGAAATCGATAGTATTCTGGTGGCTTCTCTATCAGTCCTAAAGTTAATTTACAAAGGTGAGGGCAACCTGAAAGTAGGCTTTGCAAATCGGTTTCCATCAACAGTAGTGTAGAAATCAAGGAACAAAGGAAGTTCAAGGTGATACTTGATAATCTCAAAAAGTAGGCTTTGTAAATCGGATCAAATTGATTTTTGGTATACATCGTCTACATGAAATGGCTATCCAATTCAACGGTTGGTTTCGCAAAATATGAGTCACAAGTAGAGTTTTAGAATATAAATCACATCTTCAGCATCCCAATAAAGCCAAATCATGAATCAACCCATCAAAAAACATCCTCACCACATTGAATAGAAAAAACAGAACACAACTAAAACCAATCAAAAACCTCATGCCAAATCAGAACAAACCTCATACCATACCACCTAAAACCCATCCACTACATCTAAACAGCAAAGCTGATCCACCGACAAGCATCCTACCAAAGCTCACAAAAGCCCCAAGACATGCAGAAACCAATCAAAAACCTTACATCATCCTTCCACTCCAAACAAAACCCCACATAGCACCTTCCAACACAAATGACCTTGAAAACAAGGTCTTTTTTTTATTGGTTGCTAAGTAAACCCGACTGCCTTGATATATTTCAATGACACTAGGTAGGCACTCGTTCCTACAAAGCATGGTATAAAATTGAAGAAGCTTCAACTCAGTATTAAAAGAAGCAGTGTTTGAATCTATCATTGCATAAACCTAAAATAATTTCATAGATACCTAGCATCTAAAAAAGCATATTTAAAAAAAAAAAAAAAAAAAGGTCACAACTGCCCCCAACAACAGCCCAAAGTGGAATCACAGATTCACAGTACAGTCCCCTTCATTATTTTTCAGTCATGCATATTACAAACACCAGGGTCCTAGGCCATCATAGCAGAAATGAAACACACACAGCCTTGCACATACTTCAGTAAAACTTTCTCTATTCATAGCCCATAAAAGAAATAAAAGTACAATTCATAGAGGAGATTCAAAAGCAACACAATTTCACTAGTATTGTCATGCAGAAGCCAACAATATCATCTCTCTCCGGCTCTTGAGATGGTTGAACACCTTATCGCGATTGGGAAGGTTCTCTTTGATCACTGGTACATTTTTAAAATTCTCAACCCATGTGTGCAGGCGGGGGAACTTGTGGGTGGTGAATAGTTTCACTCCTACTACGTCTTCTATAACTCCCAACCAATGAGCAATCCTTCCAAAAGCTATGTCGACAAGGTTGATCTCGTCTCCACCAAAGAATTTCTTGTCTCCGAGGCCATGCTCTTCTAAGATTGTTAAGTGTTTCCAAGCAATCCTTCTTGGCCTTCTCTTGTTCTTCTCCTGTAGTTCGAAGTAAAGAGAGGAAGGCACGGCCCTAGAACATAATTTAGAGACCTTATCAAACAAATTCATGGACATGAAGTTGGTTTTATTTTACAAACAAATATTTTTATGACATAACTATTCTATGTGTTAAAGTGTGATTATGTACCTTATCTTCCCCAAATTTAATCCAAAACCGAGCATTGGCCCTCTCATATGGATCTGTTGGCAGCAAAGGATTGTGTGGCCATGTCTCTTCAATATATTCTAGGATAACTATGGATTCACATAATGGTTTTCCGCGATGAACAAACACTGGGATCATCTTGTGGACTGGGTTATATTGCAGGAGCAAAGGACTTTTATTGAGGAGATCTTCTTCTATGTATTCATAAGGTATGCCTTTTAGTTTCAGAGCCCATATCACCCTGCAACTAAATGGACTAGGCCATGCACCAATTAGCTTCACTTCTTCCATGTTTGAGAAATGAAGGTGGAAGCCCTTTCACCCCATAAAGTCATTTTATAGTGACTAATGCAGTCCTCTTGCTTGGGTAATAATTTTACAGTTTCAAACATTTGGAGATAGCATTCAAACTGGTTTAGTTTTCTCTCTTTCTTGTTTGTTTTTTAGTAGTTGTTTTTTCTCTACTTTTTATTTTGTTTTTTAGTTGTTGTTTTTTCTACACTTTTATTTTAAATTTGATGAGGCGGCATCAACGGTATTTCCTAAGTAAATCTAATCACCTTGAACCATGTTAATAAATAGTCATACAATAAGAAATATTTATGCCAAAGCATATACTTTGATCCATCAGACTAATCCTCCTCTATGTATCCGAAAGCAATTTAATTTTTTGTATAAAAAAGATGGAAAGACAGAAAAAGAAAACAACTAACCCTCTTCCAGTAATAATTAAAGTAAGCAGTGGGGGTGAAGCACAAAAAGGTTAGGGTCCTATCAGTGTAGACAGAAATGATAGGAATTATGAGTCACAGCATGTAAAGTAAGACTAAATTAATTGTCTTTGTCGATAATTATTTCTTTAATTCTGCAATTTCAAAGTTTATTAATTTCAGCACATTTCGAAAGAAATTGTTTTAAATGAAATGATCTTAATGTGAGACTCTTCAGTGCCAATATGCACACAAATTGTCTTGGGGTGAATACTGAATGGCCTTACAATCTTCAATGACAATAAGCACGAATTCCCACCTATTCTTCATATATCCCTAGGTTAAGGGAACAATCTTGTTACCACTAGAGCAGCTTCTAGTAATCAGGTGATCATCCCTTGCAAGGATATTATCAAAAATATAGTTTGTGACATCTAAAATGCATGATGGGCAGGAATTAAATTTTTTTTGGTTATGATACCCTGCTCGGCTCCACTTGTTGCCTACAAGTGTAAAAAGTTATGTGGGTCTCTTTTTATTTATTTTTACTTTTTTTATTGATCAGCTAAACAGCAAAACTGATCCACCAAGAAGCATCATACCAAAGTTCACCACTGCCCCAAGACACAACCAATCAAAAACCTCATAGCATCCTCCCACCCCAACCAAAACCCCACACAGTAGCTTCCAATCCAAATGATCGACTTTGAAAACAAGGCCCTTTTTTGGCTCCAGATAAAAGAAAGGGCCATTTTTCTTTTCCCAGCCCATCAGTACTCACAGGCCATTCTAAAAATATTTTAAGCCTCTCCACCCTCAGTATGGGCTACTAATTCTACAGCTATTATTGAGAAAAGAGAAAACGTACATATCCATGAATACTTAAATCCGAGGAGTATTAGTCCTGTTCCAAACAAAGAGCATCCAGACATCCTTAGAAACTCCACAGAAAACTCTTATTTTTCTTGCAGAGGATTCCATCTAATAACTCTACATGGTCCAGTTTTAAAAGTTTTTACTCATAATACTCCAGTTTTCTGCTATTAAGGCTTTCTTAATCAGTCCAGTTTTACAAGCTCTCCCAGATAAAATCGGTTTAGTTTTGGCCCTTCAACAATCGTCATGGGGAAATTAGCAATAACCCTTATTAGGAAACTGCTTTTAACAAAAAACCCACCATAAGATTTTTTAACTCCAAAACCCCTTTTTTAAAAGATTCTCCAAGCAAAAGGAAATATTTTTTTTTAAATACCTATTTTAACCTTTTATATTTACAGTCCAATTCATTTACGGGAAGAAGGGAGGGGGGGAGGGAAAGAGAGAGAGAGAGGAGGGGAGAGGAGTGATAGCACAGTTGAAGAGGGGAGGCAACAATGGCTATGAAGATCTGGTTTTGAGGAAGAAGAAGAATAAGAAGAAGAAGAAGCAAATGAAGTAGTAAAAGAAGAAGAATGAGAAGAGAGGCATTCGGCTATAGTATCAGATATGAAAAGGTAGATCAACTTTCTTCTTTGATGGCGATTGAACTTCTCCGACCACCTTCCTAGATGTCGTCATCTTCTTCTTCTTCTTCTTCGTCTTCTTTAAATTCTAGATCTATGCTGGTTTATTTATTTATTTATTGCGTCTTTGTTTGAAACTTCAGATATGTTAATTTTTGGGGTGTATGATTTGTTCAGAAAATTTTTTTGACTATTTTTCTTATTCCAACAGTATATTGGTACTGTTGCACACTAATTTTTGTAACAGTGCGATTTGTAGTTGTGTTTTTTAATATGAAACAATATGTTATTATTGTGTAATTACCATTTTCAAACAGTATATTGCTACTGTTGCACACTATTTTTTGGAACAGTGCGATTTGTTTCGCCAAAAGTATCATGTTACTATCTATAGTACTATTTTGAGTTTTTTTCCTTAGAATTCATATTTTTTGTTTCAAATAGTATGATGATACTGTCACCTATAGTGTTTTTTATAACACAGATAGTAAACTGTTATTATGTTATTATGTGGTGTATAATTTTTTCAAAGCAAACAATAGTAAATTGATACTATTATGTGTACAAATTTTAGAAATCATGCATAGTAAACCGCATGTTATTATTAGCTATGATATATTTCACCGGAAGTACTTTGTGATGCTCGAAAGAGAGAAAAAAAAACTCTATAATTGACTTTTGGTATGGTGCGAATGATGAAATGTGACTTTTGAAAGGTATTTAGTGCCGTTACTTCTTCTATATATACTCTCGCCGGAAAAAATGGGGTGTGGGAGAAGCGTGATTTTCGGGCGAGGGGTGAAATGGCATGTTTGTAAATTAAGGTAAGTTGTTAAAATAAGGGTGTTTTAGTCCTTTTACTGTCAAAAGGGGTTTTCACAAAACGTTAGTTTTTGTGGGTTCTATTGTCTAAGAACTCTTATACATGGGGATTTTGACCAAAATTCCCTTTTAATATTGTTGTTGTTTTCATCGTTGTTGGTATTATTATTGTTTGGTCATAAATTGGAATTGGATTCACAAATCATCCATTGGTCATTGGCCACATCCATCTGCTTGTTAATGTATGTTATATGTCCCTGTATGTTTTTTTTGGTCTTTGACCCAATATATCCCCAAAGTTGACAATCAAGGGACTAATCACTATCGCGACGGGTGGGCAATGGTAAATCGCTGGCCCAGAGATTTTTTCCAAAGTGTTGGAACTCGAACTAAAGATCTTTCACCTTCACTCAAGACAGCCACTTTGGGGCTAAATGCCCAACTACTAGACCAAACCTGCATGTCCCTGTATGTTTTCAATATTCAATTTGTGAAAAAGTCCAAATATAAAATTTTGGACACGTCCCGATTTATTTGAGGCATGCCTGAGTTTTAATGGTTCTAATTCAGGCCTAAAAGCCTCGAAGACAAAAGACAATTTTAATTGGAATCATAACTTCACAACTATCCAATTTTTATTTAATTTATAAACCCCATTCATTATTTTCAGTTCTCATACAACAGACATAAGGTTCCTGCACAACATAGCAAATGGTATGGGTAGGGGTAGGCACCAAGAGAATTTGTTTTGTGGAGTTTGGGAGTTCAACACCCCTTATCATTATTATTAATTAACGACTAGCATCAAGGAGATGCTAGCCACATTTCCCTCCGGCGCTTGATTAAGGTGACCATCTTGCCGCGATCTGGAAGGTTCTCTTTGATCACCGGTACATTCTTAAAATTCTCAATCCATGTGCACAGGCGGGGGAACATGTGGGCGTCGAGTATCTTCATTCCTTCTATGTCTTCTATAACACCCAACCAGTGAGCAATCGCTCCAAAAGCTATGTCCACCAGGCTGATCTCGTCTCCACCGAAGAATTTCTTTACTCCAAGGCCGTGTTCTTCCAAGGTTCTAAGCATTTCGAGGCTATCTTTCTTGGCCTTCTCTTGTTCTTCTCCTGCGGTTCTAAATAGAGTCCAGACTGCAGTACCCTAGACCATGATTTAGAGACATCAGCAATCCAAAGACATAAAGTTCTATTTATTTGGTTAAAAACTAATTTCTTTTATTTCTTTTATTGGGTAAGTTTTTATACTTTTCATTGCATTTTTTTCCATGCATATCATGCATGCATACCTCTGTATTTATCCAATAATGCACTTTTATCTGTGATATTGTACATGTATGTGTGTATAGAAGGGTATATCATCAGTTTGAAGGAAATGTATATGTATGTGTTGAGAATATATGAAAGATGATATTGCAAGAGTATGCTTTTGAATATGTCAAGAATATACTGTTGTTTGTGTGTAAATGTATGTTTTTTCCTACATGAGTATATCTTCATGTAATTTTGCCTATCTGAGTTCTTTGTTTAGGGCCCTTTTTATATGTTCGACAGAGTAATCATATTCGCGGAACTGGATTCTGTGATTAACATAATACAATGTTTTTTGACAGAAATATATTTTTCGTATAGTAATCTCTTAATTTGTAAGGGTTAAGCTGCAAATATATACCTTATCTTCAGCAAATTTGATCCAAAACCGAGCCGCGGCCCTCTCATGAGCGTCACTTGGTAGCAGGGGACTCTGCGGCCACGTCTCTTCAATATATTCAAGGATAACCATGGACTCACATATTGCTTTTCCACAATGAACAAGTACAGGGATCTTCTTGTGGACAGGGTTATATTGAAGAAGCAGAGGACTTTTATTGTAGAGATCTTCTTCTATGTATTCGTAAGGTATGCTTTTTAATTTGAGAGCCCATATCACCTTGTAACTAAATGGACTAGGCCATGCACCAATTAGCTTCACTTCTTCCATGTTTGAGATATGAATGTGGGAGCCCTTTCACCCCATAACACCATTTTATAGTAATTAATGGAGTCCTCTGGCTTGGGCAGCAAGCTTATATTTTCAAACATTTGGAGGTAGAATTCAAACTAGTTTAGTTTTCTTGGTTCTTCTTCCTTTTTTTCAGTTGTCTAAATTCGATGAATGTGGGGGCCCTTAACCCAAATCACCCTAGCTAACCTTTATTTTTATGCGTCAACAGCCGTCTTTTTTCTTTTTGACTTTCAGCCATCAGAGTAGGTGAGAGTGACTGAAATCGTGAAACTCAATGTGTAAACTAAGACTAGATTAATTATTTTAGTCAAAAGATTAATTTCTTAATTTATTTTTTAAACCAAGACCTTTTATTTAAACAAATAGTGGAGGAAAAATATCAGAGGTCTGGATAACATCAATGGAATTAATCAGACAGAAATGAAGCTTAGTTTCCCAAACTTGTGTCTAATCGAACAGTTGGAACATGATCTTACTGATTTCAATTTCAGCATAATTTTGAAAAATAGAAGTTAACTTTCTATAAATAGTTTCAATGGTTGCTAAGTAATTTCAAATTTGAATTGTTATTGCTACTAATGCATGTAACAAATTCTTTTAAATGGGGTAATGCCTTTTTTTTTTTTTTTTTTTTTTGGGAGAAAGCATTTCATTAAAGTGATATGAACTTGCATCAAAACCAAATGAGATAAGTTAACAACCCGAACCCACACAACACCTACACAGTAACACAGCCCCCACTATTACACCCTCAACCCAAAACCACACCCACAAACAATTGAACACCCAAACCCAAACTAACAGGAAGACTGAAGAACACAGAGCAGCGCAAAACCTAATCAAAACCCACACCCATAGGAAACAGAAACATGAATTAAGAAGCTGGGAAAACCCCCCAAACAAGCCTTCCAACGACAACACAGACCACACCAAGAAATCGACACCAATTCCATGATGTTGTGATTATAAGTCATTAAATGACTTTAGTTAGTTCTATCTTCAATCTAATTTAGGTAAGCATACACATCATTACAAAATAGAGTAAACATTGATTGAGAAAATCAAAGAAAACATGCCAACTTACTGTCCCACATACACCTTGGCAGGAACATCTTCTCCAATCCTTCGCCCTACAAAAGATGCTTATGATCAATCACCCACTTGGCAAGGATACACTGACATGAAACGTATAAGTTCATATAATATTATTTAGTCAAAAAACAGAAAATAAAAGGCTTAAGAAATTAAGGCCATTCATTAGTGACAACGACAAGCCTTAAATTATGCACAGAGGAGAGATACCATTAGTCCATTGGTCCCTGCATGATGGTGGGCAGACTTCCCTTCTCCTAAACCCCCATTATCCACACCAAAATTCCAAGACTTGAAGCCAAGACCCCGACATTGTACAAGAGAATTTCTCCAAAGATTTTCCTTCTCGGAAGATATCCTCCGAGTTTCCATTCCCAATGGTTTTAAAATAAACCAGTCTGAGTTCTAGAAATCTATAACCAATCCGAGATTTCCTAAAAGATATAGGGGGAATTACAGATTGGTCGCCAACTAGGCAAATAATTACAATTAGTAGTCATTTACTATTAATTTAGTAGTCATTTACTATGAAGTTAGTAGTCATTTGTATTGATGTATAATTTTTTGCCCGTAGCTAGGCCAATCTTTAATTCCCCCAAAGATATAACCACTAGAACAACATCCATGAATTGCTTGGTTGCAGAATTGTGGTTGCAAAGCTCTCTACCAAAGTATCATTATGAAATGAGACTAGTGAAACCAAAACATTACCACTTTATATCAACATAATCCAATACTCCAATGAGTATCAACAACCATAATGAGATAGAATGGAGATTAGTTGGCTTTCTGTTTTTGATCATTTAAATGTGACGTGGAGATTCTTAGCTATTGTTATCAACCCCAAAGAAATTCTTAAACCTAACCTAATCTTGGCCTAGCTGATAGGCAAGGCTACATCCTATTTTATAAGTATAACAAACGCTTTATTATAAAGAAAAAATAATAGCAAACAAAGTAAAGAAATGTCACTAAATTCCATGGAGTTTCAAAAGATTATTAGCACATAAAAGGGAAAAACCAAACAACAATCCAGACATGCATTATACAAAAGATAAGCGCATACCCAAAAAATGGTGACAAGATAAGTCATGGTGTCATAAGTATCTCGCTGAACCTCTGCACTGAAGACCACCAACAGCCTTTTATATTCCACTGCCTACACAATACCGAGCATGATACTCATAGCCAGCAATAAAAAAGAATGCCAAAAGTTTCACATCAGAATAATTCCTAATTACATAATGCTTCAAAACCAATCCTGCCAAAGTTCATAACAGCCGCAAGACACAAACCAATCAAACATCTAAACCCCATATAGCACCCTTCCAGTCAAAATGACTCTGAAAACAAGGCCTTTAATTTGATTATACTAGGCGACGGTGCCTCCTTAAAGATTTCATGACCAAATTCCGCTTCTCTCATCACTAAATACAGTGGATCCTTGCTAGTACATACAATTAGTTTTTATAACAATTAAGGCAATCTTAAATGGAGAGTTTGAAAAAACCAACAGTACTGTTCCACTAAGAAGATATCTTTTCCACATCATGTTTATTATTCTAACCTAATACCCCATTTCAAATTCTTTTAAATGACTTTTTTGATAACGAGGAAACCCTTTGGGCAAACCCTAAGCCCATAGAAGACTCCACACCCCATATGGATCAGGTAAGTTCAAGACCCACAAAAGGGTTTAATAAGGTTTGAACTCAGATTGAAAGTACAGACACCAAAAAAAACCCTTCCCCATAAAAAAATATGGGGAAGGGTTTTTTTTGTCAAACTGACACCAAAAAAAATATAAAACTTAATTGAGAAAACCCTTCCCCATAATTGCCTTTCTTTAAAATCTTGTTGGCACCCTTGAATTTTTGGATGACAAGACAAAAAGAACATATCAACAATGAACAACAGATTTTTGGTGTATTGGCAGGTTAACAAAATCAGAATCAACTGATTCCTCACCTGCCATGTTGTTGGAAAAATAAAATAAAATAAAAACACACACACACACACAAACACATCTTAAATATACTACGCCATGAGTTGCTGTAAGTAGTTAAAAACTTTTAAATCTCACCTTGACTAAATTTTCCATTCATCAATCTTCCAAAAGTTCCTAGATGTATATATGGTGAAGAAAAGGTAAACCCAAACAAATTAAACAAATATTCATCAATTAGAGTTTAGAGTTCCCTTTTGAGGAAAATAGTGGCAGGTCCTGAATTGTAAACAATGTACCTCCAACCCTGTTCGGATGGAACAACAAACCCAAACTTGCAGCTTTCGCATCTCGTAGACACCTTCTCGGCGGCACTCTGGTAAACGAACTCTCCGTTGCAGAAAGGGCATCTTGCACCACTGGAACTCGTCTCCGTTGATGATGAATCCGGTGGAACACTTGCACCACTCGAACCCGTCTTTGTTGATGAAGAATCCGGCGGAACACCTGCACCACTCGAACCCCTCGTCGATGAAAAATCCGGTGGAACACTTGCACCACTCGAATCCCCTGTTCCTGGTCCTGAACGAGTCGATGAAGAAGATCCAAAGTCGTATTCTCTACGGCAATTAGAGCAGTGGATCGACGATCGACTCCCATCCTCGTAATTGCACCATTGATAGCATGTTGGGCATGTCCTACCCCCAAATCTAGTCCATGAATTACTTTTATATCTAGTCCATGAATTACTTTTCCTTGGTGCTTCTGTAGCAGTAGTGGGAGTTGAGGATGTGGATGGCCTAGGACCCCATCGGAGATCATAAGCCAGCCTTTTTGACGGCTCTGATAACACCTCCCACGCCGCCAAAATATGCTTGAACGCACCATCGGCGGCCGCAGAAGGGTTCTTGTCGGGATGAACCATGAGAGCCAATCCACTATAATTCTTCTTGATTGTCTTGGTATCGGCCAGGGGGTCTACCACCCCAAGAACGCCATAGAAATCGATTTCGCTTCTGGGTCCCTTCCGCACGGCCGCCACGTGAACTCCGTAAGCGGCGATGAACTTATCAATGCCGTCGAACTGAGGGTTGCGCTGTTTGGCGGTGATGGCTAAACTCAAAGCTTGTTGAAGGTTTTGGCGCTTGAATTTGTCCTCTGCCTCATCGATTAAACTCTGTGCGTCTTCATTGAAACTCCGTGCAGCGTATGAACAAGGCATAGTGAATTGGCGATGTGTGGAATAGAGAGAGAGAGAGAGAGAGAGAGAGAGAGAAGTGCGATGGAGAGAAGCTAAGTGAAGAGAAAGCAGAAGGTTGGAATCGAAACGTATGATATATGATGGTAATGCGTTTGCTTCGAGGACAAGCTACTTTGTTAACGTCTGCCTCCGCTGCGGAACACGTGAATACGTTGTGTTTTTAGAAACTACTAGATTCCGTGTAGATCACCGATAACTCTCCATGCCACTCGTCTCTTACTCCCCCCCCTATTTCAAAGTTGTTCGATCAATCACTTAAATCATTAATTAAGGTGGATTTTGGTTTAATAATTTAAAATAAAATAAAATAAAATAAAAATTCGAATCAAATTCCTGTCTAAGATCCTGAATTAGAAATTTTCTCAATTAAAAATGAAAATTAACTTGAAATTTTTGTTTGGACAGTTGGGCTATATATGCACACTCTGTACTTGGACTATATATACTGTTGGAAAATAAAATATGGAAGCTACAAGTAAACAAAGCAGAAACTTATCGGACTGAAGCGTGTGAGAACACTGCCCTTAAAAATAGATCGCGCCCCACGGAACAAGTTGCTCGGTGCAGATGGTCAGTGGCGGCCTACTCGAAAAAATAATAACTCGAAAAAATATAGAGAGAGGAGAAGCCAAATATCCGGGATTTGCACCCCTCTGTGCGCACGTTGCACGCCTGCGTCGCGCCCGACTAAATCAATTTTCGGACCCCTGTCCCGCAAATTGATCAATTGGGCTTCGGCTCGTGCGTACGTGGATCTCCTTAAACTCTACCACATGTTAACCAAACATAAAAAGTATAAAGGTATATAAACACAAGGCAAGACTTTATAGATTTCCAATGTAGGATAAGGTGTTTTGAGCCAACAATAAGAAATACAAGAATAAATGAGTATTTTGAAATACCAATATATACAACATATACTACGTCCACACACAAACATATGGGTGTTGTACGGAGTATCTGTTTGGATGGTCCAGCCAAACATATATTTTTGAAATGGTTCGTGGAGTTAAGGGTAGTCACGTTCTTGTAAATGGTATTCTAAAAGTTGTGCTATTGCTATAATATATAATATAGCAATAGCACACCTTGTTAGATGTCGTGCTAAAAAATAGCAACAACACAACTTTGTCCATTACGATTCAAAACGAACAAACCCTACCTTAATCCAGACAAGCCTTGAGGAAGGTTAATTAGGTCTTATACATTAATATATTTAGCGGCACAATGCTCGTCTATGAAGACCCAAAGGTCCCAATTAGTAAAATTTTGGACTCATTAGCACTCGTCCCAAAAGACTCCTCCATGATGTGACGTAAAAACAAATCGGGACTAGTTAATCTTAGTTCCAATATATGATTTTAGGTTGAATTAAACCAAATATATATGAATAGGTTAGACCAGAGATTTAAATGTACCGAGTCAAGTCAAAAAAATATGGTGCGATGAAGAGGTTGAATCCAATTTCAATGTTACCGTGTATTGTAACTGTATAAAGTATAGCGTAGGCCCCTGTATTGTACAGCTATACCTAGGATTATTCCTAGCCTAAACTCTATATATAGGTCCCTCATGTACATGAAAGGAACATATCAATAGCAAGGGTTTTACCCTCTTTTTCCCTTCTCTCTTTCTGTGTTCCATCGCAATATGGTATCAGAGCGGGGTTTGGTCCTCTGAAGTTTTTTTTCTCTCCCATTTCCGGTGACGAGCAAGCCGAAGCTTTTTCGCATTTTTCAGGTACGTTCTGCACATCACCCAACCTTTGCACCACATCCACTTGCCTCGCCTCTCTCTGCTCTACAAAACGCCGTCAACCAGCTCACCAGAAAGCTCCCCACGCGCCCACACGCGCCACCACTTTGCAGGCGCGTCAGATCCACGCGCACAGCAAGCCGAAGCTTTTTTCGCATTTTTCAGGTACGTTCTGCACATCACCCAACCTTTGCACCACATCCACTTGCCTCGCCTCTCTCGGCTCTACAAAAAGCCGTCAACCAGCTCACCAGAAAGCTCCCCACGCGCCCACACGTGCCACCACTTTGCAGGCGCGTCAGATCCACGAGCACAGTATTCTGCCACGCGCTGCCACGCGCCATCTACACAAGGCCTTTAGCGCTTATGTCAGCGCTTACGTCAGCGGCGTGTCATCATCGCCACGTCAGCGCCACGTCACAGCCACGTCAGCGCCACGTCAGCACACACCACTGCCACGTCAGCGCACACCACTGCCACGTCAGCGCCACGTTACTGCCACGTCAGCGCGCACCACTGCCACGTCAGCACACCACTGCCATGTCAGCGCCACGCCACTGCCACGTCAGCACCACGTCACTGCCACGTCAGCGCCACGTCAGCACACACCACTGCCACATCAGCGCCACGTCAGTACTGCTGCATCAGTCTGCCACGTCACTCTGCCACGTTAGCACTGCTGCCACGTCAGCCCTACTGCATCTGTTTGCTGTTTTTCCTTCATTTTCTCCATTTCTGGGCTATTTTCAGCAAACAGACAGTTATTCTTAGGTATTTTCAGCCCTCTGATCTCATTTTTGAGCTCCTTTTTGGCTAATTCTACTCCGAGTGTGCAGTTATGAGTAACCCAGAGCTTGCTATCAACATCCCTCTAGTCTTAAATGGCCAGAATTATGTTCTCTGGGCTCAAGCCATATCTGGCTACCTTCGTGGTCACAAACTCTGGCGAATTGTCACTGGTGATGTCACTGAACCAAAGAAAGGGACAGAAGAACTTGAAGAAAAATTTGTGGATCGTCTTGAAGAGTGGGACAGTAAGAATCAAAAGATCATCTCTGCTTTTCGCAGTACCTCTATTCTATCCATTGGTATGCAGTTTGGCCGTTTTGAAACCGCCAAAGCTGCTTGGGATTTTCTTGCCGACCGCTACACCACTGCTGGTCTCTCTCATCAGTACCAACTTTTAGATCAACTTCACCGCATGCGTCAAGAACCTGGAGAAGCAATCGACATTTTCCACTCCCGGATGCAGGCCTTTTGGGATCAATTGGCCGCTTCAGAACCTACTTGGACCTGTTCTCAGGATGCGGCGAAATTTCTCAGTTACCGAAATCAGCAGCGTCTAATCCATTTTCTGATGGCCTTGGATGATGTATTCGAACCTACACGTGCCATTTTGCTTCATCGCATTCCATTACCGACCTTGCAAAGTGCTGTTTCTGAACTTGTTGCATATGAGACTCGACGCTGTACTCGCCTTCCTCCTTTTACTGAATCTGCTCTTGCAACTCCCTTCTCAGCACCGGCCCACACTGCTATGGCCACTCCTCCTTCTGGGCGTCCATCTCTATCAAGTTGCAAGTTTTGTCATGCGCCGAACCATACTCTGCTTCACTGTCCTATTCGAGTCTGCAAGCACTGTCACAAGCGCGGTCCAGGTCATTTCTTAAATGACTGTCCACGCAATCCAAACCCACAACCTCGACATGATCATTCCAGAGGAAATTCATCCAGGTCTAACAGGTTCAAGCCTCACCATCGTTCCACTACTGCTGCTACTACTGCTGCTGCTACTGAGAACATTTCTCCACCTACCTCTCCCACTTCATCTCTCTCTAATGCCGATCTCACTGCTCTTCTCAAACAGGTCCTCTCTACTTCTGGTAACCCTCCTCCTATTGCTCTCTCCGTCACACTAGGTACTTCCTCTTAGTATTTTGACTCAGCCTGTTGTAATCATATGACATCTGATCACTCTCTTTTCACTACTCAAGTTCATACTTCTCATCTTCCTCCTATTCATACTGCTGATGGCTCTCACATGCATGTTAATCACATTGGACAAATCTCTAACTCCAAAGTGTCTCTCCCTGATACTTATTTCATTCCTCAACTCACTTTAAATCTTATTTCTGTGGGACAACTTTGTGAACTTGGTCTTAATGTTACCTTTTCTTCTACTGGTTGTATTGTACAGGATCCAAAGACGGGACAGACGCTTGGGACCGGCCGTAGAGTTGGACGTTTATTTGAATTGGTCAACTTCCACACTCCATCCCACCTTACCTCTCCCGCTCACTCCGCTGCTGCCTCAACTCCTCCCTCTTTAACGCTTTGGCATGCTCGCTTAGGACATGTTTCCTTCAGTCGTTTACAAAAATTGGCTTCTAGTGGTATTTTGGGCCCTGTAATAAATAAACATGATGATTGTTTATCTTGTCAGCTCGGTAAACAACCTGCTTTACCTTTTTCAAATAGTGATTCTGTTTCTGATGCCCCATTTGACTTAGTTCATTCTGATATTTGGGGTCCCTCTCCTACCACCACCATGGGTGGATCCAAGTATTTTGGTATCTTCATTGATGATTATTCTCGCTTTACTTGGATTTATCTTATGCAGCATCGCTCTGAACTGAAACAGATTTACTATAACTTTGCCCGCATGATTACCACTCAGTTTTCGCGTCCTATTAAAATCTTTCGTGCAGATAATGCTATGGAGTACCGCGACACTGACTTCCTCCAATTTCTTCAACAACAAGGCACCCTTCCTCATCGTTCTTGCTCAGGCACTTCTCAGCAAAATGGTCGCGCCGAACGCAAACATCGTCACATTTTGGACACTGTTCGTTCTCTTCTTCTCTCTTCCTCCTGTCCTGAGCATTTTTGGGGAGAAGCTGCTCTCACCGCCGTTTTCACCATCAACCACATTCCCTCTCCTGTCATTAATAATCAATCTCCCCATGAACGGCTTTATAGTACACCTCCTCACTACAGTACTCTCCGTGTTTTTGGTTGTGCCTGTTTTGTGTTACTTCAACCACATGAACGTACCAAGCTTCAACCTCGTGCCCGTCTCTGCTGCTTCTTGGGTTATGGGATAGAACACAAAGGCTATAGGTGTTGGGATCCTATTTCCAAACGTCTTCGTATTTCCCGTCATGTGGTCTTTTGGGAACACAAACTGTTCTCCTCTCTCTCCAAATTTCATCTCCCTTCCTCATCTACCCTTTCTCTATTCACTAACCCCTCTATTTCTTTATTTCCTGATGATGTTGACACAGGTTCAGATACACCAACTACGGCCCCTCCTGCAGTGCCCGTCCCGCCTGACGATCCTGACGATCTCGTTCCCACTCCTCCTCCAGCTCTTCGCCGTTCTACTCGGGTAAGAGAATTGCCAGTCCATTTTCGTGACTTTCATTGTTTCTCCACTATTCTTTCTCAACATGAGCCTCAATCTTATCGCGAGGCTTGTACTAACCCTCTTTGGCAGCAAGCAATGGATACTGAATTACAGGCTTTACACAAAACTCATACTTGGGACTTGGTTGATCTTCCCCTGGGCAAACATGCCATTGGATGTAAATGGGTTTACAAGATCAAGACTCGCTCTGATGGAGCTATTGAACGCTATAAGGCTCGCCTCGTTGCCAAAGGCTTTACTCAGGAGTATGGAATTGACTATGAAGAGACCTTTGCTCCTATCGCCCGTCTTACTTCTGTCAGGAGTCTCCTAGCTGTGGCCGCTGTCCGCCAATGGGGATTATTTCAAATGGATGTTAAGAATGCATTTCTAAATGGTGATCTTCATGAAGAAGTCTACATGCAACCACCTCCTGGGTATGATCATTTACCTAACCAGGTCTGTCACCTCCGTCGCGCCTTGTATGGACTCAAGCAAACTCCTCGAGCCTGGTTTGCCAAATTCAGTTCTGTTATTGGAGATTTCGGCTTTACATCTAGTCCCTATGACTCCGCTCTTTTTGTTCGTCAGACTGATCATGGCACCATTCTTTTGCTTCTCTATGTTGATGATATGATTATCACTGGTGATGATTCTACTGGCATTTCTACTCTGAAACAGTTTCTTAGCCAGCACTTTGAGATGAAGGATCTTGGTTCCCTTAGCTATTTTTTGGGTCTTGAGATTTCTTCTGATTCTCGGGGATACTATCTTTCTCAGGCCAAGTATGTTTCTGATCTCCTCACCCGTGCTGGTCTTACTGATAGCAAGACTGCTTCAACTCCTCTCGAGCCTAATGTTCGCCTCACTCCTCTAGATGGTACACCTCTCTATGATGCTACCTTGTACCGACAGTTAGTTGGCAGCCTTGTTTATCTCACTGTTACTCGGCCCGATCTTGCCTATGCAGTACATCTTGTCAGTCAGTTTATGTCTGCTCCTCGCTCTTCTCATTATGCAGCTGTTCTCCGGATCCTTCGATATATTAAAGGTACCCTATATCATGGTCTTCATTTTTCTGCCGCCTCTTCCCTTGAGTTGCGTGCCTACTTCGACGCTGATTGGGCCGGTGATCCGACTGACCGCTGTTCTACCACTGGCTACTGTTTCTTTCTTGGCACCTCCCTTATTTCCTGGCGTAGCAAGAAGCAAACTGTCACCGCCCGCTCTAGCACTGAGGCTGAATATCGTGCTCTCGCCGAAACTACCCAAGAACTTCTTTGGCTTCGTTGGCTTCTTACTACTATGGGAGTTCCTCTCCCGACAGCTACTGTTCTTTACTGTGACAATCATAGTGCTCTTCAGATTGCTCATAATGATGTATTCCACGAACGCACTAAACATATTGAAATTGATTGTCATTTCATTCGTCAGCACATTACCAGTGGCACTGTGCGTCTCCTCTCCGTCTCTTCCACAGATCAGCCTGCAGACATCTTCACCAAATCTCATCCCCCAGGACGCCATCTCGATTTAGTTTCCAAACTCAAGTTGGTCTCTACAAACCCTACTTGAGTTTGAGGGGGGGTGTTACCGTGTATTGTAACTGTATAAAGTATAGCGTAGGCCCCTGTATTGTACAGCTATACCTAGGATTATTCCTAGCCTAAACTCTATATATACGTCCCTCATGTACATGAAAGGAACATATCAATAGCAAGGGTTTTACCCTCTTTTTCCCTTCTCTCTTTCTGTGTTCCATCGCAATATTCAAAATGGCAAGCTAAAGGATGAGTTCTAAGTAACTTTGATAAATTCACGTTCATGAGTCCTCCGTAAGAGATTTCTTTTAAAGCGTCGAGACTTCCTCATCCCACATCCATTGCTATTTAACGGCTCTAAAAAGCTATAAGTATCGAACACACCCTAAGAACTCAGGATAAGATATATATCATGTTTTGTGCTTAATGACCTTAACCCCCTGTAGGCACCCAAGCAGAGGTTCCCCTCTCGTAGCAAGTGGGGCAGTTCATGCAAGCATAGCTTTTTTTGGGTTTTTTTTTTTGGGGGGGGGGGGTTGGTTGGTTTGGAGCGCTATGCTTTTTCCATACAATATATGGCTGGAGAAACAATGTTGTAATGTATTGCAATGTGCTTGTTATCTTTCAATCAGGTTGATGAAGTGAGGATATATAATGGCCTTGGATAATAAAAAGTGGAGTGGAATAATAGTCTAAATAACATAAGCATTGGATGCCTATTGTCTAAACTTTGCCCTCTATCATTGAATACGAGCAGGTTTGGCTTAATTGCAACAAAATCAACTACTCCCTCCGTTCCTAAATAAGTAACTTACTTTCATTTTTGGGATTTTAAAAGTCATTGATTCTTTTCATTTCATTTCCTAAAATAACTTTAAAAAGGTATTTTCTCTTTTTCTAGTGTTTTGTACATATGGGGGCAAAATTGGAATGTCAAAACATTTGTATTAATGTGAAAGCATTTAATAGGATTTCCTTTTAAAAAAAAAAACATGTTTTTTCAAAGGGATGGTCAATTAGGAACCCATGAGTACTAAAATTTAATTTTTTTTTCAATGTTTTCATGGTTCTGGGAATGAGTCCTTCTCAATCTCAACTGTTCTCAGACGGTTTTGATATTAGTACAAATGAAAATAATACGGAGTATATACTATTAATCTTCTCTAAAAAATTAAAATAAATAACATGAAATCTGTAAATTTAGTTAAAAGACTTAAAATGTGCAATGGAAATGTTTTACTATTATAAACTGTTGATTATCAGATAAATTGAAATCTATAGTGTACGTGTGCATATTAAAATTTTGATATCAGGTATGTAGTTTCCATTGTTTGTTTCATGAAAAAAGAAAAAAAAGAAAAAGGAAAAAAAGAGATGAAATTTAGGGTACTAGTAATAAACTATAAAAATGCCCTATCTCAACTGCTATGGCTACTGAGTTCGAGATTTATGGTTCCAAAAATTCATCAAGAAGCTGTATATCTTATTGATCAAGGGCTGTGAAGCCATCCTCTCTCTCTTTCTCTCTCTCTCTCTCTCTTTCTCTTTTACAATCAAAATAATCTACCCTTACCCCTAACCCCCCTAATGTCAACAAATAGGTATTAATACTTCTCCATAAGCTTGAATCCGATATCGCTCACTCAACAAGTGAGAAGAATGCTACTAGGCTATCATGCTATTGCTGTGAAGCCATCTCTTAACTATCATACTCATGCAAGTTGGGTTCCTTTTTTTTTTTTTTTTTTTTTTTTTTTTTTTTTTTTTTTTTTGGGAGAAAACCATCTCCTAACCTTTGTTGAAGATAGAGATTAATATTGAATACTTTATAAATCAGTTTTCTCAATTTTGAAAATAAAAATAAATAAAAATAGAAGAAGTTGGATGGATGACTTGGCATAATTCATGTGCATGGGAATTTTTTTTTACTTTTTCTTTTTAAAATTTTGTAAATGCAGGGTAAAGCTTCTCTTTAGAAATGCCATCAAGATGGGAGCTGTTGAGGCTAGTAGAACTAAATTAGATAAAATATTGGAAAATACATCTGGGGGTATTATTATTGTAAAACCACAGCTATAAAACATCCCCTCAAAGAAGCCCAAAAAAGGCAAAACATAGTTATCCCAGAATCCAAAATGAAAAACCAAACCAACTCAACATATATAATCTTGTGAAGCTAGGAATTTCACAGTAATCAGATGAAATTGGATTGGTAGAAGCTAGTCAAAATTAAAAAAAAAAAAAATAAATAAATAAAGGTAGCTGAACCCATTAATGACTGGTGCAAAAGCAATCTGACCTCTAAGCAAAGCACAAATTATTCAGTTCCATAGAGTCTTCTTTTTACATTTGCCACCTGGACAATTTGGCTTGGTCGAAATAACAGTTTGTTCCATAATACTCCCAATTCTTTAAGTCTATGGATAACACTGAATACTGATGGGAGTTCGTTTGGAAATCCGGGACTTGCCGGAGCAGGAGGTTTAATCCGCAACTCTCCTAGTAGCTGGATTAAAGGTTTTTCAAGAAAAATTAGTTTTACCACTGGTATAGCAGCTGAACTTTGGGCTATCCGTGATGGTTTAAATTTAGCTTGGGATCTTGGATTTCGGCATGTATTGTTACAATTAGATACACAAGCTGTTCTTACATTATTACATTAGAATAATCCTCCATCCCCTTGGTACATAACTCTAATCCATGATTAATGCGTGGTCCTATTGCAACATGATTGGCAAGTACACATCCAACATGTGTACCGGAAAGCTAATGCATGTGCAAATTTTTTTGGCTAATCTAGGAGTCGCTCAAGAAAGAACAAGATTTTGTTGTATTTCATTATCCTCTTAGTGCCTGTTTGGATCGGATTTTCAGAGGCCCAAAATCTATTCCACAGCTCATAATCTATTTTGGGTCTGTATAGGTATATTTTTCCACAATCTATTTTGATGGTCAGAATTGATTTTAGTGGATTATGGGTACCCCAGCTTCTACCAAAAGTTGACCGGGAATCTGTTTTGGCCATTTAATGAAACTTCATATATTTCCAGCCTTGCCCCTACGTTTTAACACATGAATAAAACAATACCAACCATATCCTCAACCCTAATGATAAAACATTTGCCTCACCCATCACCGAGAAGCTTCTCTCAGCACCAGCCGATCTCTCTCTCAGCACCAGTTGATCACCCATCCAAACCGAGAAGCTTCTAGGTGGCCAAACATTCCGATCTCTCTCTCAGCACCAGCTGATCACCCATCTGAGAAGCTTCTAGGCGGCCAACCATTCGTCTTCAACAATGATTTTTCCAGGTAAAACCGATCTCTCTCTCTCTCTCTTCAAATAGATTTTAATCTTCCTCTAATTTTGTGTTTGCTTTTTTTTTCCCCCTAAATTCAACCGTGAAACTCAGTTTTTTTTCCCCCTAGATTCAACGCATGAAACCCATATTTTTTTCCCCCAATGTCTTGGAGGTTTTGATCTCCTTCTCAAATCAAATTTTGTGGTCAGATTCACACTATCACGGGTTAAATACTCTATGTTTCATGGAGTTGAGGGAAGAAAAGTATGTGCTAATATCATTGCAGCCCAAATTCTGGTTTTGATCATGATCTATTTTCCATCTCGCTTTTTTTTTTTTGGGCCTCTGTGTTTGGTTGTTAAGAAATTTATACAGTGAAGTGAAATGTAGGTGGGGTGTAGTTATTTGGGTATTTAGTTAGCAATGGTAGGAATTTAAAAAAAAAAAAAAGAAAAAAAAGAAAAGAAGAAGAGATACTTGCTGGAATGCTTGGTTTACGAGAAGAATTGTGAGTGCTTTGCTTTGCTTCTTAGCTTGGGCAGAGGAAACTAGCTTATATAGGTGAATGCTATTTTTCTGCTAGTCTTCTTAGCTTGGGCAGAGGAATTTAGGTGAATGCTATTTTTCTGCACAGCAGAGGGAAAACACTAAAATCAAGTTGTGGGAAAAGTAAACCCATGGCCATGGGAAGGGGCTCTCATGAATGGAAAGTCTAGACTTTCAATCAAGATTTTGATTAAGGAAATGTCAAACAAAAATGCAAAACGTTAAAACTGATTGATACATAATGTTCTTTAAAACAGGGATTGTAAAATACATCCAGGTATTTTGATAAAAAAACACAAAAGAAAGACCAAATGAGACGATTAAAGTTCCCGCACCCCCTGCTGGTTTGTATTAATTTTGAATTCTCTAATTTCTTCTTTAGAATATTTGTATATGTTATGAATATAAATGTCTAATGAGATGATTAAATATTTGTAGGTAAATATTATTTGGTTGATGCGGGCTACCCAAACATGAAGGGTTTCTTAGGCCCATACAAGGGAGAAAGATACCATCTTCCTGATTTTCAACGTGGTAGTCAACCTAAAGGTCCTCAAGAAATATTCAACCAAGCCCATTCTTTGTTACGAAGTATTATAGAGCGAACTTTTGGTGTATGGAAGGCGCGATGGGCAATCCTAGAACTAATTCACAGTTATGAATTTGATAAACAAGTAAGCGTTGTTGCTGCCTCAATGGCGCTCCACAACTTTATAAGGAAGAAGGCCATTGCTGATATATAATTTTAACAATATGATGAAAATGAAGATTACTTGCCTACTTCGGGTGATGGCAATGAGTCAGAATATCATCTAACAATTGATGATAGTGAAATGGGAATAATTCGTGATAAGATTACTTTAGAACTTATTGGTAGACAGATTCTACATTGTCATATTAACATTTAAAATTATGAAATGAGAGCCGGTGTAAAAAGTATGCATTTGTTCTTATGGGTGATGATGATAAGAGAAGTGCTTGTTAATATATATATATAAACCATATGGGGAGTACAAAATTTTATGTTCAAGTATTTTATTGTATTCAATTCATATGCCCACTCAAAAAAGAAAAAAAAGAAAAAAAAAAGAAATTTTAGTAAAATCACTTTGGTGGATGTCAAACCAACAAATACACTACTTCTAAGGGTAATATTGTCATTTCAGGGTTAAAATCACTTCAGCAGCAACTCTTGCCAAACAGGAAAAAAAATCACTTATGGTAGCAAAATCAATTTTGAAATTAATTCCCAAACACTAGGAGGATTCTCTTCTGCTACTAGTAGTTTCTGATTCTCTTCTGATTCTGATTGACAGCAGGAGTTGCAGCTATCCCAAATAGGCACTTAGTAATCTTATATCTTTTTTGTTGTGAGATGCCCCGTGTATGGCAAGACCTCGTATATGTAAACAATCTTAATTAATGAATAAAGCTTCCCTCTTCACCCGAAAAAAAAAAATAAAAAAATAAATTCCATTCCTATTTCCTTCCCGGAGAAGAAACTTCTTGATGGAGACCCAAAAGCTTCTAAACCATGCATTAGAGACAACCAGCTACAGTAATTAGTTTACCTAAGCTACCACTTTAGAGAGACACTGAATAGTTTCGAACTAGCAAGACAAGCGAATGAAGGCATTGTAAAAAAATATAAAAAAATATAAAATAAGAAACTAAAAATGGGTCGTGAATACTCTTTCTATGGAATCCCATGGGGTAGCCTAGCTAGTGGCAAGTCAAGTTTTGATAAGTGCCACATGCCTCAGAGATTAGTTTAGATCAAAACTTCAATCTTGTTCAAATAAGATCATACCTAATATGATCACACAAATATTAGACACAAACATAAGAATTAAGAAACAATAAAAATAGATAATGCATGAGCCTTCTAATGGACTTCATGAGCTTATACCAAGATAGTTTTATATATGATGGACTTCATGACACTACAAGAAAAATGGGCTTTAACAACATATCATTAACAACGTTTTTGATAAAATGTTGTTGTAGTGGGGCTTTAACAACGTTTATGTAAAAAATGTTGTTAAAAATTGTTACTCTAGGATATTTAACAACGTTGGTTCCATTAACGTTGTAAATACACTTTTCCACAACATTTTTGTTACGTGGTTGTTTTATGGTACTTTCACAACGTTTTTATTAATGTTGTTGCTTTATAGTACTTCCACAACATTTAATAAAATGTGGTCGATTCTAGACAAGGGGCAGGATTTTTTTTTAGCTTGCCGCCTTACGTTTTTTGCTGCTTTCCTCCCAAAGTGTTTGAAAGCCCCTAAAGAGTAAAGCCCTTCTCTCTTTTTAATTCTTTTCTTTTTTTTAAGGGTAAAAAGAGTAAAGCCTTCACTATTTTTCTGCTTTCCTCTCCTCGATCTGAGTTTGCTGTCCTCCCTGATCTGGAAGCCTCTCACTCTCTTTCTCTTTGACGGCCATTGAAGCCTCTCATTCTATCTCTCTCTTTGACGACCATTGAAGCATCTCACTCTAGCTCTTCGACACCCATTGTTTCTTAACTCTTTCGGTGAGTTCATTTTGATTCTCCTTCAATCATGGCTGTTCTTTAGTTTTTTTTTTTTATTTTTGTTTTGTTTTGTTTTGTTTTGGGTTGGGGTTTTGTATAGTATATTACCATCATCAAATCTCAGATTGGATTTTTTTCGTTTTTAATTGGGGTTTCTTCTGAATCGAGCAGTTAGGGTTTATGCACAAACACAAGTATGTAACCTAGGGTTCAATTTCAAGTACACGTGTATATATATATATATATATATATATAAATAAATTTGTTTAATTGAATTTTTTTCTACTGATGTTTGTTTAAATTTCTGATTATATTTACAATTGCCCATTTCTCTCACACTAGATATTTGATGTATACCTTTTCCGTTCAAAGTAATTATTATATATTCTTTGGTCTTTCTATTAACAAATTTTAGAATTTTGGATCATGAAAACCCGAAACTTGTGGCTTAAAAATGAATATGATTTTATAGGATTCTGAATGAACAATTTATAGTCGCACGTAGTACTCCGCATGAGCTTCGATTCAACACTTGAATCACTGAAAACGGTTAAGAAACAAGGGAGATATTAATCGTCGAAGTTGGCCCGTTGAACACACGGTGTAACCCGGTTACACAATTCAACCCGCGGGAGGTTGAGAAGACCCCATAGGTCTATGATCCTGTGTGGGTGCATCTATATACCTTACCGTGTTCTCATGCATTTAAAAGCCATACGATAATCATATGAACCCCGAATTTGACCGTTGGACTCGTCTTGGAGGGCCCTACCATGTGGGACCCTTAGTTGATCATTTTGACCAAGTTTGACTGTAGTTTGACTTTTTGGCCAAATTAATATTTATTAAAAATTCCAGAAAATATCAGAAAATTCCCAAAATTACAGAAAATTCCCAGAAATTATAGAGAGTGTTTTAAAAATTATTTTGATGATTTTGGGTTGGTATTGCTCGCAATTGAGGTAGAAAATGTGGCTTCTTTACAATTGAAAAAAAATTCAATTGATTTTGGGTTGGTATTGCTCGCAATTGAGGTAGAAAATACCTTTTGTACTCTATTGTTCGTACTCCAATTGAAAAAAAGAAAATAGAAAAAAAGAAGAGAGAGTGTCATTTCCATTAGATTAAAAAAAAAAAAAAAAAAAAAAAGAGGGACAAAAAAAAAAAACAAAAAAAAAAAAAGTGAGAGCTACTCAATAGCAGCATTTTGGGTAGAACTAGAAGGGTCAGTTAGGGGTTGCCTTTGTGGGCCTTGGGTAGAACTGGAGGGATCAGCTGGAGGTTGCCTCTGTGGGCTGCCCGGAACCCTTTCTCGATCAATGATTTGATCAGTGAGCCTCTCTAGTGCCTCGACCCTTGGTGTGAGTCTGTTAGAATAGGAGTCCACCATTCTTTGTAACTCTCTATTCTCCGCTCTTAAAGCCCTCATCCTTCGATAGGCTCCGTCGAGCAACCCCTGGAGACGAGTGACCTGGTCACTTAGACTTTGCATGTGCACATTTCTGGTGTGCAAACGCCGAGCCATGTTAGCAGTAAATGTTGTGGCCTGAGCGCTGAGAGCCATGGAGTCTCTTATTACGTCCAGGTCGGACCGTCCAACCAGTATTCTCTCATCACGAGGAGTGATGAGTCCCTCCGCTACTGCCGTTGTGTTCGCAAGATTGTAAATTACAGAATCGTCAACTGTAAGGGGTTGGTTTTGAACATTTAGGAACCTTGGGTGCCAGACCTCTGGTTGTGTTACTGGCGTTGTATTTAAATCAGGACGGTTTTGTGGGGCAAAGGAGGAAGAGGCCATGAGTTCGTAAGAGAGGATTTAGAGGAAGAGAGTTTTCTCTGAGGGTTGAATGGTTGGGGAAGAGTGTTTAAGCACCTATAATCAAACTCTGGTTTTTAAAGAAAAACCGCCCTCACTCAACCCAAGAACAGATCACAAAAACCAATGCACTGTGGGGATCCGATGCGATTTGGGGTCTATAATGGTCTGCAACAGCACTGTTGCCTAGATCTCGATATTGCGAACTGTCGGTCATGCTGCCCCTGTCGGTGAGAGAGAGTAGGCTTCCGGGTTTGGGCTTTTTTGGAGAGAAAGTGAGAGAAAGTGAAGAGAGAGAGAGAAAAAAGGTATGTGTGAAAAAGAGAGAGAGGATTTTGGGTGATTTGATTTGTATCATAGAGAGAGAGAGAGAGAGAGAGAGAGAGATTTCTGGAAAAGAGGATGGGATTACATAAAGGGTAAATCTTATGGAGTGAGAGAGATCCGTACAAAGAGATAGGGGGAAGAGAGGGAGAGATTTCTTTTGCAAGTGGGTGAGATTGTCTTGTCTCATGCTGGGATAATTTTGTATTTTCTCAATTTTGGTGTATAAAGAGGTCTTACCGACTATTGGGAGTACAACTGCTTGGCCTACCAAATTTATTAGGAGTAGATGATTGATGACTTACTAGTTTTTTGTGGTGGATGCATGCTCCTAACTTTTCTATTAGTAAAAGGCCTTTCTTGGTGTAGTGGAGGTAATACTTCTAAGTCTTTTGTTAGTATAGCATAATAACTATTGGCTCACTTTTGAAGTCACACTTTGTTTACAATGTTTTGTAGGAGTAGATGATTGATGACTTACTAGTTTTTTGTGGTGGATGCATGCTCCTAACTTTTCTATTAGTAAAAGGCCTTTCTTGGTGTAGTGGAGGTAATACTTCTAAGTCTTTTGTTAGTATAGCATAATAACTATTGGCTCACTTTTGAAGTCACACTTTGTCTACGACAACATTTTGGAAACGCTGTTGGTGTGTGTATCTAAGACAACATTTTCTGAAATGTTGTTAATGTGTCTATATAAGACAACATTTTGTAAATGTTGTTGATGTGTCAACTAACTATTTACGACAACATTTCTGAAATGTTGTTAATGTGTTCGATCTAAGACAACGTTTCTGTAAATGTTGTCGATACGTCTAACACAACGTTTATTCAACGTGGTAAGATGGCATTAACAACATTCTGTTTTTCCTTTCAACAACATTTGTTTAACGTTGTAAAAAGTCCCACATCAACCACAACAGGGGCTGACACAACATATATGAAAATGTTGTGGAAAGTCTTTAACAACATTTTTTCAATGTTGTAAAAGGCCTTTTTTGGTGTAGTGTGAGCTTATACCAAGATAGTTTTATATATATATATATATATATATATATAAGCCCCCTTCTTATGAGGTTAACTTAACCTAAATTTATGTTAGGTCACATTCCAAAACTCTATCTTTGATTTTAATTTTTCAAAACTAACCGTTGGATAAGATCAATTTCATGTGAAGGTTATGCATACCAAAAATCAAGTTGATCCAAGATTAAGAACTATTTCATTTATAAATGTCTAAAATGAGCGATTGTTATTGATTAAAAAATGTAATTTTTGGATCGAATAGCAATCAGTCTCGAATCAACTTGATTTTTTGTATGCATCACCTACATGATAAGATTATCTAATCCAACGGTTGGTTTCGTAAAATATGAATTACACGTATAGTTTTTTAGGACAAGCTAACACAAAGTTAAGTTAAATTAACCTCATAAAAAGGGAACTCATATATATATATATATATATATATATATATATATATATAATTAAAATTGTAAAAGCATATTCGGGTTGGGTTGGGTCTTTGGGTCAAATGCATTCATGCCTGCCCATATAGGTACGGGTATAAGATCCCTTTTTGGCTGTTTTGTTTTTTTTTCTTCTTTATTATTAAAATAATAATATTCACTGTTTTTTTTCACCAAAAAGGTGTATACATCTTGATTCAACTAATTCCTATTCCTAAACAGGAGTAAAGCTATTATCCATTCCGCATTACGTAAAAGCCCACGAAACAAATGTGGTAGTTGATTAATAATCATATGGCTAAACACCTGTGTGAGAAAATTATTTGTTTTTAGACATTTAATGCCCGGCCAACTGCTAGAAACGGCATACAAAAGGAGCTCTTGTATAGGTTTATTTCAGTAATTGAAGAGAGAAAATAAACTAAAATCAGCCCTTAGGTTGGCAACTTTCCAACCTGATCCCTTGAGACCTTATAGGCCTATTATGATTTAGGGTTAACTCGAATGAAACTGATTATGAATGGGTTAGGCCAGAGATTTTAATGCTTTTTACATTAACATAATAAAAGATAAAATGTGGTGAAGAGGTTAAATCCAATTTCAAAATGGCAATAGGATGAGTTTTGCATAAATGAGTATGTTCACGTTTATAATTCGAACAATGGGCAGTATGACCAAGGGCCGAGGGAAGGGGGACCCAGGGGGGCAGCTTGCCCTCAATTTGTTTTTTTCTTTTTGTATTTTATACTTGTAGGTTTTTTTACTAATCATATATTTGGCTCTTTTCATTTTTATTTATTTATTTATTTTTTTGGGCTCCTTCTTCTTTATTCAGACTGTGGATATGCCTCTTGATTTTTATTTTTTATTTTTCCTTTTATATATAGATAAACAAAATTTAAAAAAAAAAAAAATCCTTATACCCTATTAATGCCCGACAAAGTAATACTATGATACCAAAAGTTGTGGTCTAGTGATAAAGATAAAATTAAAGGTAAGATAATCAAGGGTACAGTTTGAGTTCCAAACGCAATAGCATGGCATGAATGTCCCTTAATAGTTCTATTTATACATATATTAGAGCCATTAACCTTTGGTGGGATAGAGGTTAAGCTATGACAATCGAATTGAGAGAATGCCTACAATTCCACACTTTGTGGGCCTATCTAGGCCCCTCCTGTAATTGGTTCTCAACGAGTAAAGGAATTATTATGATCATATCCAAATAGAATTTCTACAACCGGTTGCCCCCTTTCTAGCTATCCTTTTTTATTATCAAAGAAAA
Source organism: Liquidambar formosana (assembly GCA_039720395.1). NCBI lineage: Eukaryota > Viridiplantae > Streptophyta > Magnoliopsida > Saxifragales > Altingiaceae > Liquidambar > Liquidambar formosana. The sequence goes on from CM077822.1 coordinate 16,561,729, forward strand.
AATAATACCGGAGTATATATAGATCCTCTGGGCTTATGACCAGCCACATTGCAATAGTGATAGGACAAGCTTAGGGCCCATTTGGAATTTTGAAAATTGGATCATGCTGGTCAAATCCTTTAATGCTATTTGATGTTCTTTTTTAAAAAAATAAAAAAATAAAAATAAATAAATCAATTCATAGTTGGTATGAAAAAAAAAACTATATAAATTTATTTGAAAAAAAAGACTTACCGAACAATGATTCTATTATTCTTCAACCCATAGAAAAGGAAACCAGGAAAAATAGAGCATTCCCCCTACATATATTAGACGATCCATTAATTCCAGATGATCTCATTGAGAAATGGTTTCCGTCATGTAAAAGGCATGATTGTTACTTTGTTAGGAATTAGAGAAATTCATTCCAATTTCCTCATCAATTGGATGAAAATCTACTCGCGTGTGTAGAGTCAAAAGCCTCTAAAACCATTAGAGATCGACAGCTTCTAGCAATATTTATGGGCGGTTTGGAAACTCAATTGTTGGTCAAAAACTTGCATTATATTTATGGAGAAATTAGTAGATCTTTCAGGATACAATTGCAACTTGTTAGAATCCAAAGACATGCATATAGAAACTAACAGCTTCCTCCACCAGTCTATAACTAGATCGAAGAACCTAAATTGGTGCATAGAAAGACCATACGCAATGACTCAGGTGCAATAACGTCCGTAACCCAGTTGCCAAACAGACCCATCAAACAACATGCTTTATTAAATTTAAAAATTACAAACCTAAAAAAAAAAATTTTAAAAAAAAAAAAAAAAAAACCTAAAGCTTTTACTTTATACTCCCCACGTGCTCGCTTCATAAATTTTTTTTTTTTTTTCATTTTTTAAACAAAACTTTTTTAAAAACAAATGAAGATAAAGAGAATAGAATAAAACCGATTTTCCAACCCCATTTGGATAGAAAAGAAGAGTCATCTGGCACAAAAAACGAAAAGTCGCAGATTGGACATGTTACAGACCACTGCTCGGTGCATTGCGCGTAAATAAAATGGCTCCCGCAGACAGGGCAAACCCAAGGACCATCTTCAGTATAATGCGATGAAGAATTCGGTGGAACAGACGTACTTGATGATGATGATGAAGAACTTGGCGGAACTGAAAGAGACGATGATGGTTGAAAGTATCTTGTAAAGCACTCATAGCAGTTGATGTACGACCCCTCCTTGTCCCCATACTCACACCATTGACGGCATGTTGGGGATGTCCTACCCCCATATGGAGAAGCCCATGAATCTGCTCCATATGGTGAATTTGGTGGTGGTGCTATCCCCCTAGATGATGCCCTCATCAGACCAGATCCTAGATCATAATCCTGCCTTTTGGACGGCTGCGATAACACGTCCCACGCCTCTGAAAGAAGCTTGAACGCACCATCTGCCGCTGCTGAACTGTTCATGTCGGGATGAACCATAAGAACCAACTTATCGTAACTCTTCCTAATCGTATTGGTGTCGGCCAAAGGGTTTGATATACCAAGAACAGCATAGAAATCGATGAAGCCATTGATTCTCTCCCGCATGGCCTCCATGTGAACTCGGTAAGCGGCTATAAACTTATCAACGCCATCAAATTGAGGGTTGCGCTGTTTAGCCATCATGGCTAGCCTTAAAGCTTTTGGAAGGTTTCGGTGCTTGAAATTGTCTTCTGCTGCATCAATTAAACACCGTGCATCTTCACTGAAATTCTGTGCATCATATGAACGCATGGTAAATGTATGGAATAGAGAAAGAAGTGGATCGAGAGAGAGAGAGAGAGAGAGAGAGAGAGAAGAAAAGATGGAGGAAGCAAACCCAAGAGATCGTAATGAAGTGATGGTTGGAATGGGCAGTGATATCAAGCGTATTAATAAGGATGCTAAAGTGTTTGCTTCAAACTTAAGCGCTGAAGCAAAGCTATCGTAAAGGGTTTGGCTCTCAGGGCAGGTTCTGAATTAGTTGGGCCTTAGGTGAACTCCTACAATGGAGCTCTCTTCCTTCTATACATATTCCACGGAAAAAAATTTCTAAACATCCAAAAAAAAAAAAAATTTCCTACTACCAAGTACCAACATAAAGTTTGTTTGCATATAAAATTACTAAAATTTGCTTTTGTAGATTAAAATAACAAGAGGTGATTACAAAAACTTATAAGGATAGAATACATACTTCTTACTTCCTAATTGAGCAAAATCCACTTTTACAACACAAAAAGGAAAAAAAAAAAAAAAAACAAATGCCAAATAAAATCTAAAACTATAATACCAAAAGAAATAAATCAATTACAACAAAGTGTCATTTAAATATTACTCTTCTCCCATTTTTAGTTGCAAAACTATTAATTAAGTTAGTATAATCAAACTTTTCTATCATATCCTTTTCAATGAATTTAATAATATAACCAATCCGGTCAATCTTTCTTATGATGGTTGAACGAAGGTAAGATTTGATCAACTTTAACTTTAAAAATCTTTTTTCTGCAGAGGCAACTATAACTAGTATAGTTAACAATATTCTATAAGCAATCCAAGCATTTGGGAAACAACCACCCATTTCTTTCAAATAATTCAATACTTGAATTGGATTTTTTATATCTGTAGGTAAAAATTCTTTCAAGACCTTTAATTCTGACAATAAATTTCTCCCATCAATACCAAAATGCTCACCATGTTTCAAAAAATCGCCAAGGGTCATACAATTTGTTTTCAAACTTTCATCATCAATAGAATTTAACTTATTCAAATCAAACAAAAACCCAAAGAGACTAGAGAGACCGGGAGAGAGTGAGACTGAGACTGTAAGAGACTCAAAGAGATTAATTGATTAAGAGAGAAGAGGCCGGAGGGTGGAGATGTGGAGTGGAACACAAGAACTATGGAAGGGATTGTGAATGGGTCTCACATCTGAGATCTAAATGGCTAAACCTTGATTACTATGTAACTCTTTTCTTTTCTTTTTTGACTTTTTCTTTTGGGCTGGAATTGGGCTTGGTAGAATGGGGCCCTTTTTTTTAAAATAAGGGAGCAGCTATTGCAACCCCCTAAACTGATAAGCCACCCCCACCTGATATCCCCACCCCCCCAAATATATATACCCACCCCTTTAAAAGACTAATACACCCCTCTTCTAAATAACCCTAACCCTCACCCACCCCTTCACCTACCCCACTCCCCCCCCCCCACACGAGACCCCCGAGAAAGAAGAGGAGAATGGCGACGGCGACGGCGACAGGAGGTTTTTTCCCTTCTTTCTTCTTCTTCTTCTTCTTCTTCTTCTTCTTCTTCTTCTTTTTCCTATGCTGGTCAGATCTGTGGGGGGAGGTTTTTTTTTCAAGACCTCCATTTTTTCCGGTGGGGTGGGGTGCCGGCAATGGGAGGTTCTTCCTCTTCTCCTTTTTTTTTTTTTTTTTCCCTTTGCTGCTGGTCAGATCCATGTGTTTCCAACAATTGAGGTTTTTTTTCAAAACCTCCATTTTTTCCGGTGGCGTGGGGTGCCGGCGACGGGAGGTTCTTCCTCTTCTCTCTTCTTCTTCTCCTCTTCTTTTTTTTTTTTCTTTTTTTCTTTTTTTTTTTTCCTTTACTACTGGTCAGATTTGTGTGTTTCCGGTAAGGGAGGTTTTTTTTCAAAACCTCCATTTTTTCCGGTGGGGTGGGGTGCTAGTGATGGGAGGGAAGAGAAAGAAAAGGAAAGAAAAAAAAAGAGGGTTTCCGGGAGGGAAGGGGAGGAAAAAAAAAAAAGAAGAGATGAAGAGGCTGCCGACGGGAGGGGGGCTGCCCTTGCCGTCGCCGATGGGCTAGTTAGATCTGTGTTTTCTGGCAAGGGTCTGTGTTTTTCGGTAAGGGGTACTTAAGCCCTTTTTAGTAATTTTGTATAATAATTTTTTTAATTAAAAATTTGAAGGGGCAACTTATCCCTTTGGGGGGTTGCAATAGCCGTTCCCTTAAAACAATCTGTATAAAGAAAAGCCTCTTCTTTGGGTTGATTTTTGGGCTGTGATAATTAGTAAAGTGGATAGGTAAATAGGGGTCCTTTTTTTTAGCTCAAAATAGGGGGCCCTAGGCGACCGCTCTGCTCGCCTAGGCTTAGAACCGGGCTTGTTGGCTCTCTTAACCAATAAAATGTTGACATGGTTAGCTAGTTGCGTTTTCCAAAAACTAGCATCTCAATGAGAGGCTAGTTATCTAATCTCATTGACTATTTTAGCTGGTCAAACTTTATTTTTACCTTTTCAAAGGACCAATTATATGGTTAACTATTTTAACTATTGTCATTTTGTCTAGTTACATTTACTTATCGAATGTTTGTTCCTTAAACTTTGATCTTTTAGTAAAAAAATCTGTCAGTTTTCTTCTCTCTATGCATGATTATTCTTTTCTCTCTCCACCAAATGATTAAAAAAAAAAAAAGATTATTGATAAAAAATTTAAAATAGTCAAAAAATAATTACTGCTATTGGAATACTCACTTCGATAGTTAGTTAGTTATTTAAAAAAATATCATGTTGTTAACTAAAGTAACAAAAAAATAGCTAATACCCTTAGAAATGATCCAATAAAGCTACAACAAATTTAATTTTGCGAAATAAACTATTAGAGCTACACCAGCCGTGTAGGTACTCTATACATCCTGGGACAAATATATGGTTGAGAATCGGATTGGCCTTATTATTAAAAGGAAAATAAAGATGAAAAAAAATCCAGCCGTTTGGATGGTTCAGAGTTAGGACACCTTTTTTGCTGTTTTCTTTTTAATTTTTTATTATTAGAATAATAATAGTTTTTTTTTTTCACCAAAAAGGTGTCTACAGTGTGGTATCCACCTGCCCATAATTTTTTTTCCTTTTTTAAAGTTTGTACCTTAATTTTTTATTTTTGTAATTATAGATTTATCTCCAGAATTTTTGTCATGCCCTTTATTTTTCTTTCCCAGACTTGATTTTTTAGCCATGGAATTTATTTCATTCTCCATAGCATCTAACCATTCTATAGAGTTAGGTGAAGTTAAAGCTTCTTCATAAGAAGCAGGCTCATCTATATCATTAGGGTCCAACGGAGCACACATAAAAGATTCCTCTTCAATCTTAAAACAACGACGAGAAATTACTCTACGTTTGCTTCTACGTAACTGAGACCTTTCTAAACCCATTTCTAGTAGTACGCTCCCACTAATTGGTACATTCCCACTAGGAGGCAAGTTACTCCCATTATCTTTGGCAATTTTAAGACGAATGTCTAATTCACCACCTTCTCCCAAAGATGGTTTAACTTTCTCAGATTCTTATAACTCATAAGGTTTAAGATCTTTCTTCACTTCACCAATGCTGGGAAAATAATTTTTCATAAAATTGACATCTCAAAACTCTATTTTAGTTATTCCACCATTAGGATGTTCACCATACATCACATAACCCTTCAGAGCAATCAGAATATCGAATAAAAATTTGTTTATTTGCTCTAGGGCCAAGTTTCCCATATTTGTGGGAAGAATTGTGAACACAACCTACACAATCCCAAGGCCGCATATGCTCCAAATTAGGTTTTACGCCATTCCATAACTCATATAGGGTTGAAGGAATTGACTTAGAAGACACACAATTAATGATGTAGGCTACAATTAAAAGAGCATGCAAATAATCGTCTATAAAGGTGAGAAGATAATAAGCACCATGGCATGCCTTCATATTCATAGGTCCGCAAATGTCAGAATGGACTAGTTGTAAAGGATATGATGCCCTAGGTGCCATTTTAAAAAGCTTTCTACAAGCTTTTCTTGCTAAACAACACTCACACATAGGTAGGCTCATTTTAGCGAGAGATCCCAATAAGCCTTCTCTAGCTAGTCTAGCCATTCTATCTTTTCCTATGTGTTCAAGTCTAACATGCCATTTTACAAAATCAAAAGCATTATCATCATAAGCCACATAAGAATATGAAGAAAAATCCAAATCCAACATAAAAATTTTAGATAGATATCCATGTTCATACAAATTACCATCTAAATAGAAGTCTAACTATATACCATCAAAATGAAAAATAAATCCAAGTTCTAACAAAACAATAACTGAAAATAGATTACATTGGACACCAAGTGCATAAAGCACATCATAGAGGAATAATGTGCACCCCAACGCATCTTGAGCTGATAAGTACCAACAACAAGAACATCCTCTCGAGTTCCATTACTCAAAGTAACGTACTGTGTTCTCGCAAATATCTTTCTGTAATCTACAAACCCAACTTCATCTCTGACTACATGTCTGGTTGCTCCTGTGTCTATAATCCAACCCTAGAGAGAATGAGCAACAAATATATGTGAATAAATATAAATATTGAGAGAATTGTGTTAGAGGTCTACCTTCTTTGCCTCAGTACATTCATGAGCAAAGTGACCCAACTTTTGACAGTCATTGCACTTTATCTTGAACTTGTCCTTTTTCCCGCTACGCTTGCCTCTACGGTGTTTTCCTACATTGCCTTTCTTAGACCCATGGTTACTAGATGTCCCAGCACTGTTCCCTTGTTCTTTGCACTTAGACCTAGATGGTTGGCGCTGCCTTTCTTGGGCAACAAAGAGTGCCACAGTGCGCCCCCAGACGTTCTGCCTCTAACTCAAGGTGACGAGATATATCAACAAAAGTCTTAATATTCTCGCTATAGGTGAGGACAAGCTTCATTTGCCCCCAAGACTCGGGCAAAGAGCATATAACAGCTATAACCTACTGCTCATAAGTAAGGACATTACCAACAACCTTAAAATCTCGAATCATGGCAGATATTGGACCTCAAATGTTCAAGCATAGAATGTTTAGGGTCAGTAATGTATTGCTCAAATTTCAAAGTGAGAAGCTCGTAACCTAGTAGCAGATGTAGTACCATATGTAACTTTCAGTTGGTTCCACATGTCTCGGGTAGTGAGAGAGTTCTCAAACTCTCCAATAAGATCATTGTGCATGCTGCTAAGCATGGTAAAGCGCGCGCACTGATCTTTTTTAACCTAAGCCTGATAGCTAGGCTTCCATATCATGATGGTGTTGGGCAGTGTCACCCTTTTCAGGTTCAACCATAGAAGTGGTCAAAGTCTCTAAGACTTCTTGTTCATTAAGCAAGTATCGAATTTTCCTATGCCACATATCATAATTGGTTCCATCTAATTTTTCTCCCTTGGTGAGATTAACAACATTCTTAGAGGCCATTTCACTACATTCATTGCATAGGGTTGACATTAGCATGCATTTTAATTTTATTTCAGAAACCCAATTACTATATGATGTCCCTACCTACATAGCAAGATGGAAAATTTCGCAAGGCTAGTAATCATCTCTTACTACATAAGCTAGAACAATACATCCAATTGATTTCAAATAAAATAATAGAGGACTTAACCTCTCTAATTCCACAAGTCAAATCATGCATATATATCCATGTGTCCACAATATTTGGGCACGGGCTCCACTTGAAGCCCTTGGTATTTTGGTGCATCATGTCAAGGCAACCTCTAAAACATATTGATAAAAATGAAACACATCCCCTTACAAAGTTATGAATAAATAATAAATCTCAAATATTACAAATCCAAAATTCCCTATTACAAAGAATCTAATAAAAATTAATTGGGAATGCCGCTTCACCAACATATTTGACGTGTGCCTTAATCCATCTACAAAATAAATAAATAAATAACACCAACCATGAGCACAACAAAATACCAATGCCATGCCTCCATCCATACATAAATCATTCACACAATAAATAATAAACAATAAACAATATAAATTGTGTTAAATGAATGGAGGAATAACCACACTTCTATCTATGGAAAGGGTTTTAATGTCAATAAAAACTTAGGACACATTATACAAACAAAAAAAAAAAAAAAAAAAAAAACCAATCACAATAATAAATCATAATGCAAAATTATGCAAACTAATTAGGCTAATTAATATGCATGAGTTATAAAGAAAAGAAAATTTTCTTTTATTTTAGCCAAAACAGTGACTAAATGGACATAAATAAAAAATATATAATCACATAGGATTTTAAAATAATATAAAAGAAATAATGACCATGGAAAGATTTGAGATTCAATGTACAGTGGGTACGGTCACTTTGACGTACTTTAAAGTCCCTATTGGACTTAAAGGAACACTGTTTGCCTTTAAAAATAAATAATAAAAAAAACTATTCTTGCGTTTACCCATGCTCTAGTACGGGTGTTCTTCTATTCACGCAACAAATATTATTTATTTATTTATTTATTAAGTCAACCAAGCTGAGCCGCACTTCAAGCTGAGCTATGCACCATTATGTGTCTAGCTAAGCCGAGCCAAGCCACATGGCAAGCCTAAGCCATGCACTATTCATCTTCAACTTTTGGTTATGCAGAAAAAACACAAATTTCGCATTATCAACCCCCAAACTTTGAATGGCCATATCTCATTCAATTTAAGTCCAAATTATGCATACGATATGTCGTTGGAAAGCCCATGCGACATAGATCAGCAATATATAAACATTATATATTATAAACTTCTCTAATTGTAAAAAAATTGACCCAAAGTTTCTAAAAAACCATAATTTCATAAAACAAAATTTTTTTAATTTTCTCCCAAACATACAACAATTTTTCATAAAATTTTAGAGGGAAGTTCCTAACACATAGAAGAACAAAACCCAATAAAAATTTTTGGATAAAAACACCATATTTAAAAACAAATTTTAATGGTCTCAAAAATTGTGTTTTAAAGAAAAACTCATGTATGATGTAAATCATATTCTCAATGATGACAGGACCGAAAACAAGTAATCATATGCTCTGATAACAATGTTAAATTACTATAAGAATATGGGTGTACGAAATACGTCAATGGAAATGAATCGGATCTTTGTACTTGGATTATAAGCCCCACGTAATCACGAACTTTGAATATGCACCCACTTGTCAATAGAGAAGGATACCAGAGTTTCCAATAATATCCACACCCCAAGTTCTATGTCTATGGTGATGGTTACCAGAGAGATAAAATAAAGAGAAGAAGTCCCTAGGAATTATTCACATAACGTCTGTTTCTAACAGACTTATATATATGGGTATGTATCACGTTTGTTCCCAACAGACACAACCCTTTAATTCCAATTAACCCGGCCATGTGGACACTCCATGGGTTGTGGGTTGGTTCCAAATACCAACAAAAGTAAACACACCTTTTCATGGCATCATTCCTTTAAAAAAATTCAGATTGCGAGGAAAGCAATACCGCACAATTGTTGCTACCAATCAAGAGTTGTGAGTCCTTAAATAATGTTAAAGGACCCATTTTAATTTTGACCATCTCACCATTGACCCCAAATAATTAAATATCTACCAAACATGGATCAAATCCTACTCCACTACTAAATACCATTTCAAGGGTATTTTAGAAAATGAAACAAAAAAAATTGACTTTTGGAATGTAATAATAATTTTGAAACATCCCAAAAATAGAAAGAGGTCAATAATTTGATAACGGAAGGAGTATTAATATAGCAGGGCCAATAAGCACTAGATGGTCTAGTGGTTAAGAATTCCTTTAGGTGTGTATGTCCACGTTTCTATTCCCCATACACGCAAAATGTTGGTATTTACAAAATTGTAAAGTTTTTATGAAGAACATGGAATTTCGGTATAACCACATTTTCAGAGAAGGCAATGCCACAGCTGATAAGTGCACAAGTCTGGGGTTGAGTTACTTGGGTTTCCATTGGTGGTGGTCTCCTCCAGTTGAGAGTATGCCTTTTATTGGGAGAGATCTCTCAGATTTGCCTTTTTACAAATTTTGAGCTTAGTTGAGGTTGTTTTATTTTTTAATCTTTGTTGAGAGTTTTCTAAGCTGGTTAATGGTAGTGTGTTGCTAAAACCAGTTTTTCTTCTTTTTCATCTTTGTTATCTTTCAAGTTGTATTCTTTTATTTTCATTTTCTTTAATAATATTAAGCTTATAGTACATGATTTAAAGTTTCACTAGATACCAACCCAATTGGGATGCTGGGTTACTTTGTGATGCTTGATGCTCGTTTTTTATTTACCTCTCATTCAATGTATTAATTTAATCTTAAATTTTAGTATGATTTTTATATTTGAATGATAATTTTTTTCATACTTTGACTACTTTGAAATAAAATCTTGGTTCAATCCGTACTTGGTGACAATCGTGGTCGTATATGGCTAATGAGCAGGACAATTGTGGGAATCTATTAATTGTTGTCTCATGCTTAGTTTCTATGAGTGGAGACAGATGTGGAAATCGATGCTACAAAAATGTAAGGAAGAAAAGAGATGAGGCATGAACAAAGAAAAAAGAAAGGAAGAAAAATGAATAATTACATTATTTTAGCATACCATCCTTAAGAAGAAAAAGCAAAGAGAGGAAGGAAAAACATATATTTGTCACAACATATATTAGTGACTTTTTGTTTTGGGTGAGAAGAATTTAGTGGCCTGGGAAGATGCCTATCTCGAAGAAAAAGGAAAGAAGGGGAGGAAACAGATATATTTGTCACAACATATATTAGTGACCCTTTCCTCTTGGGCGAGAAGAATTTAGTAGCCTGGAAAGATGCCTTATCTCTCCAATGTTGACACATAATCAGTCCACAATGAAAAACTGTGCTCTCACCAGTCACCACACAAAAAAAAAAAAAAAAAAAGTCTCACCAAGTAAGAAAAACGTGCATTACATCGTGTCATGTTTTGTTCCCATGTCATGTCAACGCTAGTGGATCCCACAATGGAAAACTGTGCTCTCACCAAAAAAAAAAAAAAAAAAAAAAAAAAAATCTCACCAAAAAAAAAAACGTGCATTATATCATGTTATGTCTTGCTCACATGTCATGTCAACGCCAATGGATCCAGGCCGAGGCTAGGCAAGGGAGTGTCCAACCATGTGATTGGAAATTTTGAAGCTTTGAAAGTAATTTAACACTTATTTTTCTGACATTGGGTGTAGACAAATAGGTGATAGAGTGAGATGGGTCTTATTTGTCAGTATAGAATGTGTAGACTGTGTAATGGGGTTTTTATAGCCTGTTGGTCTATTAGATCTATCTTCTGTTATGATTTTGTGCAGTGACTTTTTTCCTCTTTAATCCCCTCCCCAAAAAACCTGTATTTGAGATAATAGAGGATGGTGGGCTTAGCATGAAGGCTAATTTAGGCTTTTCAGATGATGTCGATAAGACCTCAGCTCATAGCCCAAGGGCATCTTCGAATAAGTGTCTACTAATGGAGAACTCAACAAAATTCTTGGAAAAGATTTAAATTTCCAATTGAACCTTACTATATATATATATATATATTTTTTTTTCCCTCTTTAATCTTATACTATTTATTTATTTGTTGTGCCGATAGAAGCATCTAGAATTTCAGCACAACTAGTCCCTGAACACGTACTTAAAAAAATAAAAAATAAAAAATCCCTGAACACGTGTAAGTTCATCACCTACTATGCATTAGTTAATGCTTAAGATAAACATAATTGGTGATGATTGGCCTTGCAACCCTTAGCCCATGTTTTGGAATTAGGTTTCTTTTCAATTGATATCCCAAATTAGTTAAAAAAATCTGTGTTGTTTGCCTTCTTATAAACGTGACCTAAGAAAATTAATACTATAAACTAGTATCACATTTCAAATTGCCCATATTTTAGGTTTTACATGATTTTATATACTTGTTTGTACCCTCCACCAAATAACTTATGTTTTTAAGGTGAAAAATTAATATAGTATCATAGCATGTCATTCTTAATGTTCCATTTCGTTTGTGATAAACCCGTTTGAGCCCTTCACCTAAAAATTTAAACTTTTAAATTGGAAACTAAATATAAACATCCTTAGAATCAATTATCTACCTTAAAAGATTGTTTATTACTCCATCCATTCCTAATTGACAACGTCTCCTTTGAAAAAACATGATTTCTTGAGAAATCTTATTAAATGCTTTCACATCAAAATATATGTTTTGACATTTCAATTTTGCCCTTAAGTGCATGTACAAAACATTGAAAAAAGAGAGAATACCATTTCAAGGTATTTTAGAAAATGAAATAAAAAAATTGACTTTTGGAATGTGATAATAATTTTGAAGTATCCCAAAAATAGAAGAAGGTCAATAATTTAAGAACGGAAGGAGTATTAATATAGCATGGCTAATAAGCACTAGATGGTCTAGTGGTTAAGAATTCTTTTAGGTGTGTACGTCCACGTTTCTACTCTCCATAAACGCAAAATGTTGGTCTTTGCAAAATTATAAAGTTTTTATTATGAAGAACATAAAATTTCAGTATAGCCACATTTTCAGAGAAGACAATGCCACAGCTGATAAGTGCACAAGTCTGGGGTTGAGTTACTTGGGTTTCCATTGGTGGTGGTCTCCTCTAGTTGAGCTTGTGCCTTCTTTTCTTTTTTTAATTATTATTATTATTTTTTTATTATCTTTGTTGAGGTTTTTCTAAGCTAGTTAATGGTAGTGTGTTGCCAAGACCAGTTTTTTTTCTTTTTCATCTTTGTTATCTTTCAAGTTGTATTCTATTATTTTCATTTTCTTTAATAATATTGAGCTTATAGCACATGATTTAAAGTTTCACCAGATGCCAACTTAGCTGGGATGTTGGGTTACTTTGTGATGCTTGACGTTCGCTTTTTATTTACCTCTCATTCAATGTATTAATTTAATATTAAATCTTAGTATGATTCTCATACTTGAATGATAATTTTATTCATACTTTGATCACCCTGAGATAAAATCCTGATTCGATCCGTCCTTGGTGACAATCGTGGTCGTATATGGTTATTGAGCGGGATAGTTGTGGGAATCTATTAATTGTTGTCTCATGCTCGGTTTCTATGAGAGGAGACAGATGTGGAAATCGATGCTGAAAAAATGTAAGGAAGAAAAGAGATGAGGCATGAACAAAGAAAAAAGAAAGGAAGAAAAATGAATAATTACATTATTTTAGCATACTATCCTTGAGAAGAAAAAGGAAAGAAAGGAAGGAAAAACATATGGGGAAAATATCCAAAACCTCCCTCAAATATAAAATCATATCTAAAAATCCCATTAAATATTTTTCTTATCCATCTAATCCAAAAAAAAAGAATTATATCCATTCACTCCAATCAGTTAAATTTTTGTTTACTGTGGTTAAAAAAAAAGACTGATCCGACTAAAATTCCCTTCTTTAACAATAATATGGTTAATGACAAAAATGCATATTCAAGTGAATTTTCCCTTCTCCCAAACTTGCATACCTACTCTCCCACTCACTCTTTTTCTTCTCCCTTCCTCTCATGTGTACATTAGAGAAGAATTAATTAATGATAGTTAATTTTTTTTTCTAATTACATGAAAAAAGATAAAAGTAGAAATTCAATTAAATATGCAATTTTTTCATTAAATATATTAATGTCAAAGAAAGGTATTTTAGTCAGATCACTATTTTCTTTTAACAACAGTAAATAAAAAATTAACTAGTAGGAGTTAATAGATATGATTCTTTTTTATTTGGATTAGATAGATAGGAAAAATATTTAATAGAGTTTTTAGATATGAATTTATTTTTGAGGGAGTTTTTGAATATTTCCCCAAACATATATTTGTCACAACATATATTAGTGACTCTTTGTTTTTGGGCGAGAAGAATTTAGTAGCCTGGAAAGATGCCTATCTCGAAGAAAAAGGAAAGAAAGGAAGGAAACAGACATATTTGTCACAACATATATTAGTGACCCTTTCCTTTTGGGCGAGAAGAATTTAGTAGCCCGGAAAGATGCCTTATCTCTCTAATTTTCTTTCATAATTAACCAAATAATGAATGTCTCGTACCGAGAGTTGATCATATGTGGGATATCTCGAAATATCCCGTTCGATTACGATCGTTTGTGAGTGACATGCGTGTATTTATGCGCCCGCGCGTGTCACTCATGAACGGCCGTGATCGAATGGGATATCCAGAATACCTTATACATGATCAAAGCTTGTCTCATAACTCCACTTTTTCCCTCCTCTCCTTTCTCTCTGTTCACTTTTCCTTTTTACAAATGGGCTCTTAGGTGGTGTGTATGAAAAACACTCAAATTATTTGGCCAAGTATAAAGAACTATTCAAGATGGGTAATCTATGGTACCCGCAAGATTTTTAAAATACCATAACTATTTACCACTTAAAGTAGCTCACTTACCATTTAAAATAGTCTAAAATGACCCACTGATCATTTAAAGTGACCCACTTATCATTTGGTGATCGTTTACCACTTGAAGTGCTCACTTAGCATTTGAAGAGACCTACTATCATTTAAAGTGACCGTGGAAGTATGGTACCTAATTTTTTTTATTTTTTTTTTAATTTGAGATAAATATATTTCAAATTTTTTAAAACCATATACTTGGCCCCTTCAAAATTTTAATTTGACTTGAGAGATGGAACTCATTTTGTTAAATTAAAGCACTTTTGTAGTATACTTGCCAAAGTCGGTTAAAATATTATAATTAGTTAGGATCATTGCACATAAGATTATACACAAATTTTGACACATTTCTTAATAAATTATTATGTAACTTATATTTTATGAAATTCATTATCGAATTACATATTTCATCTTTGTCGACTATCAAGTTGATAAGAAATTAAAAGATATTTCATTCATAAATGTGAGTTTTTTTTTTATTGATTTCTAATGTGTATTTATGGACTATATGCCTACCGTTATCTTAATAGTGTGATATTTGACATACATGGTTTGCATGATAATGGTGTTTTATTCAACTTTAGGTTTTTACAAAATATAAGTCACACAATAAGTTATTGAAAATTGTATATGTCCTGCAATCTTAATCCATTATAAATAAACCATTTTTATATATATTATTTTTTACTGTAATTATATGATAAGACTTTGTGGTAAAGAAAAAAATTTGTCTATAACTTTTCAATCCGGCCACCCCAACTATCAATTCCTAATTCCGCCCTTGAAAGGAAAGAAATGTAAGAAGGATGGACTTTCCATCTCCAGGGGAAGGAAACCTTTTTCCTTACTATGTATTTGGTTGGATAGATGTAGAATGGAGGAAAAGATAGTTTATTTGCTTCCTGTGCGTTTGGTATAAAGGAAGGAATAAAAATAATAGATACTAATTTTACTATTTTGCCCTCACATATATACTAGTAATGAATATATTATTATAGGCATAAGGGTAAATGTGTTATTTTAATCAAAAGTTCCATTTCCCTCCTCTAATCCCCAAAATTAGAGGGATGAGAAAAAGCGAAAAGGAGAGATTCCTAATCCTCCCTCCCTTTTCCATCCCTCCCTCCCTCTTTCCCCTCTACCAAACACACCCAATTATCTTCCTCCCTCTCTTCTTCCCTCCTTCCCTCCCCTTTTTCCCTCTACCAAACATTGGCTCATTTATCAAGCCTGCTTGTCACTATTTTTGCTCATCAGGTTCACGTGTTGGCTCACCCCACTTTAATTTCTTAGGAGTACGTATTGCTTCTCTGATGGTATCAATTATTGTATGTTCGGATTTATGATGGGGTTTGAGACGTGGACAACTTTGAAAGGGGTAGGACGAGAGATGATAAACTTTGGTTAGAAATAGTAAAACATATCTTTCTCAAATCTTGCCGAATCAAATCTTTTAACACTCGGGACTCGTACACTTGAGGTTCGTTTTGTCATTTAACCTCTCTTACATCATTTCACTTTATATGTAGTGTGTATCTAGGCAGACCACTTGTGTGCATAATTGGATATCAATATATATTTTTTCCATATGAGTAGCCTACCATTCCCAGAGTACAAACATACAAACTGGTCGAACGAACGGAATCATGGCTTTGTTGGTGGATCTCGTTCGTTGAACTTCTAGAGATCTGGACTGTTGATCGGTCTAAGAAAGGCAACTCGTGAAGGCAAAATAAATGCTAAAATAAAATCACATGGGATATTAATCTTTCCTTGGTATTTGGTAGGTCGGATGGATGGATATTTTCTTATTTTTGGTTTCATATGAAGCAAGATAAGTATAAAAAATAAATAAAAAATAAAAAATATCATCGTTTCAAAGAAAATGAAAGAGCAATATGGCAATTTTAAATTTTAATTTTCTTTGCGTCGCGGTAGAAATCAATGTTTTTATGTTGAACTTTTTGGCTTTTATAAAAGTCTAAATACTTGAATTTTGAGACTATCTTCATTAGTTTAAGTATAATTAATCCACCAAAAAAAAGTCTAAATTCTTAAAACCCCCCCAAAAAAAAAAAAAAAAAAAAAAAAAAAAAAAAGAGAGAAAGGAAAAGAAAAGAAGAAAGTTCTAAAGCCTTGAATTTTGAGATAGGCCTACGGTTTATAGGGCTATTCTTTGGTAAAAAAAGTCACAGACCTCTCTCTCTCTCATGTTAAGATGGAAACATGAGTAATGGACCACACCCTTGTTTACTATCACTGAACAAAGAAAAGCTATCATCACTGAACAAAGAAAAGACCCTTACAATGAATGAATTAAATGCACATCACATGCACTCCATCAATCACAATTGAGGGAGAGAGATTCACAAAATTTTGTTTGGTTAAGATGCTCTTTTCTTTCTACTTTTTGTGCGAATCTTATGCAACACCGTAAGTTTGCAACACCAATAAAAACCATGCAAAATGTTCCCTTCCAAACACTGCTAGCGTTTACACCCTTTTTCTTTCTTGTTCGTGCCTACATTCCTAGAGAGACTGAGAGATAAAAGAGAGAGCAAGGGTCAGTTAATTTTATATCCCTATTAACTGACCATTTGGTATTTGAAGGGACGTGAATCTATTCATGTCCCTTCAAATACGAATGGGTTAGTTATATTAGAGAGCAAGGGTCAGTTAATATTAAGTCCCTATTAATTGATCATTTGGTGTTTGGAGAGACGTGAATCTAATTATGTCCCTTCAAATGTGAAAGGATTAGTTACTTTCAAACACGAAAGGGTCAGTTATATAGAGAGTAATGATCAGTTAATATTATGTCCTATTATTTGGTGTTTGAAGGGATGTAAATTTATTTATGTCCCTTCAAACACGAAAGGGTTAATTATATAGAGAACAAGGGTTAGCTAATATTATGTCCTTATTAACTGATCACTTGGTGTTTGAAGGGACGTGAATCTATTTATGTCCCTTCAAATACGAAAGGGTCAGTTATATAAAGAGCAAGGGTCAGTTAATATTATGTCCCTATTAACTGATCACTTGGTGTTTGAATGGACGTGAATTTATTTCTGTCTCTTCAAATACGAAACGGTCAGTTACTTTCAAACACGAACTGGTCAGTTATATAGAGAGTAAGGATCAGTTAATATTATGTCCATATTAACTGACCATTTGGTGTTTGAAGGGACGTGAATCTATTTATGTCCCTTCAAACACGAAAGGGTTAGTTATATAGAGAGCAATGGTCAGTTAATATTATGAATTTATTTGTCCCTTCAAATACGGAAGAGTTTACTTTCAAACATAAAAAGGTCAATTATATAGAGAGTAAGGGTTAGTTAATATTATGTCTCTACAAGTGACCCTTACGTGTTTGAAGGGACATAAATAGATTCACGTCTCCTCAAACACCAAATGGTCAGTTAATAGGGTTTGTTAGGTTTCTTTTTTTTCTTTTTCTTTTTTAAAAATTTTTCTTGTGGTTGAAAGGAAATTGCCCTGAAGCTACAAACGGAAAAAAAGAGCTACATTCTTCCAAAGGCCAGAGTACTGAAGGCCTCTACTCTATTGTATGGACTATCATAAAGACTCCAATAGGAAGTTAATGGAGTGTATTTAAAAATAGAAAAAAATAAATATTAATATAGACTTCCAGGACATCTACAAATGAATGAATTATTTTTCCTTTCCCCTACTCGTCACTATTTTTGCTCATCAGGTTCACTTGTTGGCTCACTCCACTTTAATTTCTTAGGAGTATTGCTTCTCTGATGGTATCAATTATCGTATGTTCGGATTATGATGGGGTTTGAGACGTGGACAACTTTGAAAGGGATAAGAGCAGAGATGATGAACTTTGGATAGAAATAGTAAAACATGTCTTTCTCAAATCTTGCCAAATTAAATCTTTTAACATTTGGGACTCGTAACTTGAGGTACGATTTGTCATTTAACCTCTCTAACATTATTTCACTTTATATGTAGTGTGGGTGTATCTAGGCAGACCACTTGTTTGCATAATTGGTTATCAATATTAATTTTTTTCCATATCTGTAGCCCACCATTCCTAAAGTACAAACATACAAATTGGTCGAACAAATGGAATCATGGCTTTGTTGGTGGATCTCGTTCGTTGAGCTTCTAGAGATCTGGACCGTTGATCGGTCTAAGAAAGGCAACTCGTGACGGCAAAATAAATGCTAAAAGAAAATCACATGGGATATTAATCTTTCTTTCGTATTTGGTTGGTTGGATGGATATTTTCTTATTTTTGGTTTCATATGAAGTAAGATAAGTATAAAAAATAAAAAAAATAAAAAATACCATCATTTCAGATAAAATGTAAGAGCAATATGGCAATTTTAAATTTTAATTTTCTTTGCCTCAGGGTAGAAATCAATGTTTTTATGTTGAACTTTTTGGTTTTTATAAGTCTAAATACTTGAATTTTGAGACTATCTTCATTAGTTTAAGTATAATTAATCCAAAAAAAAAAAAAAGGTCTAAATTCTTAAACCCTCCCCCCCCCAAAAAAAAAAAAAGGAAAAAGAAAAAAGAAAGGAAAGGAAAAGAAAAAAGTTCTAAAGTCTTGAATTTTGAGATAGGTCTACGGTTTATAGGGCTCTTCTTTGGTAAAAAAATCACAGACCTCTCTCTCTCTCTCTCTCATGTTAAGATGGAAACATGAGTAATGGACCACACCCTTGTTTACTATCACTGAACAAAGAAAAGCTATCATCACTGAACAAAGAAAAGACCCTTACAATGAATGAATTAAATGCACATCACATGCACTCCATCAATCACAATTGAGAGAGAGAGAGATTCACAAAATTTTGTTTGGTTAAGATGCTCTTTTCTTTCTTCTTTTTGTGCGAATCTTATGCAATACCGCAAGTTTGCAACACCTATAAAAACCATGCAAAATGTTCCCTTCCAAATACTGCTAGCGTTTACCCTCTTTTTCTTTCTTGCTCGCGCGTGCCTACATTCCTAGAGAGACTGAGTGATAAAAGAGAGAGCAAGGGTCAGTTACTTTTATATCCCTATTAATTGACCATTTGGTATTTCAAAGGACGTGAATCTATTTATGTCCCTTTCAAACACGAAAGGGTTAGTTATATAAAGAGCAAGGATCAGTTAATATTATGTTCCTATTGACTGATCATTTGGTGTTTGAAGGAATGTGAATCTATTTATGTCTCTTCAAATATTAAAGGGTTAGTTACTTTCAAACACAAAAGGGTCAGCTATATAGAGAGTAATGATAAGTTAATATTATGTCCTATTATTTGGTGAATTTATTTATGTCCCTTCAAACACGAAAGGGTTAGTTATATAGAGAGCAAGGGTTAGTTAATATCATGTCCCTATTAACTGATCACTTGGTGTTTGAAGGGACGTAAATCTATTTATGTCCCTTCAAATATGAAAGGGTCAGTTACTTTCAACCATGAAAGGGTCAGTTATATAGAGAGCAAGGATTAGTTAATATTATGTCTTTATTAACTGACCATTTGGTGTTTGAAGGGACGTGAATCTATATATGTCCCCTCAAACACGAAATGATTAATTATATAGAGAGCAAGGGTCAATTAATGGTATGAATCTATTTATGTCCCTTCAAATGCAAAAGAGTCAATTACTTTCAAACATGAAAGGATCAGTTATATAAAGAGTAAGTGTCAGTTAATATTATGTCCCTACAACTGACCCCTACTTATTTGAAGGGACATAAATAGATTCACGTCCCTTCAAAAACCAAATGGTCAGTTAATAGGATTTGTTAGGTTTTTTTTTTTTTGTTTTTTTAAAATTTTCTTGTGGTTGAAAGGAAATTGCCCTGAAGTTACAAACGGAAAAAAGAGCTACATTCTTCCAAAGGCCAAAGTACTGAAGGCCTCTACTCTTTTGTACGGAGTATCATAAAGACTCCAATAGGATAAGTTAATGGAGTGTATTTTAAAATTAAAAAAAATAAATATTAATATAGACTTCCAGGACATCTACAAGAGTAATAACACATACGACCACTATTAGAGGACCAAAACATAATATCATTGATTTGGTTGAATCTAAATGGTTAGGGGTATTAACACCGCTAGTATTTAAAAAAAACTTAATATAGGAAGCCCTTAATTCCTGATTCAGATAAATGTTCTTAAAATTTAGATAAACGGGATTATAGAGAGTTTTCTCAAAATTACTATGATCTTCTCCTTCCTTTTAGCGATTCCCAAAAGGAATCATCGACCAAAGTTTCGAGATACTTCCTGCATTTGAGTTCAACGAAATATTCAGATAATTAACTATGACACATCATGCAAAATCACAAATTAAATCAATGCAAAATATTCAGATAATTAACCATGACACATCATACAAAATATACATCAAGATAATACCACAACTCAACTCAACCCAATTTAGATAAACGGGATTATAGGGAGTTTCCTCAAAATCACTGTGATCTTTTCATTGTTATATGATAAAACTCCCAATTTATATGATTTGTCATATTGCATTTAGTATATTGCATTCAGTATTATCTTAAAAACATTACACTGTTATCTGGGGAAAAAAAAAAAAATCCCAATTTATTTGAATATTCATAGCACTAATTAGGGGAAAACAACGCAGGGAGAAAGGAATTCCTACTGTTATCTTAAAAAAAATCACAAATTATTTTAATATTCATAGTTCTAAAAACGTACCTATCTTTTTTTTTGGGGGGGGGGGGGGGGTGGGGAACTCCCCATTGTTATATGATAAAACTCCCAAATTATCTTATTTATCATGATAATGATTGAGTTGTGGTATTATCTTGATGCATATTTTGTATAATGTGTCATTGTTAATTATCTGAATATTTTGTATTGATTTAATTTGTGATTTTGTATGATGTGTCATGATTAATTATCTGAAATTTCACCGAATTCGAATGCGGGAGGTATCTCAAAACTTTTGGTCGATGATTCTTTTGGGAATCGCTAAAAGGAATGAGAAGATTATAACAATTTTGAGGAAACCCCTTATAATCCCGTTTATCTAAATTTTGAGAACATTTATCTGAATCGGGAATTAAAGGCTTTCCATATTAAGGTTTTTTTTTAGCTACTAACGGTATTAATACTACTAACCAATCAGATTCAGTCAAATCAATAATCTAATGTTTTGGTCCTCTAATAATGGTCCTATGTATCATTATTTACATCTACAAATGAATGAATTAATTTTCCATTCCAGCAAAAGAATCGTTTTACAGGTGAAAGTGTGAACTTCATCGAGATGTGAAATAAATAAATAAATAAATAAATAATAATGTGATAAGCAAAGCTACAGACTTCTGAAGGCAGCAGACTTCGTTACGTCAGTCAAAAAGGCAATTTTAGATCGGTTGGGCACTTGGGCTACCGGGAAAAATAATTACAGTTTAATAAATATTATTACTAACTTCCCAATAAATAACTACCAACTTAATTAACAATGACTAGTAAGTGTAATTATTTTTCGGTAGCCTTACCAATCTAAAATTCCCCCTAAAAAACAAATATGGGAGAATTACAAATTAAGGATTGTTCTTCAAACGAATACACAAACATGACTATTGACTTGCAGCAGGTTGACTACTAACTTTACTATAAGCTAATACCAGTTAAAAAAAGGTAACTTGCAGTTTACCCCTGAAGTACGAGGATTTTCGTCAAATTTTATCAACGGTGAGTGACGGTGGAGCACATTGATAAAAATTAAAACATAAATGAAGTACATTTACAAAATTAAAACATAAGGGGTTATTTGCTGATTCCCATAAAATTTATAAAAATATCAAAATATAAAAAAAGAGAGGTGTTGGGTCCGCCGGGGGGTTTTGGGGGGGGGGGGGGGGGGGGGGGGGGGGGGTGTAGGTGGTCTTCCTTTAAGACATTAGCATCACTGAACATCCTCACTCGTCTCTGTTGCAATTGAATGGATTATGCCTTTGGCTTTTTGTCGCCAAAGCTTTTTGTCGCCAATAATATGTCTAAGGATCAACAAGTTAAAATGATATGAATATATTTAAAAAGACAATAAATAAATAAAAAAGTCTTCCTTTCCGCAAAAATGCCTACGTCCACAAAGGATCTTACAAAAACTCTCAAACCCCTCTTCTCACTGCCAAAACTCCATGGAGCAAAAACATCCCTCCGCCCTCATAATTTTGTTTTATGAGTTTTAATTATCCGCCATCTAATTGGTTGATTTTTCTTGCAACTCTTTGACTATTATTTTTTACCGTTGCAAATTAAATATTTTTTAACCATTAGCTAATTAAATTATTTTGACCAATTGAGTTTGGTTAAACTTTTATAATTTAGTTTTCTTTTTATGTTAAAGAATACAAATTATATAAATGAAGACAGATGGAACTTTTGGTATCTAGAGCATTCCTTTGTATATGTAGTGAAAATGGACTGCTTATCAATAATAAAAAATAAAAAAAAAAGGTGAAAAATGGACTTTCTATTTCCATCATGCATAGCAAACTAGTTTACATTTTTTTTTCCCAGTGGTCCAACCAACTTCTCGAGGGATTTGGATTTGGTGTAGTAAACGTAGGATCGATGACACGTGGCAAGGAGGAGAAATAGAGGACTGAAACTTTGAGAGATGCATTTGACGCCCAACGCTTAACAGCTAGCCCTCCAGTGCCCACGTGTCAATAATCCTACGTTTATTGCACAATGCAATAAAAGTAGCCAACTGCACCAAATCCAAATCCCTTTTCAAGGGTAACATTATTTGCATCTTGTCATTTATTTTAGACATAAAATGTTAATCCACATCCCATTTATTAAAGTTGAGAGCTACTTGTGCATAATGCTAATTATAGGCTCCAATAATAAAGAAGGGGCATAAAATGGGAAGCTAGGAAGCTTCTTGCTACCTGGTTTATCAGGCAAGTTTCTTCTTTAATTTCATTGATAATCTCATATTATAATGTGACAATGGCCGGCAATGGCAATTGAGTCATAATATCTGAATTGTCTAGTTGTCGTTTCATTCTGAATCATTCAATTTTCTTGTCATATTTCCCTGCTACAGCTTGCAAAGGATGAATTCATTTAGGGTAAATTATATTGACACCCCCTCTAAATTCTAACAATAACGGATAGACCCCCTCATATTTCTAACATTACACTAACACGCCCATCAGGTTTGTCAGGTAACTAATGTTAAGGGAGTAATTAAATGTTCAAACCGACCCGCACACATCTTTAAGCCCGGCCAATCTAAAATTCCCCGTGAAAAACGTAGATGAGAGAATTACATATTAAGGGTTGTTTTCCAAACGAATACACAAAAAGGGAACCATGACTATTGGCTTGCAGCAAGTTGACTACTAACTTTACTACATATTACTACCCTCCGCGCGGGGTAGGGTCTCAGGTTTCCAAATGAATGCTAATAGGTTTAGGTGAAACCAGGATTTAGGTACTCAAGATTCTTTGACTAGTGCTTCTATAATAAACAGGATAATAATTGAGTCTGGGAAGTGATGCGTCGATATTTTACTTTAGGTGGCAGTGTAATATGGTTGATTTTGACCTACCAAAATCAAATTACTGCTCCGAAAAATCTCGGAAGATGGTGACTCACTTTGTATTTTACTTGCAGGGGAACTTTAGTAAGGCACAACAACTCTAATGAGGAAAACTATTTCAAACTAATACTGCATGTCTATGTAGACGAGCCAACATGAGATTGAACAAAATGGATGATTACAAAATTATAGATGGTTGGTTTCATTATTCCAATCACATACTACTTTAAAATACTTGCAAAACCCGACATTGTAATACCTTGCCTATAGGGACAGATGAGTACCAGTGATAAACATCTATTATATTAGTGTTCAATGTGATTTAGGAATGACTGCTCATTCTTTCATGAAAGGTCTTCTTGGCATGGCTGCACTCAACTTTGGTTCACTCGTGGAGGCCAAAGGATTTGGAGGCATGCTCAAATTGTCTCCTTCTCCTTCCAACATTTGAACCACAACTTTCATTGAATGGGTGATCCACTGGGTACTACTGAATGCACCAAAGTCCCACAATTGTTAATTTCTTTGCTATTTTAGCATCTCCCTTCTTCCTCGATCCGGATTTCGAAGCTCTTCCCCCTGATCCAAATGATTATATATCCATTCTGGGAAGTACACCTAGCTTGGGTTCTCTACTCTAACATCGATGTTCTTCCTCCCCCCTATCATTTCAAGCAACAACATTCCAAAACTGTATACATCTGACTTATAAGACACATTTCCAAAATTCCTAGATAACACTTCAGATGCAATATAACCTATGGTTCCCTTGGCTGCAATCATAGAAACAATGTTTTGATCCTTGGAGCACAGCATAGCCAAACCAAAATCAGAAATCTTTGGATTGAAGTTTTCATCTAACAAGATATTATGAGGTTTGATATCAAAATGGAGGATTTGCTGGTCGCACCCTTGGTGAAGGTACCCAATTCCTTTGGCTATACCTATAGAAATATCTTGAAGCTTCTTTCAGCCGAGGAAACATTTCTTATCATCCGCTGAAAATATAAACTTCTCTAGTGACTGATTTGGTAAGAACTCATAAACAAAAGCTCGTTTGAACCCATCAGCACAAAAACCAATCAAGCGAACCACATTGACATGGTGAATTGTACACATTGTTTCTATTTCATTGATGAATTCCTCTCCGTTTCCCATGGAATTGTCAAGCATCTTTACAGCAACAAGAATTTCATTCGAAAGCTTTCCTTTGAACACAATTCCATAACCTCCTTGGCCTATATTTTCCTTAAATTGATTTGTGATCCTCTTAATATGAGCATAAGAATATCTAGTGGGCTTGAGAGCTTTGTAATCCTCCAAAAATCTTTCAATCTTTGCTTGATTCTCTCTCTCTATTTTATCTAAGCTATGGACTCGGTAGAGTACAATGACTACTAGCACAAGAAGAAAGAAACCTGATGTCGTCACACCTACACATAAAAAAACCAAGTTAAGAGGCCTTTGTCCCTGCATAATAACAAATTATTTAAGACCCAATAGACAATTTCACCTGTTGCCACTGGCCATGTCGGTGTACCTGCAAACATTAATAGAATTTTTAGCTTGTAAACCCGTGGAAAAATAAATAAAAAACAAAAAAAACTAAAGGCTTGTCCTGCTTGAAAAATTAATAAGTAGACTGACATTATTAGCCCCTGCGGTCTAACATTAGCCTTTTATGATTTTACATTTTTACTCAATTTTAAGTTAAATAATCAGTAGCCCCAAGTAAATTCGAGGCAACATTTCTGGAATGCAAGGAAAATCACAGCACAGAGGATACGAACTTGATTGAAACATTCGGTTTCGGGTTCGGTGCTGTAATTCTTCTTCAATCTACATTTCTTGCCCTCTGCTTCACAGTTTCCACATTCTGGTCTGGACCAATTTATAGGAACGTATTTGTTATAAAATATATTAACATACGGTACTGATGAAATGTTATAAACCTCGCCAATGGATAATAAGGGGTATTCATAGATGACATCGGTTGCAACAACAGCACAAACATGGTAGCCATTGGGGCAAGCGATCAGCCGCCGACGATATCCGGCTGACGAACAATTGAACAAGGTAAAGTCCTTTAAGAAAGAATCTGATGCGAATTGGAAGGGAGAGGCAGATAAATTGAGGTGTCGAAGCTGTCTTGGAAGGCAATCATGCTGGTCATAGACTTGAATTTCCTGAGATGCGTAATTGATGTTCTTCACCAAGAGCTTTACAGAAAATGGCAGCTCCAGCACCTGTCTGCTTCTTCTCGTTGCAACCTAGATCGAACCCTGGATATCCACAGTGGTCTGGTTGGAGGCCTTTACGCCGGAACGGGAACCGGATGGCTGGGCCATGGTGCTTGCACCTTGATTCACTACAATCATGTTGACCCGCTCCAAGCTCTGCAAAGATTGCTACTGTCAAGAAGTGAAGATAAAAGATGACCAATTCTAAGGATCTGCTCATCTTTGGAGTCTGGACTGCTCCCAGTTTTGAGTGTAGGAGTTTTAACTCATTGCTTTTTATACTCTTTTTATTTATTTATTTATTTATTCATTAGAAGACTTCATCTGCTAATCAATTCCATCAATTACTT
The DNA here is from genome assembly GCA_039720395.1 of Liquidambar formosana. Classification (NCBI taxonomy): domain Eukaryota; kingdom Viridiplantae; phylum Streptophyta; class Magnoliopsida; order Saxifragales; family Altingiaceae; genus Liquidambar; species Liquidambar formosana. The sequence continues at coordinate 16,588,147 of CM077822.1, forward strand.
CAATCAACTCTTTAAATCCTGACTTTTTATGTTACTACTGTGGTAATTCTGTAGTATGAGATTAGAAGAATTAGGGCAGTAAAATGAGCCAAGCTACCCGAGCTTGGCTCAAAATCAGCTCAGTAAAAAGCTCACTTAAACTCATTCATGAAATAAATGAGTTAATCTCAAACATCATTTCAAGCTCGTTAATTTATTGAGCCAAACACAAATATAGTACTATTCGCTCAATAAGCTTATTAATGCTTTAAAATAACCAAACTACTCGAGCTCGGCTTGAGATTTGCTTGATAAAATGCTCAAGCTCCCTAAACTTAATGAGCCAAGTTTAAGCCTTAATTTTGAGCTCGTTAATTTAATGAGCCAAGTTTGAACAACTTACTACTCGACTCGACTCGGTTTGTTTACACCCCTAGGAAGAATAGATGCCTCTCAATCTCACATGCATTACGAGTAATTCTAATGATTTTGGATTCTGCTTGTTTTACTAAATGGTCCCCATCCTTTACTTATCCAGACATGGCTAGATTTTATTAAACACTTGACCCATTGTAGAGAGTTTTATAAGAGTGTATTTGTTTGAGGAATTTGTAGGTGGAACTTGCCATTCAAACAAGAATTTTCAATCTCAAATTCTCACAATCAAACTCTATGTTTTTTTTGTGTTAAGCTAACTAAAGTCAAAAGTTCTCATCAAAACTATAATTCGGAATTTGGAGAGTCAAATTCTGTCAAAAAAATTCTATTTACTTGGAACCTTTTAAACAAGAAAATTAGAAAGTTCTATTTAAAAATTCCAACTTTTAAAAAGTTTAGTAAGATAAAGAACTATACAATTTTGTTACTTACAAATTTTAAACTTCGAAATCCCATAATTGAAAAGAATCCAATGTCTTTTTTTTTTTTTTTTCCCCCAAATTCCCCTCCTAAACACAACATAAATTTAAGGGTAAATATCTATAATGTCCTTGAAAAATTAAATTATATCTAAAAACCCTATTAAATATTTTATCTATCCATCTAATCCAAAAAAAGAAAAATCATATCCATTAACCCCAATCCGTTAACTTTCCATCTATTGCAATTAAAAAATCTAATGAGAAGTCTAAAATACCCTTGTTGATGCTAATGTGTTTAATGACAAAAACACACATTTAAGTTATTTATCATTTTTACCCTTCTAATTAGTATAATTAAAATGAAATTAATTTTCACCAATTAATTATTTTTACTATACACATAGAACAAAGAAAACCCTATATTAAACAAAGAAGGCGTCTTCTCTTGTTACCAGAAGAAGGCGTTTTCTCTTTGCCGCCTCTCACGTCCACCAAAGGTACTCTCTCATCCTGATGGCATTGATCACTCGCCTAAAAGGAGTTTGGCACATTGTTTAATGAGGATATGGATTTGTGTTTTGAAGGTCATGTTCTAGTCCAAATTGTTGGAACCTTTTGGCATTGTTGGCTGGATATAAGAGTTAGTTATTAAACTTGGACCAAAGACAGGTGGTCACATGGGAAGAGACCTGAACAAATTAGATCCCTAGTCTCATTGGTTGGAGCCTCTAAATCCCAAATCGCTAGAGCCTCCTAGTCTTGATCGTTCGTAAATCTCATACTTTGCATAAGGAAGAGTCGATAATCATATCTAGCAAGTGCCGTGGACACAGAGGGGGAAGTAAGTTGTAAAGAGAGAAGGGGATCAAGCGTGGTAATTTAACAAAATGGGTATTTTTGTCATTAAACACATTAGCATCAGGGTATTTTAGTCCATCACTTATTTTTTTAAACACTAGAAGATAGAAAGTTAACAAATTGGAGTTAATGGATATAATATTTCTTTTGTTGGATTAGATGGATAGATGACATATTTAATGGGGTTTTTGGATATGATTTATTTTTTCAGGGAGGTTTTAGATATTTACTCTAAATTGAATTATGTGAAGCCCTTTGTACGTCAGACTGGCTTTGGGGTACTCAAAAGATAAAATTACTTTCATACTATTGGAGTATACGAAAACCCCTTGGGATAAAATCATGATAGTGTATTTGAGGATTAGTACGGGTGAATTGTTTCTCGACTGGAGGAGCATCTCCACAATAAATATACAAACATCGCAGTGCGTCTTCGGTCTTCATAGCAATAAAACTTGTTACCAATTCTCTCTCTCTCTCTCTCTCTCTCTACTAATGATGTCAATTAGAGAGGGACTTGTTTTAGTTGGGCTTATGGTCCTTGTTCTTGCTGGGTTCCCTGAAGCTTGTATTGCTAAAGAAGAACAGCGGCAATGCCCCCCTTCTTCTTGTGGAAATATACACGACATCAGGTACCCTTTTCGATTAAAAGATGATCCTCCCCACTGCGGTCATAGCAAGTACGAACTGGCTTGCGAGAATAATCGCACCACTCTATACCTGTATGCTGGGAAATACTATGTCCATTAGATAGATTATTACCAGGAAACAATACGAGTGGTTGATGCCAGTCTACACAAGAATAGCTGCTCCCTTCCTCGATTTTCCTTGACGCGTGCCAACTTCAGCTGTTTGGCTCCATACTACTTGGATCCATTCTTCGTCATTACTAGTACTGACGATGTCATAGTCTTCATGAATTGCACACAACCAGTGAACTCTTCTCTGTCCGTTGACGTCACTTCTTGCCTCAACAACTCTCTCTCTCCAAAAATGAGACTTTATGCCTTACAAGGGAGGCATTGGGGATCAGTTGAGCATGAGCAGTGCAGCATCCAAGTTGAAGTTCCGGCTCGATTTTTGGATGTCACAACCCTCTCAATTTTTGATATTCAACAAGAGTTGTTACAGGGCTTTCAACTTTCTTGGGGATTGGGGGTGGGTTTTCGTTATGATGGGAAAATTTGTTGGTTTGGATTTAATGATTACAAGTTTACATTTAAGATGAGGTAAGAACTTTGGAGGTGCTAAATATAAATAATTATCATCTACAAATTTAGATGGGCGCCACTTATTAAATTGTTCACCACACACGCAATAAAATAAATAATAATTCAATGCTCTTCAATTTCTTTAGTTACTCGTATTCCTAACATATATTATATATAGCTTCAGACTGATATCGATCACTTGGTTGGATGTACCAGGTTTCATTACTTTTTGGAAGACATATGTTATTATCTCTTTACTATTGATTGATACCATAAGATGTTCGGGTACAATGATTACTTCACAATCGCAGGTAAGGTTTTCGCAGTTCATCGAACAGTATTCTTGATTTCTGCTGATTTTATTTTTCTCTCCCTCGCTATTACTGAAATCTGGTCATCTTGGGATTCTTCTTGCAGGCCGGGTTGCTTCCATCATAATCAAATGTAAGGTTCAGCTCTTGTTATGTCAAATTAGGTTGGATGGTTAGAGAGAAAATTAAAATGGAAATAGTCCTTTAAAAAGCATTTAAAATAATTAAATATACTCACAATAATTTGATCACTATATTGCTAAGATTAGATCACTATGATTTGATCACTACATGGAAAATGTCATGACATGTTCTATCTTCCCTCTTACAGGTTTCGATCTTATTATGTTTTATTTTTGTTGTGACCTAAATTGTGAATGTTTATGAGTCACTAAGACCAGACTTTCTTTTTATCTATTCCATTTTCTCTATTATTCGTATTATTTTTCTTCCCTTAAGAAAATTTAGAGCTCTGATGCACATGATAGTGAGGGTCTAGAGTCCCAATATAGTTGGGATGTTAGACTTCTCCAATTACTATAGAATGATCCCAAATGATATATTGATTCACACTGCATGCATTCGGATATAAGCTATACTATGAAATCCTATTTTCGTTTTTACTATAATAAATTATTAAAGTTTAATGCTGCAAAAACCATTAACCTTTGAAGGACATACTGTCCTCGTAGTATTTGTGCATCCGATGCATTTGTAATGTTTTTTATTCTTTTGTGAAGGTTTCATCCTAGAAAGAACTTCATTGGGAATATTATTCTTGATTGCACTTTTGATATACAAATTCCGGCGGAGACACTTGTCATTTGATGATACCATTGAAAAGTTCCTTCAGAGTCACAATAATTTCATACTAATTAGGTACTCTTATTCACTAATAAAGGAGATAACCAAAGGATTCAAGGAAAAGTTAGGTCAAGGCGGCTATGGCTCTGTGTACAAAGGAAAAACGCAAAGTGGCCATCTTATTGCAGTAAAAGTGTTGAGTGTGTCCAAAGCTAATGGGCAGGATTTCATTAGTGAAGTTGCTACGATTGGAAGGATTCATCATGTTAATGTAGTGCGACTCATTGGATTTTGTGTAGAGAGATCAAAACGGGCTCTTATATATGACTTCATGGCTAACGGGTCCTTAGATAAGTTAATTTTCTGTAAGGGAGGAAAGATCAACCCTTTGAGGTGGGAGAGGTTATATGAGATTGGGCTTAGAGTGGCTCGAGGGATTGAATACTTGCATGGAGGTTGTGACATGCAAATTCTACACTTTGATATCAAGCCACACAACATCCTTCTTGACGAAAACTTCATCCCAAAAATTTCAGATTTTGGACTTGCAAAATTGTATCCAATAGACAATAATATTGTTTCTCTCACTGCTGCTCGTGGAACAGTAGGATACATTGCCCCAGAATTGTTCTACAACAACATTGGAGGCATATCTTATAAGGCTGATGTTTATAGCTTTGGTATGTTGTTGATGGAAATGGTTGGAAAGAGAAAGAACGTGAATGCATTTGCAGAGCACTCAAGTCAAATATACTTTCCGTCATGGGTATATGATCGAATCAGTCAAGATGAGGACATTGAGTTAGTGGATGCCAATGAAGATGAACAAAAATTTGCATGGAAGATGATTATAGTTGCACTTTGGTGCATCCAATTGAAGCCCATGGATCGTCCTTCAATGAGTGAAGTTCTAGAAATGCTCGAAAGCGAGGTTGAATTGCTGCAAATGCCTCCAAAGCCTTTTCTATATCCTCAAGAGATGTCAACTGTGAATCATGAAGATATCAATCCAAGAGGAAAACCAATTTCATCCCACACTGACACGATTACCTTAGATGGAAGGTAGCTTTTCATCATATCAATTGTGTCTCATAATTCTGTATCTTTTGATTGCCTTTAATGTCAAAAATTATATGCCACAAAAAAAAAAAAAAAATGATTATTCAGTATGTATTCCTAAATTACATGCGTGATGGCTTACTGCTCCTACTTCATTGGGTAATTAGCTTCGTTGTTACTTAGTTTCCAAGCACATGCGATATGTGTGTGATATGATTAGTATGATTTTAGAAAGGAATAAAAATATTATAAAATTAATAATGAGTCAAAATGTAATGTTAACTAACATATTTGATTGTTGTACCCAAAAAAAAAAAAAAAAAAAAAAAAAAAAAATTAAGTATCATATTTGATTGAAAATAATGGGTAGTGAAATTATGAATTCAAAGTACTCATTGATTTAGAAAATTTAACGATGTCTGGATGGCCGAAAAAAAAAAATCTGGTATTTACAAAAATACCCGAGTCATTCATGCTAATTATAGGTGATTGAAAAAAAAGGGTAAAACTATCCTTAAACGGAGCCACGTTTGAATCCACTATGCTGAAAACTTCATTCAATGTGTAACCAACTAGCTCCCATCTACGATGGATTCGACATTGATTTGCGGTTTCCCATATGACCATTCATTTCATAATCAAGGACATTGTTTTCTTCTTTTGAGCTCCACTTGGTGGTAGTGGGAATCTGGATGCCATTTGTGGATTAGGATTGCACGTACACAAAAAGAAAAAGGAAAAGGGAATGGAAAATGATGATGAAACAAAAAAAAAAAAAAAAAAAATTTAAAGTTTGGCAGTGCATTATTTCCTTATTCCTTCACGTTAAACACGATTTCTATCAACCACTCTACAGTTGTATGCTTCCTTCTAAACTCCATTGGTGGCAATGGAAATCTTATTCTATTTGGGGATTGGAATTAAACGGAAATAGGAAAAGGGAAAAAGGAAAGAAGTGGACAATCCAAAACTCTTGTGTAGTTTCTATGGTTGGCCGAAATGTTTAGAAGCCTCAAAGTAGGGTTGGCCACGGTTTGGTTCGATCAGGTATTTGGAGGGGAATAGCAACCGAGCCGATTACATCGGTTTTCATATTTCTACAACCAAAAGCAACTGTTGAATATATAAAACCGTTTTTTTTTCAGTTTGAGGCGGTTTCGGCCCGGTTCGGTTGGTTTACCACACAAAATGGGCTGAATTTGCTTTCAAATTGGTATATTTGGGTTGGGCTTAGGAGAGGCAAATAGACATTGTTGTCTGTTGGGCCTATTTTTGAAAAATTGGCTATTGGACAATCGCTAAAGAAGCCCATTTTAAGCACTAAAAGTCCAAATTTGCAACATTCAAAAACCAAGATAAACATAACCTGGATAAGCCCATTTTAAGCACTAAATTCTAAATAATTGATTTCCCATTACTCCAATAGTCCATTACAAATTTGCAAGGTATATAAACAAAACTTGAACGTATATAAGTACATATATTTCAACTGGAAATCTGGAATAGCATCAAATGCAAGAATAAAAATTGAACTCTTATTATTTCCCTCAAAGTTCTCAACCACCAATTGGCAGAACTAAGCAAATTTTAAATAATTACATCAAATCATCAATCAGTAGCTACAAGTTACACATTTCACAAATACCTTACATTATTCTAAACAAATTACATAATTCAATAACACAAAATTTACATTCTAAACCTGTAAGTCAATAACACAAAATAAAAAAATTACATAATTCAATAACACAAAATAAACAAATTACATAATTCAATAACACAGCTGCACCCATCCAAATATCCAGTCCACTATTTTTACAAAATATACATTCTAATTTCTAAATAAATCACACTATTCAATACCAATTACTAACATTAAACCTGTAAGTCACTAAACCCTCATTTCAAATTATAAACTCATGTAAACCTGCAGGTCACAAGTATGTAAACTAGTAAACCAATTGGTTACCAATAAGGCAAGTAAACCAAATTCCATAAAAACCTACACAACAGCATAAGTAATTAAGCATATAAATGAAACATAAATATATAACCAAAAGTCAAAATGATTCTTCAGCACATGCCACGTGAGGCTCATGAGGCAAATCTAGCTAATTTGCTAAGTGCCAAACTGCCAAATGAGTCTTAATAGGCCATAAGCAAAAGCCTAGCAGTCTAGTAAGCATGTAAACAAGTAAATAACTAACTACTAACTTAACAAGAAGTAATATGGCTATAAAATCCTAAGAATTTATCCAAGATAAGGATAAATTCTTAGGATTTTACAAAGCAGCAAGTAAATTACTTCATCAAACTATAAAAGCCTAAAAACTAATAGAACTATTGTCCAAAAAAGAGCAAGACTAATCAACCAGTCGGCCACATAGCAGTCTAGTAAATTAGTAAGTTAGCAACCAATGTTCACTGTCCAAAATGGCAAAATCCAGTCCAAAAAATTCAGTCCAACAATCCAGCTACATTCCAACTCCATTCAACACTAGTTAGTATTTACCTACATTGAATAAATGAATTAAATACTAAATAATAATAAGCACAAATAAATGGTTCAATAAAATATTAAATGTTTAAAACTAAAGTTATCTATCGTGCTAATAGCATTATCAGTTTGCAATCCTCAATCCTGCAATGACTGTCCGTTCCACAACAATCATGTCCACAAGATTTATAAAAGAGTAAATAATAAATAACCACAAATAAATAAAGGAAACAAACATTAAATGGATCCAAATATAATAGTTAAGTACCTACTTCAAGCTGATCATATTCCTCTACTTCATCCATAGCATCCCTGAGGCTAATCGTAGTCCATGAAGCCCAAATCCAATTTTGGGTACAAATGAGCCTCGACCATATTTGGGCTCAAGTTGCTGCAAAAAGGATCAATAATGCTACCTCCCGTGCTAAAGGCAGATTCGGACTGCCATTGTAGACACGGGAAGAGCCAAAACATCTCAAGCTAACTTAGAGAGAATTGGGTATCTAAAAGATTATACTTCTTACCAAGCTAATATATCAAACTTCTCAACTTCTTCTTCCTTATTCTCTGCCAAGTACTTATCTACCTCTGATTTGCTCTCCCATCCATCTTCTTCCTCTATGTGCTTCACCCACTGGGATGCTATCATTGCCCTAACATCATCTTTATCATCCTTAGGCATTGGCACACTTGTTTGACTGAAACTTTTTTCTTGAACAATAGTAGAAGCATTTTTTTCAAGATACCAATCATATAAGCGAGTCAATGCATCCTTTATTTTTTTTTAACAACTCCTTACCCTTGGCGGCTTCATAACAAGTCCCAACCCAAAATTTTACAAATTTCAATTTATAACGGGGATCAAGAACTACAGCCACATACAACAACATATTGGAATTATCAAAATTCCCCCAATACTTCTCAAACTTCCTTTTCATACTAACTGCCATATTAGTCAATATACTACCATCATCCTTTCTCACATATTTGACTTATTGCATTTTTAAGTAAAATGAGCTCCAAAGAGAAGGCATTAGCAGTAACATGCAAAGAACCAGAAAACCTCAGAGTTGCATTGCAAAAAAGCTTCAAAAATTTCACAAACACCCTAACTTTATCCCAATCATCCATATCAGGAGGCCCTAAATGCTTCCGCCTATCTTTCCCCTTTCATCACTCCCACCCTCTCTAAATGTGGAAAGAAAAATCATGTCATCCTCTTCCAATCATTCAAAAGCTCTTAGGAATTTTTCAACCCCATCCAACATTATATAGGTGGAGTTCCACCTAGTTGCAACATTTAAGCAAACAACACTCTTACTTTTAATTCCTTCTTTCTCTACACATTACTTGAAAAATCTTCATCCTAGATGGAGAAGATCTCACATACCTCACAGCATTGCGCACCTTACAAATAGAATCATCCATCTCCTTCATAACCCTCACAGACAATAAGGTTTAATATATGAGCACAACATCTCACATGTAAAAACTCATGCTCTAATATAGCGCCCCCCCTATTCTTGGTCTTTCTTCTCAAAAAATCAATTAGCAAGTTGTTAGAACTTGCTTTGTCAACTGTGACAGTTAGAACTTTACTGTTGACCCTAAGTAAATAACCCTAGAGGGGGGTGAATAGGGTTATAGGCCAAATAAAAAATTAATAACAATCTCAAAATCAGATTATTGCAAACAAGAATAAATGTAAGAATATGCAATAATAAAGAGATTAAGGGAAAGAGAATGCAAACGATGTTAACGAGGTTCGGCCTTCCCGCCTACGTCCTCGCCTCAAGAGCTCGCTTGAGGATTCACTAATCCACTATCACTCTCCTTCAAGGTGGAGCAGCAAACCTTTACAAATCAAGTGTTCTTCACCAACACTTAGTTAAATACATTCTTCTCAAGTGCTTACAAATGAGGGTTCACACAACCCTTTGATACAAAGTGTTTGGAAATGATTTTGTGCTCAAAGAAAGCTCTCTCAAAGAGTGGATACACAGAAATTGAAAGTACACTCAGCTATTGATTGATTTCAATAAATGCTCACTAGAGAAATTAGGGCTTGTAATTGATTGTCTTGTTTGTAGCTCAATGAATACTCATAAATGAGCTTAAGGCTTGTATTTATACACAAGGAGTCCAAAATAGCCGTTTTGGAACAATAAATGCCAGGAAAGGGAGTTTGGTGGGCATTAAATGCTTTAAAAGTCCATTATAAAACTAGCCGTTAGACCTCTGCCCAAGGATTTCAGCCGACTGAAACATCTTTTAGCCATCTGAAACTTCCCTTTCAGCCATCTGAAGAAGGCTGCTGAAGTTTCCAAAGAGGGTAAAAAATGGAACCAGAAGCCAGGACTTTTCAGCCATCTCAAACCTAACTTTCAGCCGGCTCAAGGAGCCGCCTGAAAATTCCAGAGAGCTGAAATTTAAGATGGGTCAATTTTCAGCCTACTGATACTTTTCAGCTTGCTGAAACAGTGTTTTCAGCCGTCTGAAACAATGTTTCAGCAGTCTGAAAACCTTTGTTTCAAGATTTTAAAATTTGTCAAATTTGATCCAAGTCTTGGTACAAGGCTAGATCTTTAAGTCTTTAATAAATGATTGATATGTATAGTTTTGAGCCCTTAAAGACTTGTGTGAGCAAGGATTGAAATAAATCTTACAATAATTTCCTAAAATTCTCACTCATAAGCTTGTGATTCAATCTTGAATGATCTTGAATGATAAAAGGATCCTTTTGCTTTGTTTTCATATGATCTTGTGCTTTGTTTGCTTTTGCAAATTGATCCTTGATTCTTGAAACATCGTATGACTTTGATACCTATCTAGATTCATCACTTTAAATGCTTATTAGTCCTTAAACATCTTATTATGTATTGTTATCATCAAAACCATAGAGATAAAACCATTTAGGCCAACATTTACTAATCACCCAGCTAAACAAACACATTTCAATTGCCTTCCCAAGCGTCTCCCCTTTGTGACTTTCAACTAAACAAAAGTTTAGAATCCTTTTGTGAAGTTTCCAATCACTGTCAACAAAGTGAGCAGTAAGACACATATAATTTAAATTTTGTAAAGATGTCAACGTATCAGTTGTAAGGCACACTCTTTGATCTTTTAAAGCACTCTTCAGCTATGCTTTTTCTTTAACATAAAGACTAAAACAGTACCTCACAACTGCTTTGCGAGATGGGATTTCAACCCATCTAGGACAGGCAACACGCATAAATCGCATAAAACCTTCTCCCCCCACATGCCTAAATGGCAACTCATCAAGAATCAACATTTCAACTAGGGCTTTCCTATAAGACTCCACACTAAAGGCCATAGGCACAAGCTGGTTGTTGCCATCTTTTGTGGCTTAGAAACCTAAAGTGGTTTGCCCCTTCTCTAGCCTCTTTTTAAACTTTAGGACATTGGTGAACTATGTAAGCCAACATAGCTGTAGTCCCGTTAATTTTAGGATTACATACATAGTCAGCCCCACAATAATTACAAGTTGTTCTAATGTCCAGTCCCAAGCTTTCTTTCCATCACTGTAAAATGCTGCCATGCCAAAGATTTTTTCTTACCCTTTCTAGGTTTTTCTTGCGGTGGCAGTGGTGGGAAGGCTTCTGTTGTAGGCTTTGCATTTTCATTTTCAGCTGCATTGCCTTGAGCTACGTCTTTATCAGTAGCCTCCATCTAACAAAATAAGTAAATAACAATGTAGAAAAAAAATTAGTACATCACAGATTCAAAAATCAATTAAAATAGAAAATTAGAACCCTAATTTTCAGTTGCTCACTGCTAATTTTCAATTGCTCACATATTGATTATATCAGTACATCACATATTCACAGATCAATCAGTATCACAGATTCATTTTCAAGTGTTCATTGCTAAGTAAAGAAATGAAAAAAACCCTAAAATATGAGATAAGCATCGATTAAACTTGAAAAGGGAACAGAAAACACACATTAACTGACTAACTGTTGAGATGAAAGTTAATATACAAAAACCCAAAAATCAGAGATGAACTACTTAATTAAATAATAATTAAATAATTAAATAAATATAAATATAAAAAAAAAACAACTCTAGGTCTCTAATTGACTAACTGTTGAGAAAAAAAAGAATTAGAAAAATAAAAAATAAATACCTAAAGAAGAAGAAGCCGAAGTAAGCAGAGGGGGTCTCACAGTCACAGATCGATGACACAAGCTCATGAAAACCACTGATTTAACAACAAAAAAAAAAACCAAAATAAAGCCAAAAATCATAGATGAAAATCAATATTAAAAATAAAAATAAAAAATAAAATAAAAAACCCAAAAATCAGGGATGAAAATCAATATAAAAAAACCCAAAAATTAGAGATGAACCGCTGAATTTAATATATATATAATAAATAAAAAAAAAACACTAACCCTAACTGACCAACTATTGAAGAAGAAAAAAAAGAACCAGAAAAATATAAAATAAATACTTGAAGAGCCGAAGTAAACAGAGCCACAGAGGAGGTCTCACAATCACAGATCGATGACACGAGCTCACGAAAGCCACTGATTAAAATAAAAATAATAAAAAAAACAAATTAAAGCCAAAAATCAAAGATGAAAATCAATATAAAAATTAAAAAAAAATAATAAAAAAATAAAAACCAAAAATCAGAGATCAAAATCAATATAAAAAAAGCCCAAAAATCAGAGATGAAGTGATAAACCACTGAATTTATAAATAAAATAAAATAAAATAAAATAAACAACCCTAACTGTTAAGGAAAAAAAAACCAGAAAAATAAAAAATAAATACCTGAAGAAGAAGAAGCCGAAGTGAACAGAGGCTAGAGGGTCTCACAATCACAGATTAGTGCTCAGTAACCTCAGTTGCTCACGATGACACGAACTCAAGAATCAGTACACGTCGTGCTTGATCCCTTCATACTTAGGTGGCGTAGGCCCATAATGCCATGAGGTGAAGACGTGAAGTGGTGAACTGTGAATTATGGAAATGTGAAACCTTAAATCGTAGAGAAGACGTTCTTGGAACGGTAGAATCATAGAGAAGAGTGAGGACTAAGGGAAACGAGAGAGAAGAGAGGGTGAGTAGAGACTGTGGAGCTAAACCATCTGAGATTTGGGAGAGAATAGAAGGTTAAGGTTAGGGTTTTTTTAGGACATAGGAATGACATAGGAGAGAAGCTTCGAGAGGAAGGATTGTGGGAAGAATATAGAGTTAGGCAGGCATGAAGTGTATTTATATACCCTGGGTTTAAGCGGTGTCGTTTGAGGATAGAGACCAAACCAGTTCAGGCTACCAGCGGCTTCAGTGCCTTATGTATAAATATTGGTTCAGTTCGGTTCGGTCAATTTCGGTAGTAAACATAGGTTAACCATGGACTGAATCGAAAATCAAAAAATTATTAGATCTGGAACCGAACCGATCGAGGAGTGGGAAAAAACTGAGTGAAACTGGCTGAATCAGTCCGATTTGGTTCGATTTGGTTTTGTAGTTTTCTCGATTTGATGGGCCATCCCTACCTCAAAGAAATAACGCCAGGTTCTTACTTCTTGCTCAGTTGGCCCAAGGGCCGGCCCCTGAGGTAAGGCCACTCAGGTAGCTGCCTGAGGCCCCAAAATTTTGACAAAAAATAAGGGCCCCAACTCAGCCTGGTACCCTTGTAGTAGCTCCAAAAAAATTTAATAACTAGATGAGCAAAGGCTTCAATCTAAGTTTAAGGGCCCCAAGTAGTTCCAAAGTTCCTAACCCACGTCTATGTACAATAGCCCAAATAGCCCAAATGGCGAAATAATCTACTCAACTCAAGCCCTAAACTAAAATAAAAAAATCTATACTATCTATAAAAAGGTGAATGTGAGAAAAACTTTTGATTGAACTAATATACCCTCATTTTAAATTTTAAATGCACAACTACCCTTCACACCTTTTTAATCTTATTGTAGTTAAATAGATGACAACTACTATTAAAGTAAAGTTTATACAGGAGATATCTATACTCTTGTAGTTAACTTATATAGGAAACATTTCTTTTTGTATTTCATTAGAGTTCTATGCAGGGTCATTATCTTCAATAATGATTAATTTTTTTAATTTAAATTTTCATTTCAAATTGTTGAAGTTTTGTGGTTAATCAATATAATATTGTGTTACTATATATTATTGGGAATTATTATATTCTAAATTTATTTGTGACTAACTTAAAATTTTTCAAATTAGTTATACTACTCACTATGAGTTTCATTAGAAGTAAAAATCATACCAAACCGATATTAATTTCTAATCCTTTAAAAATTATTTTTTTCTCATTTATATTTCATAGGGTGGTGATAGATGGGACGAAAGATACAATGCCGAAGAAGGGGGTCGACTGACTTGTCAGCTTCCCATTCGTTAGATACAAAAAATAGCCCTCTCAGAATTTTGTGCATCTATACCAAAAAGACCAAAAACCCACTTTCCTATTTGTCCCAAATACTCAACCGAAAATCACGCTCAAAATCAAAAAGCAAGAATCACGCTCAATATCACAAAGATCCAACTATCTTTATTTTGAATATTCAATAACAACCAGAAAATGAAAAAAATTCAAAGCAAAAACAAGATAATATCATCAAATTAACAATTAAGATAACTCGTTAAACATACCTTGATGCAATCAGGAGCAGAAAAATCAAGATAAAAAAATTAGATACAATCAGCGGCAGAAAAATCAAGATAAAATATATTTTGGAAAAAAAAAATTTTGATCCACCCAGTAGGGTGAAATTCTTTTTAAAAAAATTACCTAAAAATTAATAATTAGGATAATTACCCTAAAAATTACCTAAAAATTATCTTGAAAATCAATATAATTACCCTTTTAAACACAATAAATATCCTGATCCAAAATAATACAAGCAGTAGCACCAAAAAAAAAAAAAAAAAAGAGGAAGATGAACAGACAAATCCACCCTAAAAAACAAGGTGAAGCCACTGTAAAAATCACACCATCAAGCTCCTCGAACAGCGGTAGGTTAATTATCTTGAAAATATTATCTTGAAAATCAATATAATTACCCTTTAAAACACAATAAATATCCTTATCCAAAATAGAGAGAGAGGAAGAGAGAGAGAAAGAGAGAGGGCGAGAATTCTGGAAGAGTGAATAAGTGCCATATTTTATATTTAGAGTAAAGAGGGTATATTGGTCAATTGACCAAATCGTCATCCATTCGGTCTAATAGGGTTCGTCCCCTTTAACATTTTCCTATTTCATATTATTGAAAAATAACCACATGCAACGCACGTGTGCCTACATCTAGTCAAATAAAAAAGCCTTTAATCCTAAGAATGCGAGAAGAGTAATATTGACACGATACTTTGCTACAATTGGTTCATTTTTTTTTTAGTATTATATCTTTACATTTTGTTTGGTTTTTTTATTCTTCTTGTATATGTGAATTTTTCTAAATTATAAAGGAAGAATATTAGATTTTATTTATTTTTAATTGTTAAAAAGATTTATTTTTTATCTTAATCCATATAAGCGAATTTTAGTAATCATATATGTAGGCAAATTTTGTGTTACTAAGGAAAAAAAATTGTTGGGTATAAATTTTATTGTGCGTGTGAATATATATAGAGGGCCCCATTTTAGGAGTTCGCCTAGGGCCCCAAAAAACTCAGGATAGGCGCTGGGCCAGACATTGGGTTGGGTCTGGTTAGCTTGTGAGATTTAGGAGTTGTTTGGAAAACCTGAAAACCTAGTCAACTAAAAATAAGTCTGGCCAGTTTTGATTTCATACTATTTGGTAAAACTCTTTTTCTTACTAAACAGTTCAATTTTGTTTTGAAAGTAAGACATAAACATAATTTTTTTTCAAACCAACTGTGAGTTGGTTTTTTTAAAACCAAATAACAGTTATGAACTGGACTTAATCTGATCCAATTTTTTAAGTTCCAAAACAGGCCCTTAAAGAAAGGGGGCCTCTATAAACATCCCAAGACTTATTTTTTATCTCCCACTGATTTTAAACTTCTTAAAGTTTTATGAAACATATAAATGGTTTTCATAAAGACTAACCGTATTGTCCTATAGAAAATATCATTTTGAACAATTTTATAAAATAAATTTTTTCTAAAATCTGTTGTTTAAGTATACTTTTTGACCATATATAGTTTCTATTTCATTTTTATAGAAATGGAAGCTATAAATAAATATTAAGAAAAATTCACTTAAACGGTAGATTTTTTAAAAAAAACTTTCTTTCACAAATTTTAGTGGCCCCCTCAGAAATTATGTCGAGCTCATAATTAGCAAGTACAAGGGGTGGGCATTGGGCTGGCCAAGCTCGGGCGGGGCATGCACATAAAACCCACAGAAATTTGCTAGCCTAAGCCCCGTCGGGTTCAACATAGGGAACAGCTATTGCAACCCCCCATTTTGATCACCCCACCCCCCATCTTTTAGGTTTTTAAGGTTTTATGCAAAATATAAAAGGTTTTTATGAAAACCAACCGCAACATCCACTAGAAAACATTAGTTTGAACAACTTTGAAGAAGAAAGTTTTTCCAAAAATCTATCGTTTAAGTAGATTTTTTAACCATAACCAATTTTTGTATAAATTCTAGATAAGTCGATAATAAGTATTGATTAGACGGTAGACTAACAGAAAGTACTTACATCGATAAAAATAGTAGATAATAGAAGTGATAAAATAAATAAAATAAATAAATAAAACCTTGATTTGTTATTATTATTTCGGATTACATTCTATCTTCTTGATGTGACAAGAAAATCTGGTGTATTAAGTTTCAATTAATCAGAATTCTTACAATAGGAAATACTTGTTAATGAAAAACTCCCATTGTTAAGTGAAATCGTCTGATTAATATGAGGCTAGACAAAATCCTCTTTCTCCATTGTTTCTATTTCATAATACATTCTATCTTCTTAACATGACAAGTGTTAATGATCGAATCCTAATGGATCGATCGGAATTTGTCCCTCTATAACTATTGGGGAAGGTTTCAGGTTTGAGTCTTGAGCCTTCTCTTGGGATTAGTTTTTGGTAGGTAGGGGCCTTATCCTATGGAATAGGGCATAGTGTTGTATTTATGGATTGATTTCTAATGTCTATTTATGGACTGTATGCCTACCGTTATCTGAATAGTGTGATATTTGACATACACCGTGTGAACCCCGGAAAACGGCCCACACAAGGATTTGGCGGAAAAAAGAAAAGATTTGTATATATATAGGATGGGTGAAAGACAACAAACAAAAAGGAGTCGCCACCTCATTTTTTAGGGAAAAGAGGAAAACCACAAAAAATGTTATATTTTCAAAACCACATGACTCCATTAAAGGAAAAGCAAAGTCTTTGAAACCAGAAAATTGGATTCGGGGGCTAAGTTACGACGTGGGAAGGTTCTGGGCAAAAACCCATAGGCACCCACATCGCCCGAGTTGGTCTCTTAATTTAATTGGGCTAACTTAAGATCTTTTTCACTCAAATATCATCATATATCATCACAAGGCAGCATGCATATCATATATCCCATCCAAACATCCATGCACAATCACTCAAATAAAACAAAACAAAGAGAAAAGAAAAGAAAAGAAAAAACCTAGGATACTTGGATCCTAGAACGGACTTGAGCCTCACGAAGAGCGCCTACGTACCATGCAGCGAAATACATGGATCAAAGTCCACGTAGTTCGATTAGAATAAGGTTACAACCTAATACAAACCTATGGTAAATACCCTAAGTTTCCTTATTTGAAAATACATTGATTTAGTCTTAAGTCGAAAACTTCCACAAGAGGAAAACTTTGATAGAAAACCAGAATTTATTATTGAAGGAAACCTTTGATAAACACCATAAGCTCGTATTAAGAAGTAACCCTAGGAGGGAGAAGAGAAAAGAAAGAAAAAGAAAGGTGAATTGAGGCACCTTCAAACCCTACTTACCTGAGCGCAAAAGCTCCAATTATTAGCCATTTCAGACCATAGCGGCCCTATTTGCAATAGGACAAGCATTGTACCTGTTTACACCCTTACAAGTGCACAAAATCATGCAAAGAAAGCAATATGCAAATCTGGACAGAACCTTGACAAGGCCTAAAATTATCCATTAATCATGCAAACAACAAGAATAATGAATAACTAAGGACTCTAACTCATTCCTACATGCAATGACCTAACTAACATGCATAAAAACCTACCAAAGACACACTAACAAGCATGGAAGACTCCAATAACATCAATAAACATGATAACAAAGCACATTCTAACCAAAAAGATGTCATTTTATGTAAAATATGAAAATAGGCCTCCCTACGACGAGCTTTCTTAAGCGAAACTATCCTAGGATAATTTCACGTAAAAAAAGTCGTTATGGGGAGGTGCAATCAGTATATCCTATGTAAAATATATACTCTAGAACACAATAGAAGTGATTTCATGCTTAAACACATCACAGAAGACTCTCATGCAAAACCTCACTCAACGAAAAGGATAATATCTCCAAAAACCCTATATAATATACTATATGAATGCAAACCTAACATGATTCAACTATATGCAGCATACATAGAATGACTATAATGAGAAACTACTCAAAAAGCTAAGCTAAGCATGCTGTATAAGACCTACGCGATTTCAGGGTTATCGAAACCCTAATCTCACAACTATGCATTAAAACCTATGAAACGACTCTAAGACATGCTCAAATCATCATGAATATCATTCATATAGCATATATTGACTAACAGGAACATCAACACATGATAATAATCACAGCAACCTAAACATGTGAACTATGCATGATTTAAGAAGATAGAACGAATAAGGCTATCAAATCCTTGGTAAACCAGGGATTATCAAGCATACAAAGCCATAAACCATCTCAAAACCATTCATATAACATCACACAAGCATTGAATTCAATCCACAAGAAGAGCAATTTCATGCACTATAACTATCCTAGAAGAAGAAGAAGAAGGAGAAGAAGGAGAAGCAGAAAACTCATGTTCAGCATTAAAGAAGAGTGCTT
This sequence comes from Liquidambar formosana, assembly GCA_039720395.1. NCBI lineage: Eukaryota > Viridiplantae > Streptophyta > Magnoliopsida > Saxifragales > Altingiaceae > Liquidambar > Liquidambar formosana. Next base: position 16,606,773 of record CM077822.1, read on the forward strand.
ACCTCTTGTAGACTCTTCCTTGTCTTCAAACCTCTTGTTTCCTTGCTTGCTTGGGGTAGAAGAGCCTCCTCTTGATGTCCTTCTAGCTCTCCAAACTCGTAGCTCCCTCTCTCTCTAAGTGTAAAGTGCAATTCACCTCCCCCTATGTGCTGAATACCATGTCCTTTATATAGAGAACTGACCCCTTAAACCAATGGCTAAGATTAATTCATTAAATAATGATCCTAGGGCTATTAGAGACTCTCTTGGTGCTTAAACAACTCAATCCTACACACTCCTAAGCTCAGACAAGTTGTTTTGGCGGAGGAAACCGTCAAAAGAGAGAAGATAGAGTCAGAAGTTGACTTAAAGTAGGATTCCTCGGGTGACCATCTAGGCCTGGACGGTTAGCCGTCTGGGCCTAGACGGCTGACCGTCCAGCCCCGGACGGTTACCCGAGGCCTTCCTATTTTCACTCTGGTTTTGACTCCCACTTGCTGTAGAAGTTTTAAAATCTTCAAATTAAGTCCGATTTTGACGAAATAAAAGCCAAAACGACCGTGTTTCGAAGGGGAACACATTTTTAGGCATTTTAGGACAAAAATCCTTAACCATGGGTGCATGGTTAGGTTTTACAAAGGTGGTTAACTATGGTGCTTCACCGTCGCTAAGCTGGGTTTGTACACAAGGTCGACCCAAATGCTTTCCCAATCGAAAATTGATCTTTCTAAACATGTTTAGGACATAAATAAAGCCCAATTGAAGTTAAATGACAGAAAATTGATTGGGTCTTATGAGTCAATTTGAGCAAACCAAGAAAGGGTCTTTTAGCCAACCCGAACCATTACGAGCCGAATTGATCTTAAACCATTAATTCATGAAATTGAACCTATATATGGACTCTATATAACCATATGAACTTGATGGAATGACTCGGGATTCATTCCAAAGTCAAATGGAAAATATACGGCTTAAAAGACAATTATGCCCTTTGAGTCGCAAAAGTTCTTATTGACCATCGAAATGAACTCCAAATCACTTCAAAATTCATACACATGATATTAAATGCCATAGAAACTCAATGCAACAGACTAGACTCAAAGGACTCAAAATCTTACATGAAATGATATGTCCTAGCTAAGGTGACAAAAATGGGGTGTGACACACGGTTTGCATGAGAATGGTATTTTATTCAACTTTAGGTTTTTACAAAATATAAGTCACACAATAAGTTATTGGAAATTGTATATGTCCCGCAATCTTAATCCATTATAAATAAACGATTTTTATATTATTTTATACTGTAATTATATGATAAGACTTTGTGGTAAAGAAAAAAATTTGTCTATAATTTTTCAATCCGGCCACCCCAACTATTAATTCCTGGTTCCGTCTTGGAAGGAAGGGAAAGTAAGAAGGATGGAGTTTCCATCTCCAAGGGAAGGAAACCCTTTTTCCTTACTATGTATTTGGTTGGATGAATGTAGAATGGAGAGGAAGATAGTTTCTTTCCTTCCTGTGTGTTTGGTATAAAGGAAGGAATGAAAAGAATAGATACTAATTTTACTATTTTGCCCTTGCATATATAATAATAATGAATAAATTATTATACGCATAAGGGAAAATGTGTCATTTTAATCAAAAGTTCCATTTCCCTCCTCTAATCCCCAAAAATTAGAGGGATGAGAACAAGTAAAAAGGACGGATTCCTAATCCTCCCTCCCCCTTTTCCCTCTACCAAACACACCCAATTATTTTCCTCCCTCCCTTTTCCCTCCTCCCTCCCCTCTTTTTCCCTCCTACCAAACATAGGCTCAGTTATCAAGCTTGCTTGTCACTATTTTTGCTCATAGGTTCACGTGTTGGCTCACCCCACTTTAATTTCTTAGGAGTTTTGCTTCTCTGATGGTATCAATTATTATATGTTCGGATTATGATGGGGTTTGAGACATATATGGACGACTTTGAAAGGGATAGGATGAGAGATGATAAACTTTGGAGAGAACTAGTAAAACATATCTTTCTCAAATCTTCCCAAATTAAATCTTTTAACACTTGGGACTTGTACACTTGAGGTTCGTTTTGTCATTTAACCTCTCTAACATTATTTCACTTTTTATGTAGTGTGTATCTAGGCAGACCACTTGTGTGCATAATTGGATATCTGTTGTAAAACCAAGAATTTAGAACAAGGTATGAGGAGAATAAATTTCTCATTCATCTTCTTTGATTTCCATCTAAATGTATAAACATTATACAAGGATCAGCAAAACTCTTTGAGACACACTATCTTAGTCTCCTCCCTTCATTCTCTCCGAATGCACCTCTTCTTTCTTCTCCGAATACTTCTCTTCATTCTCTTCTTTCTCCCCTTCCCCTTTTATCTTTGTTTGTATTTGGTCCTCATGATGGGATTACCTAACCCACTTATGAAGTGGTGTTCCCATTATCACAAAGTGGAGGGGGTGTGGACATCCACTCAATTTCCACTCAAGGTTTAATATTTATAACACTCCCCCTTGGATGTCCACCACACTAATATAATGTGCCTCGTTAAAAACCTTACTAGAAAAACCCAGTGGGAAAAAACTAGTGAAGGAAAAGAGTACAACATTTTTGTAAATCTTAGAGTGGTGTTGGACGCACTAAAGAAATTGCCTCATTAAAACCTTGCTAGGAAAACCCAATGGGACAAAACCTAGGCGAAGGAAAAAGAGTACAGCGTGCATATGTCCAAAAATGAATACTCCCCCTGATAAGAAGATAAGTATCAACTTAAATTATCGCAAACCCGACGCATTCCAATGCCATATACCAATTTCTTGAATGTTGACGATGGTAAGGCCTTGGTGAATAAATCCGCAAGATTATCAGTGGAACGTATTTGCTTCACATCAATTTCATGCCTCTACTGGAGTTCATGAGTGTAGAAGAACTTTGGTGAAATGTGTTTGGTTCTATCACCTTTGATGTACCCTCCTTGAATTTTTGCAATACATGCAGCATTATCTTCATAAATTGTTGTTGGCATACTTTTAATCAGAAGTAACCCATATGTGTCTCGAATGTGATGGACTACAGATCTTAACCATACACATTCACGACTTGCTTCATGGAGTGCAAGTATCTCAGAGTGATTAGAAGATGTAGCAATTAAAGTCTGCTTTGTAGATCGCTAAGAGATCGCTGTATTGCCATATGTAAATACATACCCTGTTTGTGAGCGAGCTTTGTGAGGATCAGAAAGGTATCCAGAATCTGCATATCCTTCTAAACAAGGACCATGAGCTAATTCCTTTGAGTAAAACAAACCCATATCTGTAGTTTCACGAAGGTAGCGTAAAATATGTTTAATACTATTCCAGTGTCGTCGAGTTGGAGCAGAACTGAATCTTGCTAATAAGTTGACTGAAAATGCTATATCAGGCCTAGTGCATTGTGCTAAATATAACAAAGCACTTATTGCACTAAGATATGGTACTTCAGGACCAAGTAGCATTTCATTATCTTCTTTGGGGCGAAATGGATCTTTCTTAATATCAAGAGATCGAACCACCATGGGAGAACTTAGTGGATGCGCTTTATCCATATTAAAACGTTTCAATACCTTTTCGGTATAAGCTGATTGATGGATAAGAATTCCATTTGATTTATGCTCGATCTGCAGGCCGAGACAATATTTTGTTCTCCCTAAATCTTTCATCTCAAATTCTTTTTTCAAATATTCAGCAGCTTTCATGAGCTCTTCAGGAGTCCCAATTAAATTCATATCATCAACATAGACTGCAATGATGGCGAATCCAGATTCTGATTTCTTTATAAATACACAAGGGCATATAGGATTATTAATATATCCTTCTTTAACTAAGTACTCACTGAGACGATTATACCACATTCTTCCAGATTGTTTTAATCCATACAAGGATCGTCTCAGTTTAATTGTGTAACGACCCGAAATGGGGACCGTTAGTTATATAGTAAGAAAATCAATTTTAAAGACAATTTTGGTGGATGTTTAATAAAAATAATTCTTTTGAAAACATTTTTAGAAAATCTAGCATGGTCCCATTTGAAAATAGGACATACCAAGTTATCGAATAATCATAAAACTTGTAGAAAACCCATTTATAATCATTTCAACCATCCACACAATATTCCAAAAATAAATAAAACTACAAGCTGTATCGTAGTCACATGGGTCTCATCCATATTTGCATCCACTTCTTATCTAATTATTACAGGCCATGAATTAAAATTTATACATGCCTAGGCTCAAAGCCGAAATAAAATACAATGATCTTCTATATGAATGCATACATGCCGATGTGCTTCCCAAACCCCAGGTCAAGCTTTATTTTGAAAATATGACCTGCAAGAAAAACTGTGGGGGTATGAGCTATACGCTCAGTAGGAAACATCTCTCAAAATAACCCAAGGTTTTAAAAACCATAATTTATATACTTTTCCAAAGCCCTGCAAAACCATTGATTAGTTTGAAATATAATTTTTCAGTAAATAAAATTGATACAAGTATAAAGAAATAACTGCGGAAGTTAAATCATTAAATACCAACACCTCTTTTTCTTTTTAAAGAGGTAAGAAATAACTCAAGTTATTTGTTATCAAAATCATCATTTTACAAATGAATTAACCATCATTTTCTGATATCATATGACGGCCTTATAAGCTAATAACCATCATCCGCCATATCTAGCAATCCATAACATCAGTCTTTCAAACTGATAAATCCTCCCCAGGTCATGCGGGGCCCTCGCGCGCGGAATAAGAGAAAACACGGCAAGACATCCCTATCTGGGACCGCAGTAACCTCAAGAGGAAACACGGCAAGACATCCCTACATGGGACCGCAGTAACCTCTATTCGGGCACATAGCCCAGGACTAAAGGATAGGAAAACACGGCAAGACGTCCCGTTCCTTTGGGACCGCAGTAATCCTATCTCCAGTAGCCCTCATCACCATATTATCATCACTTTTTCCTTTCATTTATTAATTTCCATAATTCTCACATAATCCGGAAAATTATATATATATATTTTCCAAAAACTACATGATAGGTTTGTACTTTGAAAACCATATAAAATAACTCCATAAATCATGGTAATCACTTCCCAACCATTTTTCAAAATAATGGTTTCAAATCATTTATATAAAAGTGACCCCCAATATTTGATTGAAAACATTTAACCCAATAGGTTATCAAAATTAACCCATTGTACCCCAAATCATATGAGGGTTTGAAATATAACATGCATATAACCAAATATGGAATAATACAAAACCCTAGATTTTCCAAAATTTATCCAAAATCCATAAAATATGCTCACATGCATGATATTTATGCAAAGAATGCCAAAAACATGTGTTTTTACATGATTTGAACCCAGAAACCCCCATGCATCAATGGTTTAAGATGAGAAAATGCCCCTACCTCAAAAATAGGTGAAGAAAATGCAAACTCCATGCCATAGACGCGTAAATCGGCCAAGAAATACAAGATCCGTGCTTAACAACGTCGGATCGGAGCTCCGGTGCTCCGACGAGCCACCGTCGACCTCCTCCCATCTTTCTCTCTCTCTCTCTCTCTCTCTCTCTTCCTCTCTCCTTTTCTATCGGCTGAGAAAATGGGTGAGAACCCTCTAGAAGGTGGGTTTTATAGGAAACATAAGGGAGGGGTAGAATAGTCTTTTCGCCCCATAAAAATCTTGTCTTTCAGCAGAAATCCCGTGTGTTATAGTCGACTATAATGAGTTGTAGTTGAGTTATAGTCGACTATAACTCCCCAATAAACAATGCTGCGACATTCTGTTTGTTATAGTCGACTATAAGTTGTTATAGTCAACTATAATGCTCAGCATGCACAACAAAGAGGTATGTAGCTCACTAAAACATACCTTAACACAATCCAACCCAATATTCTCATGAATCAACCTTGGGTTCTTACAACTTGGCCCTTCGATCAATCGGCCTAGTAAAATTACACTAGGGTCCTCACAATCTCCCCTCCTAAAAAGAAATTTGTCCCCGAATTTCACACAAAACCGTTGGCAGTATAAATAAGCTGCCTCTAATGATCAATACTCTCAACCAATGCCAATCGCTATATACGCGATTAATAAATACAATAAAACTTGTATGTTAGTCATAACTAGATACGGGATGACACCTCTTAAGGTCGATATTGCGCGTACTAAGCGGATAATCTCACAAACAATAAATACTATATGTATATATAACAAATATACATATCATTCAAATCACATCACAATTCAACCACGTATACACATCTATGTATATACGCATATCTATACATCTACATATCGATATTAACAATAATAATATCACATCCTAATGACAGTCAAACATATATATATGCTTACATATATCAACATATATTCTTACACATATGTACATATGTGTATATATATATACATACACTATACAAAATGCTCACACCACTTCACATCATATGGCACATCACAACACATCACATATCATAACACATGGCACATCACAAGCCAAGCGTCAAACCAATCAAATAATTACACATTTCCATTACAAGGAAATCCACAACACATTCATTCAATACATACACATCTCAATATCACAATACATCCAATTCTTTCAAACATCATCATCAACATAGATACGCTCACGTATCACACACGCTAGATGCTTCCCTAGCGATATAACTAATAGAGGTATAATCCTATTCGCGCTCTATCACACCCGATTTTAAATCTATCAGGGTGACTTACATATGTATATACATATACATAAACAAATATTCACAACCTTTCAAACATCATCTCACAACACATTTCATATAGATAGTACTATATCTATATCACTTACTTCGACTAATTCTTTATTGGGAAGTCTAACAAGCTAGTAAATCATATTTACCAAGCTCATATACAAATGGGATTCACCCATTAATAAGCCATCACAATACAATGCAATTTCCAAAGTGGACGCAATCATAATTCAATTCACATATATCATCCACACATCTATATATACATATACGTATATATAAATCAAAATAAATATGCGCCTCAAGTCGCAGCTCTAAGTATAGTCTAAGTCTAAACGACTAGCTTAATCGCATTTCCGAACACACGATCTAACACATCGTGGAACCATGAGACTATGTGTCTCAACAAAAAGGGAAATCAAACAATAAACTCACGAAACTCGCATAAACGGGTGTAATCTAACCCTCAATCCTAAGCTCAAGGAAATTCTAGGCTCTAAACCTTATCCAAATAAGGCTAACTGTGCCCGTATCCACAACTGTGCTAAGGATCAGCAATTACTACCATCAACTTCATTGGGTTCTTCAATACCCCATGCATGATGCAATATGATATGCACCCAACCCAAATGAAATCTCTCGCTAGTCTGCAACGAATACATGCATTCCTACAACTCTACTGTGCAATACTATGCACATGTAGGACTCAGTAAAACAGGCATGCAATGGATATGAGCCATTTTTAAACTCATGACAGTCATTATATCTGGATGTACCCATGTGGATCTACTAGCCAGCTCTGATACCACTCTGTAACGACCCGAAATGGGGACCGTTAGTTATATAGTAAGAAAATCAATTTTAAAGACAATTTTGGTGGATGTTTAATAAAAATAATTCTTTTGAAAACATTTTTAGAAAATCTAGCATGGTCCCATTTGAAAATAGGACATACCAAGTTATCGAATAATCATAAAACCTGTAGAAAACCCATTTATAATCATTTCAACCATCCACACAATATTCCAAAAATAAATAAAACTACAAGCTGTATCGTAGTCACATGGGTCTCATCCATATTTGCATCCACTTCTTATCTAATTATTACAGGCCATGAATTAAAATTTATACATGCCTAGGCTCAAAGCCGAAATAAAATACAATGATCTTCTATATGAATGCATACATGCCGATGTGCTTCCCAAACCCCAGGTCAAGCTTTATTTTGAAAATATGACCTGCAAGAAAAACTGTGGGGGTATGAGCTATACGCTCAGTAGGAAACATCTCTCAAAATAACCCAAGGTTTTAAAAACCATAATTTATATACTTTTCCAAAGCCCTGCAAAACCATTGATTAGTTTGAAATATAATTTTTCAGTAAATAAAATTGATACAAGTATAAAGAAATAACTGCGGAAGTTAAATCATTAAATACCAACACCTCTTTTTCTTTTTAAAGAGGTAAGAAATAACTCAAGTTATTTGTTATCAAAATCATCATTTTACAAATGAATTAACCATCATTTTCTGATATCATATGACGGCCTTATAAGCCAATAACCATCATCCGCCATATCTGGCAATCCATAACATCAGTCTTTCAAACTGATAAATCCTCCCCAGGTCATGCGGGGCCCTCGCGCGCGGAATAAGAGGAAACACGGCAAGACATCCCTATCTGGGACCGCAGTAACCTCAAGAGGAAACACGGCAAGACATCCCTACATGGGACCGCAGTAACCTCTATTCGGGCACATAGCCCAGGACTAAAGGATAGGAAAACACGGCAAGACGTCCCGTTCCTTTGGGACCGCAGTAATCCTGTCTCCAGTAGCCCTCATCACCATATTATCATCACTTTTTCCTTTCATTTATTAATTTCCATAATTCTCACATAATCCGGAAAATTATATATATATATTTTCCAAAAACTACATGATAGGTTTGTACTTTGAAAACCATATAAAATAACTCCATAAATCATGGTAATCATTTCCCAACCATTTTTCAAAATAATGGTTTCAAATCATTTATATAAAAGTGACCCCCAATATTTGATTGAAAACATTTAACCCAATAGGTTATCAAAATTAACCCATTGTACCCCAAATCATATGAGGGTTTGAAATATAACATGCATATAACCAAATATGGAATAATACAAAACCCTAGATTTTCCAAAATTTATCCAAAATCCATAAAATATGCCCACATGCATGATATTTATGCAAAGAATGCCAAAAACATGTGTTTTTACATGATTTGAACCCAGAAACCCCCATGCATCAATGGTTTAAGATGAGAAAATGCCCCTACCTCAAAAATAGGTGAAGAAAATGCAAACTCCATGCCATAGACGCGTAAATCGGCCAAGAAATACAAGATCCGTGCTTAACAACGTCGGATCGGAGCTCCGGTGCTCCGACGAGCCACCGTCGACCTCCTCCCATCTTTCTCTCTCTCTCTCTCTCTCTCTCTCTTCCTCTCTCCTTTTCTATCGGCTGAGAAAATGGGTGAGAACCCTCTAGAAGGTGGGTTTTATAGGAAACATAAGGGAGGGGTAGAATAGTCTTTTCGCCCCATAAAAATCTTGTCTTTCAGCAGAAATCCCGGGTGTTATAGTCGACTATAATGAGTTGTAGTTGAGTTATAGTCGACTATAACTCCCCAATAAACAATGCTGCGACATTCTGTTTGTTATAGTCGACTATAAGTTGTTATAGTCAACTATAATGCTCAGCATGCACAACAAAGAGGTATGTAGCTCACTAAAACATACCTTAACACAATCCAACCCAATATTCTCATGAATCAACCTTGGGTTCTTACAACTTGGCCCTTCGATCAATCGGCCTAGTAAAATTACACTAGGGTCCTCACAAATTGAGTACATATTTCGTGGTTGTGATGTATTTGCTTCAGGCAATTTGAATCCTTCAAGGATCTTCATATATATATCTGCATCTAACTTTCCATATAAATATGCAGTAACTACGTCCATAAGACGCATGTCAAGTCCTTCTGAGACTGACAGACTAATTAAATATCGAAATGTAATAGCATCTATTACAGGTGAATATGTTTTTTCATAATCAATCCCAGGTCTCTGCAGGAAACCTTGTGCTACTAAACGAGCTTTATATCTGACGATCTCATTTTTATCATTACGCTTTCTTACAAACACCCATTTGTAACCCACGGGTTTCACATCATTGGGTGTTAGGACTACAGGTCCAAATACTTTACGTTTTTCTAGCGAATCCAATTCTGCTTGGATTGCTTCTTTCCACTTTAACCAATCAGGTCTACTGTGACATTCGTCTACAGTGCGTGATTCGAGATCATCATCATCTTTCGAAATTTCAGTAGCTATTGCGAAAGAAAATACATAACCACTTCTGAGCGATCCCACAATTCTTTTGTGCATGTATAGTTTATGGAAATTTCTTCATTTCCATGTACATATGCCTCTTTATTGTTTTCTGTCTCTTCAGGGACATTTTCCTCTTCAGGAGTTATTAAATCAGAATTTGTGGGAATATTTATTTCTTGTTCAATAGCCTCTTCCAGAGTACTATTTTCTATATTTTGTTGCCCTTTTATTTTCCTCTTCCGAGGAACTAAATCTTTTAAACCCAAGGGTCTACCACGCTTCAGGCGTGTAGTAGATGATTCATTTGCTGCAATAATAGTAGACTTACCAATTGGTACATTGATCTTTGCTGGTGTGTTTGCAGCCGGTATATAAGACTTAGTTATTTTTGCTGCGTCTGTAAATGCATCAGGCATTTGATTAGCAATCTTCTGAAGATGAGTGATCTTCTATACTTCAGTTTCACATTGAGCAGTACGTGGATCAAGATGGGACAAAAATGATACATTCCAAGAAAGTTCACGTCGTTCTTCTATCAGTGGATTTCCTCCTCTTAACGACGGGAACTGTGTTTCATCAAAATGACAATCTGCAAATCTTGCTGTAAAAACATCACTTTGTGAGTTTGGGTGTGTGAATTCTTACCATACTGTGATTACCATCCCCTACCATCATTGTGATTATGTTAAAGTATAAAGATCTTTATGTTAGAGCACTTCTGGTGCGCTACCACATGTGTTTCAATTGTGCTTATAATCGTATAGAAGAGAAAATATTTAATATGAGCTTCTACCCCAAAATCATAGAGGTAATATAAAGATATTCCTCATTTCCATTGTTCATGGTTTCAATATGATAACTATTTACGATGTAAATTTTAAAAACTCAATAAATTTCTTCTACTTCTGGTAGAATATAAAGAATTGTCAACATAAATTTTTGTTCTTTTTGGCAATATTATATTTGCTCTTCTGGAACCTTCAATTAGGTTAGATGAACCTCATATGGTATTGACAATAGTTTTGAATAATGATAAATATTGGAAATTTAATGATTGTGTGAGTTATAGCACTGTCTTCCAGACATATATTTTTAACAATCATCTTGAAATTAGATCTGCAATATCATATTGTAATTCATATTTGATTTCCCGTATACTAGTTTACAAATTATGCTTGTTTTCAGGTGAGTATATAGGGAAACATATATTCACTAGATATAGTCGTGAAGTAATTAGTACACCTACAATAGTACTTACAAGGTAAGAAATATTAAAATATTTTCACAATCTTGCCACTCTGTTCAGTGTATTGTCACATTTTGGTATCTTGAAAATATTTATCTATATAAGATTTTGCAATAAATCAATCATTTTCAAAAGAATCAAATATCAAAAGAATTATGGTCACAAATATTTAATTTCAATGGTCATCAAATTTAATGATGAAATGGTTTTGATAATAATCAAAAAATTGGCCAACAAATAATTTCAAACTCATAAATCAAAATAGATTGTTATCACGTAGTAAGTAAAACCAATTTACTTGTTTTATAAAGCTTTATGACCATTTTTTTTTTTTTAATATGATAGAGAAAATAATTCCATATTGATACATATGCCAAGGTATCTTTACCACGGTTAGTGTCACGACCCAAATTAATTAAGCCGTGATCAATATTAATAAATCTAGTTTAATTAAGAAAATCATTTAGGAAGCACGTGAATGGCACGCGTTAGAAAACCGGTAATTTCAATAAAAATTTCGGCATGACCCATTCGTAAATGGGACATACCGTAACAAAATCCTGTATAAAAGAGTTATAAAAGTTCCTGTCATCCATCATTGGTATCATCACATGCTAAATAAACCATATGAAGAAACCTACGAAATTAAAATATTACAAACCATGAGTTATTATGTGTCTAGCGCCCATTGGCCGAATACATAGAGTTTAGTTAATACATATCCATAATATTAAAATTTTTTCCCATCAAAGCGTAGCACCTCAAGGCGAGGTCTCCCCAGCTATGAAATCATCTGAAAAAGGTTTATAAACATAGGAGTGAGTATAAAACTCAGTAGATATAATTTTCATATAGAAATAACCAAAGCATGATAATATAACCAATTACAATCATGCTTAGAATAATTAAAACCCATGCAATGTCATGAATGATATGCGACTCATGTCTATTTAACATAATCCATAATTACCGACCACTCCCGCAGGAGTCTTCGCGCGGAAACGGAGGATTTAAACCCACCTCCAAGAGGACAACACAAGGGTTCCTACCTGGAACCGGAAAGTAGCCTCTGATTCGGGAACACAAGGGTTCCTACCTGGAACCGGAAAGTACCCAGGACCAAAGGAATGGAAAACACCGCTAAGTCCCTTGACCGCTAGTAGTCCAAATCCAATGACCCTTTTTAATATACTTTTACCAAGTAATTAATTAAATTCATTTCATGCATTTTTATGCCAATGAATGCCATGAAAAGCATAAAAACTCATGTACGTGTCAGCTATTCCAGAAATCAACAATATATAATTATTTCATAATCATATAACATGTGGGAGCTATGTAAAACATGTAAAATATAGACCAACAAGAATTTACATAGCATATACATCCTAAATAAACCAAAATATAACAAGTATATCAACCCATATACTCCCAAATGTAATATTCTTAAATACAGGGTTATGTAAACTAGACCCCTCAGTACATGCATTACAAAATATGTATGATAATCTACCCAAATATCACTCAAACTCGTAAATAACACCCAAAATACATTTTTATCCGACATATGTGGGCTTATATACTAACCCATTATCATCCCTACGGTTAAAACCCATGAAAATTACACCTACCTCAAGTATGTTGCACCAAACGTAGAGAAAATGTGTTGGGAAGGTCGGATCTGAGCCTAGAATGCAAGAACAAACTCCAAACTCTACAGATCAGGCTTGAATCCTCCCCAAGCATGTGTAGATTTTCAAATCTAGCCCCTAGAACGCGAGTCCAAGCGTTGAAATGAGGTGAGAGAGTCAAAAACCCATGCATGCAAGAGAAAAATGTGATTTTCTCTCTCCAAACAAGCCTTTTCTCTATCCTCTCTCTCTCTCTCTCTCTCTCTCTCTCTCTCTCTCTCTCTCTCTCTAACACTCAAAATGCTGAAAAATGGGTGTTAGAGTCGTGATATGAAGGTTTTGAAAAGGGGTGAGAGGGCACATGCGTCATTTGTTCTAAAAAAAAAATCTGCCAGTCGAGAGTTTCAGACGGCTGAAAATAACTTTCAGCCGTCTGAAAATTGGCTTTCAGCCGGCTGAAACATGTTTCAGCCGTCTGAAATACACAAACAGCTGAAACATGACAATCCATCAGGCAATCCCTCATCAGCACTGATCACAGCCTTCTTTTCATTAAAAACATTTAAGTCCTTTTACTTTAAGTTATTTAATGAAAATAAGCAAATAACCCCCCATTTGAATCCAAATAAAATATCAAAAAAATCAAATTCCAAGTATATCAAAATTTCATTTTCAAGTTTTAGTACAAAATTCGACTCCCGACAGATTTTCCGAAAACAAACGTACGAGTAAACCGATCTAAACGTGATAATAAAATCCCATAAAATCACAGATGTCTTATAATATTATAAACTTCCATTACCGCCAAAAATTATCTTCAAAAACGAAGATTTATGAAAATTCATTTTTTCCCAACACTTAGCCAAATTTTCAGTAGTCTAAGAGTGTGAAATCGTAACCACAACAACATCACACACATGCGATACCCACACGTGACAATACCCGACAAATCAACTAAAGTACATGCAAATTATGCATTAAAGGTGAGATTATCCTAATTAAATGACATGGGTATTACAGTTAGAGTAACTTACCCAAAGCACTAGTACTTCTCCAATGGCAGAATAGAATTAATAGATAGCCTTTCATCAATTCTTCAAGGTTTGCTTAGGCAATTGGCACTATTGGAAGTGCCTTTAATTATACTAACGCATGCCAAAATGGGGCTAGGATTCTTAATGGGCTGCAGAGACAATCTCCAGTTGGTCTCTCTAGTTCTCAAAATGCTACTAATAAGTAGCAAAAAATCTATAATCTGCTCCAAGTACAATGACCAAATCTGAAATTTTAGTGAAAACAATTTGTGATGCGTATAAATGAATTTTTATATGTTCAATTCAAAAAGAAATGGGCTTTGGGGTTTATATCACTTAAAAGTATATCAAATGTACTTTGTAACCTCAAAATTTGGTAGAGAAATACCTAGCAAAACCCATTCAAAAATATTTTTCAATATTGAGTTAGTGCTGTCTAGCAGAAATCCCAGATTCAGGTGTACCACGAAATAATTATGAAAAAAAAATATCAAATGGTCACCCAATGACACGAAAATTGGTAGGATGTTAGCCCAACAAGTCAGTGACAAAATCCAATTCGTTTCATCTCAAAATCATAACTAGAACTAAAGTTATGAATTAAATGGTAAAATGGGTTCGTGCTGTCAACACAGTATAACACACAAAACCTCAACCAAGTATTTACTTAAAACACTTATCTCGTAGGTTTATTCTATAAACCGATGCTTATTTCTTCAGTGTCATTCCACTTCTAGTGGTTTGGTATTTTATTTTTCCACACCAAATATATTCATTCCACTTCTGGTGGTTTGATATTTCATTGCTCCACTTCTAATGGTTTGATATGTCATTAATCCACTTCTAGTGGTTTGGTATTTCATTGCTCCACTTCTAGTGGTTTGATATGTCATTAATCCACTTCTGGTGGTTTGATCTTTCATTATTCCACTTCTGGTGGTTTTTTATCATATAATGACATATTTTAAGCAGACACAGTGAAGTTACCAGTCAATCTGAGAGAAGTTGACTGACAACATAGGTGACGTTGACAGTCAATTTGTAGTAAAACAATAGCAGATTTTTGTGTGTTCTTCTATGCTAACTAAAGCAAAAGTTAAGACGCACCCACGAATTTTCACCAAAATTTTACAAGCATCTAAAGAAGTTGCATAACACAGAATAGAGAAATATATTACTCAATTTAATTTGGTCATCATTGACCATCACTTTATCCAATTAAATTGAGACTTTATTCATTATTTCTAAAACTTCAGGTTTTGAAATTTGTCTCTTACTTCAAGAAGAGAAATATGAATAATAACCCCTTTCTTATAATAGAAAACTTCAGGTTTTTATATTTATCTCTTGCTTCAAGAAGAGAATATATGAACAACAACTTTTCTTATAGAAAATTTTGGAGATTGAAATTTGTTTCTTCCTTCATGAAGATAACATGTAAATAATAACTTTTCATATAGAAAACTTCAAGTTTTCAAATATTTCTCTTACTTCAAGAAGAGAAAATGAATCATCACTCCTTTTATTTATTTATAAAACTTCAAGTTTTATTTTTAAATCTTCTCTTGCTTCAGGAAGAGAAGATGGATTCATCCATTCAAGTATATAATTTAGAGTAAAAACCAATCCACAACCAAATTGGTTAAGAGTATATCAACTTACCACAATCAAATTGGTTTAGAACGTACCAACTTACCAACTTACCACAACCAAATTGGTTAAGAAAGAAGATGGTGGTAGTATGATATTGCTCACAAATTCCTTAAGCAATTCGTGCTGATAACGTGTTGTAAAACCAAGAATTTAGAACAAGGTATGAGGAGAATAAATTTCTCATTCATCTTCTTTGATTTCCATCTGAATGTATAAACATTATACAAGGATCAGCAAAACTCTTTGAGACACACTATCTCAGTCTCCTCCCTTCATTCTCTTCGAATGCACCTCTTCTTTCTTCTCCAAATACTTCTCTTCATTCTCTTCTTTCTCCCCTTCCCCTTTTGTCTTTGTTTGTATTTGGTCCTCATGATGGGATTACCTAACCCACTTATGAAGTGGTGTTCCCATTATCACAAAGTGGAGGGGGTGTGGACATCCACTCAATGTCCACTAAAGGTTTAATATTTATAACAATATCAATAATTTTTTTTTTGCCATATCTGTAGCCCACCATTCCCAGAGTACAAACATACAAATTGGTCGAACGAGCGGAATCATGGCTTTGTTGGTGGATCTCGTTCGTTGAACTTCTAGAGATCTGGACCGTTGATCGGTCTAAGAAAGGCAACTCGTGAAGGCAAAATAAATGCCAAAAGAAAATCACATGAGATATTAATCTTTTCTTCATGTTTGGTAGGTCGGATGGACGGATATTTTCTTATTTTTGGTTTGATATGGAGTAAGATAAGTATAAAAAATATAAAAAATACCGTCATTTCAGAAAAAATGTAGCAATATGGCAATTTTAAATTTTTATTTTTATTTTAAATTTTAATTTTCTTTGTGTCGGGGAAGAAATCAATGTTTTTATGTTGAACTTTTTGACTTTTATAAAAGTCTAAGTATTTGAATTTTGAGACTATCTTCATCAGTTTAAGTACAATTAATCCAAAAAAAACTCTAAATTCTTAAACCCAAAAAAAAAAAAATGAAAAAAAAAAATGAAAAAGGTTCTAAAGTCTTGAATTTTGAGATAGGTCTACGGTTTATAAGGCTCTTCTTTGGGAAAAAAATCACAGACCTCTCTTTCTCTCATGTTGAGATGGAAACATGAGTAATGGACCACACCCTTGTTTATTATCACTGAACAAAGAAAAGCTATCATCACTGAACACAGAAAAGACCCTTATAATGAATGAATTAAATGCACATCACATGCACTCCATCAATCACAATTGAGAGACAGAGATTCACAAAATTTTGTTTGGTTAAGATGCTCTTTTCTTTCTTCTTTTTGTGCGAATCTTATGCAACACCTATAAAAACCATGCAAAATGTTCCCTTCCAAATACTGCTAGCGTTTACACTCTTTTTCTTTCTTGTTCGTGCCTACGTCCCTAGAGAGACTGAAAGATAAAAGAGAGAGCAAGGGTCAGTTAATTTTATATCCCTGTTAACTGACCATTTGGTATTTGAAAGGACATCAATCTATTTGTCCCTTCGAACACGAAAGGGTTAGTAATATAGAGCAGCAAGGGTCGATCAATTAATATTATGTCCCTATTAACTGATCATTTGGTGTTTGAAGAGACGTGAATCTATTTATGTCTCTTCAAACACCAAAAGGTCAGTTACTTTTAAATACAAAAGGGTCAGTTATATATAAAGAGCAAGGATCAGTTAATATTATGTTCCTATTAACTGATCATTTGGTGTTTGAAAGGACATGAATCTATTTATGTCCCTTCAAACATGAAAGGGTTAGTTATATAGAAAGCAAGGGTCAGTTAATATTATGAATCTATTTATGTCCCTTCAAATACAAAGGGGTCAGTTACTTTCAATTACGAAAGAGTCAGTAATATGGAGAGCAAAGATCAATTAATATTATGTCCCTATTAACTAACCATTTGGTGTTTGAAGGGACGTGAATCTATTTATATCCTTTCAAACACGAAAGGGTCAGTTATAGGGACATAATATTAACTGGCCCTTCTTCTTTGTATAACTGACTTTTTTGTATTTGAAGGGACATAAATAGATTCATAATATTAACTGACCCTTTCGTGTTTGAAAGGATATAAATAGATTCACGTCCCTTCAAATACCAAATGGTCAGTTAATAGGGTTAGGTGTTTTTTTTAAAATTTTTTTAAAGATTTTTCTAGAGGTTGAAAGGAAATTGCCCTGAAGCTACAAACGGGAAAAGAGAGCCACATTCTTCCAAAGGCCAAAGTACTGACGGCCTCTACTCTATTGAATGGAATATCATAATGACTCCAATAGGATAAGTTTTTTTTTTGGTGGTAAATGACAGTCAATTCCCTCTCAAATTAGATTTATCTATCAAATCTTCCTAAATAATAACTAATATTTCTGAAGGAAAACAAGATTCCCATAAACGATTACATTTTATAGTATATCCCAATTTTATAAGAGCATCTGCAGCTTTATTTGCTGCTCTATACGCATGATTGATCTTAATATCAATATTATTTTTTATAATACTCTACCTAATGGAGGGTATTTAAAAAATAAAAAATAAAAATATTAATATAAACTTCCAGGACATCTACAAATGAATGAATTATTTTTCCTTTCCTGCGAAAGAATCGTTTTATAGGTGAAATTGTGAACGTCATCGAGATGTGAAAAAAATAAAAAAGAAGAAGAAGAAGAAGAAGAAGAAGAAGAAGGTGATAAGCAAAGCTACAGGCTTCTGAAGGCAGCGGACTTCTTTACGTGAATCAAAAGGGGCAATTTTAGATTGGTTGGGGTACCGAGAAAATAATTACAGTTCAATAGAAATTATTATTAACTTCTTACTAAATAACTACCAACTTAACTAACAACGACTAGTCAATGTAATTATTTTCTGGTAGCCAGACCAATCTAACATTCCCCCTAAAAAACAAATATGGGAGAATTACAAATTAAGGGTTGTTTTTCGAACGAGTACACAAAAAGGAACCATGACTATTAACTTGCAGCAAGTTGACTACTAACTTTACTACAAGCTAATACCAATTTAAAAAGGGTAAATTGCAAAAAACTCACCTGAAGTATGGGGGTCAACAGATAATCCCCTTCTATTTTAATTTTGTCAATGTTCCCCTTAGTTCAGTTGGAAGACAAAACCAATCGTCGATAGCCATCCAATTGGCCATGATGCCGGCGAGGGTTCCTGCGATTTTGAGTAACACGGATCTGTTAATGGTATTATGTGCATAACCACGTGACTAATTTTCATCAAATTTCATCAACAGCAAGTAATGGTGGAGCACATTGACAAAAATTAAAACATAAAGGAGACACATTGACAAAATTAAAACATAAAAGGGGTTATCCGTTGACCCCCATACTTCAGGGGGTAATCTGCAATTTTCCCAAAAAAAAAAAGAGGGGGGTATTCCTTTAAGACATAAGGGCCTGTTTAGGAACTTCAAAAATTGGATCAGACTAGATCTAGTCCATGACTGTTATCTGGTTTTTAAATAAACCAACTTATAATTGGTTTGAAAAAAAACTGTGTTTATGTCTCATTTTTATAACAAAATTGAACTGTTTAGTAGAAAAAAAAAAAAAAAGAACTTACCAAACAGTGTGAAAACAAAACTGATCAAACTTACCATCACTTGCCCAAATTTTTGGGTTTATCAAACAACCCCTTAGCATCACTGAGCATCCTCACTCGTCTCTGTTGCTATTGAATGGATTATGCCTTTGGCTTTTTGTCGCCAATACCTTAGCATCGCAAAAGCCTTTTTGTCGCCAATACCTTAGCATCGCAGAAGCTTTTTGTCGCCAATAATTTGTCAAAGGATCAACAAGTTAAAATGATATGAATATATTTAAAAAGACAATAAATAAATGAAAAAGTCTTCCTTTCCGCAAAAATGCCTACGTCCACAAAGGATCTTACAAAAACTCTCAAACCCCTCTTCTCACTGCCAAAACTCCATGGAGCAAAAACATCTCTCCGCCCTCATAATTTTGTTTTATGAGTTTTAATTATCCGCCATCTAATTGGTTGATTTTTCTTGCAACTCTTTGACTATTATTTTTTTCCGTTGCAAATTAAATATTTTTTAACCATTAGCTAATTAAATATTTTTGGCCGATTGAGTTTGGTTAAACTTTTATAATTTAGTTTTCTTTTTATGTTAGAGAATACAAATTATATAAATGAAGACAGATGGAACTTTTGGTACCTAGAGCATTCCTTTGTATATGTAGTGAAAATGGACTGCTTATCAATAATTAAAAAAAATAAAAAATAAGTGAAAAATGGACTTTCTATTTCCATCATGCATAGCAAACTAGTTTACATTTTTTTTTTTCCAAGTAGTGGTCCAACCAACTTCTCGAGGGATTTGGATTTGTTGCAATAAATGTAGGATTGATGACATGTGGTAAGGAGGAGAAATGAAGGGTTGAAATTTGAGAAATACATTTGACGCCTAACGGCTAACAGTCATCCATTTCTCCTCCTTGCCCACGTGTCATTGATTCCACATTTACTGCACTATGTAGTAAAAGTAGCCAACTGCACCAAATCCAGTTCCCTTTTCGAGGGTAACATTATTTGCATCTTGTCATTTATTTTAGACATAAAATGTTAATCCACATCCCTTTATTAAAGTTGAGAGCTACTTGTGCATAATGCCAATTATAGGCTCCAATAACAAAGAAGGGGCATAAAATGGGAAGCTAGGAAGCTTCTTGCTACCTGGTTTATCAGGCAAGTTTCTTCTTTAATTTCATTGATAATCTCATATATAATGTGACAATGGCCGGCAATGGCAATTGAGTCATAATAGCTGAATTGTCTAGTTGTCGTTTCATTCCGAATCATTCAATTTTCATGTTATATTTCCTGCTACAGCTTGCAAAGGATGAATTCATTTAGGGAAAATTACATTGACACCCCCTCTAAATTCTAACAGTAACAGATACATCCCCTCACGTTTCTAACATTACACTAACACCCCCATCAGGTTTGTCAGGTAACTAATGTTAAGGGATTGATTAAATATCCAAACCGACCCACGCACATCCCTAAGCCCGGCCAATCTAAAATTCCCTATGAAAAGCGTAGATGGGACAATTACAAATTAAGGGTTGTTTTCCAAACGAATACACAAAATAGGAACAATGACTATTGGCTTGCAGCAAGTTGACTACTAACTTTACTACAAACTACTACCCTCCGCGTACGTGGGGTAGGGTCTCAGGTTTCCAAACGAATACACAAAAGTAACCAATTTTTGTATAAATTCTAGATAAGTCGATAATAAGTATTGATCAGACGGTAGACTAACAGAAAGTACATACATCAATAAAAATAGTAGATAATAGAAGTGATTAAAAAATAAAAAATAAAAACCTTGATTTGTTATTATTATTTCGGATTACATCCTATCTTCTTGATGTGACAAGAAAATCTGGTGTATTAAGTTTCAATTAATTAGAATTCTTACAATAGGAAATACTTGTTAATGAAAAAGTCCCATTGTTAAGTTAAATCTGCTGATTAATATGAGGCTGGACAAAGGACAACACTTGCCTCCACCCCAGGTGGAGGACCTCTCCACCTCCATTCATTTTATGCCACATGTCATAAATATTTTAGAAAAACATAAATTTAAAAACACAAATAAACAAATACGTGAATAATGACATATGTACATACATTCATGTTAATATAAATATGTAACATGTAAATATGGACTTATGAAAATGTGTTCACAATTATGTAAACATAGGAATACATGCACACAATTAATTCTCCTTGGACAAGTAAGAAAATATGAATGGGAGGTGGGGAGGAGCTCCTCCACCCATGGCTGGAGGCAAGTATACAAAATCCTCTTGCTTCATTGTTTCTATTTCAGAATACATTCTATCTTCTTAACATGACAAGAAAATTTGGTGCATCAACTTTCAATTAATTAAAAATCTTACAATAGGAAATAAGTGTTAATGATCGTGTCCTAGTGGAACCATCGGAATTTGTACCTGGGAAAGGTTTCAGGTTTGAGTCTTGAGCCCTCTGTTGGGATTAGTTTTTGGGAGGTAGGGGCCTTATCCTATGGAATAGGCCAATAGGGCATATTGTTGTATTAATGGATTTTTTTTCCTTTACCAAAAAAAAAAAAAAAAAAAAATTTGAAAAATAGAACGTATGTTTAATGTTATGATGAGTTATTTGAATCTTATTTTCACAGTTACCCCCACAAACTTTATATTGCACAAATAACACATTTAATTATTAAATTGCAACACTTTGACCCCTTCTACAAATTTAATGTATATTTTCATTACATGCTTACATATTATGTTAAGAGATGAAACATTCCATGAAAGTCAAAACTCCTTTTATTTTCTAACTTTTGGTTCTAAGTTTTTTTAACAACTACTCCCTCCGTTTTATAATAAGTATCCTATTTTTTTTTTTTTTGGGATATTTCAAAATAAGTGTCCCATTTCAAAAGTCAATCGACCTTTTTGACTAATTTCCTAAAATACCCTTAAAAAGGTTTCTTTCTTTTTCTAACGTTTTACAAACTTGAGGGCAAAATTGAAATTTCAAAATATATGCATTGATGTGAAAACATTTAAAAGGGTCTCATTAAAAAGTGTGTTTTTTCAAAGTGGACACTTATTATGTAACGGAGGGAGTATAATTTTGGTCATTCCCAAAATCGTTTTTTCTTCCAAAAATTTAACCGTCCCATAAAAGGTAAAGTCGAAACGTCTTTTGTTTTCCAATTTGTAGCCTTAAGTTTTTTTAGGATAAACACTCTGCCCCTAGACTATAGGTGGAAAAACTTCATGGTGATATGTATGGAACAGAAAAAGAAGTGGAGAGAGAGAAGTGACGATGGAGGAAGCAAACTCAAGAGATAGTCATGAAGTAGAGGGTTGGAATGGGCAGTATATCAAGCGTATTAATAAGGATGGTAAACTGTTGCTTCAATTATTTATTTATTTAATATTTTATAAGGTTGCTTCGAATTCAAATATAAGCTATTGGAAAAGGATATGGCTTTCTTAACCAATAAAATGTTGACATGGTTAGCTATTAGTAGCTTTTTTGAGAAGCTAGGAGTATCGACTAGGATTCGGATTTGGTGTAGTTTGCACCTTTGACTGCAGGGTGCAAAATGGGATAGGTATGGAAAATTGGAAACAAAAGCTGTTTAGATGGTGAGTTTGGACCCCATTTTTGGTTTTGCCCTTTTTCTTTTTCTTTTTTATTTAATTTTTATTATTAGAAATAATAATAGTATTTTCTTTTTTTTTTTACTTGGTCGGTTTGGATAAATTTCTATTTCCTTTTTTTTTTTAAATTAAAAATGAAAATTTTTGATAGTTTTTTATAATGCAAAATTTTTATAGTTATTTTTAAAAGTTAAAATAATAAGAATTTTTTACTACCTCAATTTTTAAAAGTAACTTTCAAAATTTTTTACACTCAAAACTTTCATTTTTTTTTTTCCCGTAAATGAAAGAATGATACACAGGGTGACCTTGTTTGGTCCACTTTCCTAGGGATCTAATTTCAAACATTAATAAATTTTACTGACCAATCATCCTTCATTACCAAATCCGATTTATTCACCTTTTTCCGGCTAATCGTTTCACTCGAAAAACATGTTTCATTTACATTTTCAGAAAAATCACATCGTTTGCTGCGATTTAGAATCCAAGTTCATCAACTGGACTTTGTATATAGTGGGGTCTACATAGGATTTTTTGCAAAGATTTGATTCATACAAGAATCTTTTAAACTGATTTAGACTCGTCCATCTACTTAATGCTATTTGATTTTTTTAATTAATCAATTAATCGTTGGTGGTTAGAAAACAAAAACAAAAAAGAATGTATTTACGCCATATTTTCGGCGAAAGGCCGAACCAAATTTCCTGGAAAAATAGACTTACTAGACAATGATTCTACTATTCTTGAACCAGTAAGAAAGGGATACTCTGAATAGCATACTAGCCCCTACGAGATGATCCATTTCTGTCGATCTTATCAAGCGTGGTCTAGCTTTGTCATGTAAAAGCCATGATTGCTAGGAATTACAAAAATCCATTCCTATTTCCTTATTGACCTACCATTGTGGAATTTAGAAAAATATCAATTTTGAAGTTGATTTATTTCAATAACCAGCTAAAAAATTTTAGGGAAAAATTGGCAATAACCCCATATAGAAAAATGGTTTTAATAATTACTCCATCAAAAGATTTCTTAAACCTTTAGCCCACATTTGAGTATTCTTATTAACAATAACCCCATATTTTTTATATATAAAAAAATATCATAATTTACCTTTATTTGCTTGTTGGGGCACTCTCTTTTTTGTTATTAATTAAGAGCATCTCATATGACTAACTTGTTTTCTAATTTTCTAATTTTTAAATGCCTATAACTTACAAGACACAAATCCGTTTTTTATAAAACTTGTATTTTTGAAATTTACTTGTCGTGATCTTCGAAACAATATCCACTATGATGAGGTAATTCTTAAAATAAAATTTTAAAAAAAAATTAGGGTAAAATGAAAAAAATAATAATAATAAAAAAATGACCCTCCTATTATTACCCATTTTGTACTTAACCCCCCTTTAATAAAAATAAAAAATTAAAAAAAATAAAAAAAAACCCTCCATATTGTCTAAGGTTGACAGTTTGCCCTCTATCGTCCATCTGCCAGTCAGGAAAAGTAACGGAATATCATCACATGACACGCACGTGATGTTGTTTGTTGACTTTCAAGACAAAAATGCCCTTTGACCTAATGAAATGACATTTTTGCCCTTAATCATGTAATTAATCTAATTTGATTCTCTCTCTTTCTTCACTGGCGAACCACACTAGGACATGACTGCCACACCAGGCGTACCAAATCGACCACCAAAAAAAAAAAAAAGAGGAAGGAAAAGGAAAGGAGAGTGAAAGAGAGGAGAGAGGAAAAAGATCTTCTCCATCCTGATCTATTAATCCCAATGAGATCATCACCCATGGCACACCATTTTTTTCCTGGCAATGAAGCAAAAAAAAAAAAAAAAAAAGTAGCCACGTCAAAGGCCACAAAGATCAAACCCAATCACACGACACCATATTTAGGTTGGGGTTGGGGTTGGGGTTTGAATTGCAAATCTACACCAAATGCATATGTTTGCACCCTACCACAAATCCCTCTAGAAAGGGGTTTGTTTATAAGGGTTCGATTCGGTGGTTTGAACTATATTCAAGTTGATGCATGTGTTCATCTCCTGTTTATGTGTACACCAGCTGATCAACCACCATTGGTCCTACAAAATAGCCACCTTCGGTGGTATTCTCCATAGCGAACCACGATTGACGATAACACCAAAACCCTAGTTCCTTCTCTTCTTCCACCATCGTGACCTAAACCATTGTGCTAGAGCAACCTATTCTTGCTACTGCTAAATAGCCACCGTTAGTTCAGATATGCAAAATAACCACTGTGGTGGATAAGACCTCCGCTATCGCGCCATCACCGTCACCTCCTCTACTATCGTGCCGTCACCATCTCACCCCTCTACTGTTCAAGAAAAATACCCTCAAACCACCGATGAAACCCTATGTCAATGCTACAACCCTCTGCCTCCTCTCTCAACTATGTTCACTCCATTGCAGCGGTTATCTTCAGGGCTTTTGCTAGGGGTGCAAATCAGTCCTAGGCCAAAGGTGTTTCTAGACCGAACCAAACTAATTTGAGACCTCAAAATTTGTCCTGGAACTAAACCGATATAGGCCTTGGACCGATACCGAGGACCAGACCAAATTTTTCAGTTCGGGCCGGTCCGATTCTCGATTTTTTTTTTTTTTTTTTCATTTTTGTTTTTGTTTTTGGTAAAAGGTAAGAAATTTATTGAACAAGTATTATTATTCAATGAATAAGTATTATTATTCATTATTGAGCATAATGCATTAATATTAACATATAATTTGATATATATGTATATATCCATCTTTTTGGAATTCAGGGAATTCGGTCCGGTTCGGGACTGAAACTCCCTAAACTGTGGTCCGGACTGAAATTTTCGGTTTTTGAAAAATTGTCCCGAGAACCGGACCGAACACTGTTTGGACCAGACCGGACAGAATTGCTCGGAACGGTCCGGTCCTCGAAATTATCCGAACCATTTTGTACCCCTAGCTTTTGTTTTCTCCTTTGCCTCTGCCACTTCATTTCAGCTGATGTTAGGATTCCTTCATTTCGCCATCCATAGAGGTCGGCTTAATGGGGTTTCCACGAGGAAGAGAAGGAAGAGGAAAAGAAAAGGAAAAAAATGAATAAAGAGAAAACTGAGAGAGAATAGAAGAGGGAATAAGAAAAAAACAAATACTGAATTCTTAATTTTCAGTCATCTTCCCAAGCGAATTTTTTGACAGGGACGAAGTGCTTGAAAAAACCCGATTACCAAACGCACTATTTCATGTGTAATATATATTTTAAAAACTATTTTTTAATAAATCAGATATTAATATTTTAATCAATTTCGTACAAGGGTAAAAAGCGCTTTTCGCTTCGATCACCGTTAACTGTGTACCCCCATAAGACAATATAGGAGGTTTTTCGATGGGTTTTTTAATTAAGGGGGGTAAAGTGCAAAACAAGTATTAATAGGAGGGGTTTTTTGCGTTTTACCCAAAAAATTATGTTGCCATTTTACTCTTAAAACAGTAATGTGTTACTACTTTGCAAATTATACTATCAAAGAGTAACATGTTACTGTACTATTTTATCACATATTTTAAAAAAGTAACATGTTATTGTTCTCTACGTAAATTTTTTTTTATATTTTTCTTGGGTGCTAAGAGATTGCAATAACATGTTACTCTTCTCTACATAAAAATGTTTTTTTTTTTTTTTTTTAGGTGCAGAGAAGTTGCAAAAGTATACCTGTGGTTTTCATCGAAAGTTTGGGAGTGGATGAAGATTGGAGGTGGTGAGAATTAGGTTGACTCATTAAGTTTAGTAGTTGTGATTAGAACTTAAAAAAAATCGATTTATTGGTTGATGGAGATGGAGACACCGTTCGTATGGAGAGAGAGAGAGAGAGATAAGACAAATGATATTTTTGTAAGAGAAGGGTAATTCCATCAGTTTGATGTCAAAAGGGATTATAAAGTTAATGAATTTGTTTATGGGGCTATTGTTAAAAATCTCTTATAACATGGGGCTATGACCAAAAATCCCAAGATTTTAACTTCTCACAAGTGCAATTCCTAGCGCAAAATAAATAAATAAATAAAATTGCAATTTACAGTTCCAATCCTCATTTAGCCCTTTCATTTCTTTTCCAGTTGTCTTAAACACCCATCCAGCAAGTCCTCGATCACCATCCCCAATTTGCCTAAAGCTATCCCCAACTCGTCCAATGCCATCCCCCGACCCAAAGCATCCCAACCCTCCAAAACCATCCCCAACTCTCTTTTTTAACACCATTTTCTCTATCTCCAACACTGCCAAACCATCCCCAACACAAGCAAAACATCCCCAACCCATTATAAGATCATCCCAAACACCGGAATATATATATATATATATATATATATATAGGGTGCGGGTCTTTTAAATAAATAAATAAGATTTTATTTTCTTGACTATTGTCTTCTCCTCAACGATGGCGGCAAGTCCGACAACGACGGCTGCTCCTCATTTGGGTTTGGACATGGCTCTCCATTTTTTTTTTTCCTTCCTATGCTCAATGCCGACAACCCATTTCACTGGTTTTCCAGCGAACTTCCCCCCATTTAATTATTTGGAGGAGGTGACCCGAACACCCCCCAAAAAAAATATAATAAAAAATCAGACCCATGAAGAAGAGCATTGAGAGGTTGTTGAGCTTTGAGTCTTTGACCTTTCTTGATCAAACCCATGAAGAAGAGCGTGAAGAGCTTTAGATCCGCCGAATATAGAATTTTAAAAATAAAAAATAAAAATAAAAATAAAAAACAATGAAGAAGAAAATGAGTACGTACACACTTCAGTTCGGAAAAATCAAGCTTTGATCGTCATCGGCCACGCAAAACAATGGCTGCCGTTGGAGGTCAAGCTTTGATTGTTGTCTTCAGAAGAGAATAGAAAATCAGAGTGAACGAAGAAGATGCCTAATGACAGGAAACCCATAGCAAGCCATCGAAAAACAAAATGGAGGTCTATAGCAAGAAAACCATAGCATCCATGGCTAAGGGCAGCAAACCCGCTCAACCATGGCAGTAAACCCAAATAACCATCAAACCCACTCCTCATGAAGAAGATATCGCAGGGGAACATGTCGTCGCCAGAGAAAAGAGGTCACCGAACCTCTAGTTAAACTTGCCAGTGAAGCCTTCGGACGACGATGGCCTGGTCATATATATATATATATATATATGTATGTATGTTTTTGCAAGACAAAATACGTACACAGAGAAGAGCCTAGTGAGGAAATATATCAAGACAAAGACAATTATGGATGGGAATAATAGGATCAAATGTCAAGTTAATATGGAAATGAATCAAGATAGAACATATCAAAAAGGGAGATTGAGAGAAACTTATGGGAAAAAAGTCAAAATGAAGATTTTGATTTATTATTTCATTTTTTATGTATTTCCATTATTATTAATTTTCATATTATTTTCTCTTGTTCTCTATATAATCCACACTAATTTCTCTATATGATATTAGAGCGGGCGATCTACGGGCAAGCGGCACTTCTTGCCATTCGTCAAAATGCCATCTAGGCATTCACTTTAATACTTACTTTTCTCATTTCCTTCAAATTACATTCATCCACCTTAGTGTTCTTCATCCTTCTAAACCTTGTTATAATCACCTACAATATCTTCTTTTTTTTCCTCCAGTTTTATTCAAGTTGAATTGAATAGTGCCTACAATGCCACCATCAAAACCAGTACTACTATGCCACTACCAACGTTATTTCACAAATAACAAGAAACTTTTAATATTGGGATTTTCGGTCTGAGGTTGCAAACTGAAATGAGTATTGGCCTGGATTTTGGCCCAGTAGTGACTTTAACTTGTGTTCATGGAGATCTCTCTCTTCCCACATTATTAAAGTCTCCATATTGCAAGCGTATAAAGGCTTGACCTAGACTTTGGAGTGCCGAGGACTTTAGGTCTATAGAGCTTCTATTGGCTTTAGGAAGCCTCACTATTTCTTGTTATTATTGACCCATTGAGGTCACTTCCAATTAAGGGTATCTAGCTGTAACAATAGTGATATATCTTTCATTACTCGGTATCAAACTCACGAAGATTTTATTTAGAATCTTCATAAGTGTGAGTAAGGAGTAAGGAAATAAATCAAGACAAGACAATCATGGATATTGAGATCAAGAGCATATGAAAATGAATCAAGAGAGTATATCAAAAAAGAAGATTGAGAGAAACTTATGGGAAAAAGTCAAAGGAGATTTTAATTTATTTTCTTTCTTATGTATTTCCATTATTATTAATTTCCATATTATTTTCTCTTGTTCTTTATATAATCCTACTAACGGGTTGATTGTAATCAAGCAATCCATTATGAATGAAATTCAGTTTTTCATTAGAGCCATGCACCTCGATCCACCGTACATCGACTCTCATTCCTTTGGAAGCACTGACACAAACCCCCGGTGAAATGGGTCGCTGCTCCATCTTCTTCCTCCCTTTGTTTTTTTCTTTTCTGTGTTGGTATCCTTTCCATGAAAGAAGAGACTAGAAGACCCAATTTGTGGGTTTTGAGCATAGGAAAATAAATTCAAAAAAAAAAAAGGGCTAGGGGGGAGGAGGATATCCATCCATGGCTGGAGCAAAGTGAACGAAGGAGAGAAGAGAGTAAAGAAAGGAGGACAGCTACGACGAGGGGTTGTTCAATAAATGGAAGGGGGTGAGGAGAATTTGCCAGTCCATTTAAAATGAACAGTGAATCGCACTTGTGAGTAATTAAAATATTTTACCTGACTATTGAAATAAATCAACTTCAAAATTGGTACTTCTATAAATTCCACGGTGATAGGTTGTCTTCCACGCAATTTTCCCGGAGAAGAATTTGCTCCTTGGTGGAGACCCAAAAGCCTCTAAACCATTAGAGACAACCACCTACAACTACCTAAGCTACATTGCAAAGAGACACTGAATACGTGCATGCCCTTTTATTTTCATATTCTATTCTATTAGTAAAGCCTAAACGCCCTTTCACTGGATACATGCCCCTTCCTTTTGATATTCTATTATGAACGCCTAAATGCTCTTTACTTGATAGTAATAAAGACTTCATCGACAATCTTTTCATGGAAATAGTGGCTCGTGAAGTAGCCCACTTTCTTTACAAAAAAAGTTGACACATGCTCCTCTATTTTCCTTGATATTCTATTAGTAGAGCCTAAATGCTCTTTAATTTACTTTCTTTACAAAAAAAAAAAGTGGATACATCCCCCTTTATTATTCCTTTTTTTTTTTTTTAATGAGTACTTAATATTCTATTAGTAAAGCCTAAATGCTCCTTACTTAATAGCAAAGACTTCATCGACAATATTTTCATGGCATCCGAAACCCTTATGGGTATAGATCCTCTCTAGTTGCATACCAACCATTTCTCTTCATTTTACGGCTCGTAATGTCCCATTGAAATCTAACCCAAGCGTGGAGGGAGGGGGTGCCAGAGGGGGCACTTGACCCCCTAAGTGCCCCCTCACTCATTCAAAATTTTTCTTTTCCTATACATATATCTTTATATTCCTAAACCAGACCCTTCTAAACTTTTTTTTGACCCCCCCTTATTTTATAATTGTACTCCCCTGCTCCTCTCTCTTTCCTTCCCTTTATATAAATAACTCTGACCCATTTGTATGACATGTGTTACTTAAATCTAAAAACCATCCTCAACTCCTTCTTGTAAACTGATGTTCTGTACAACAAGAGTACAAGAAATGGTTCAAACTAAGAAAGACATAATATGTCCATTAGTCTACTTGTTTGTGACATTGACATTGATCCTACTCGTTGAGACTGTTATAGTGGAGATAGTGTTTTTTGCTATGAAAATTGTGAAGAGTCGATTGCATAATTGAATGGGAAATGATTAGATGAATAATATTCTATTAGTAAAGCCAAAATGCTCTTTAATTTACTTTCTTTACAAAAAAGTGGATACATCCCCCTTTATTATTCTTCTTTTTTTTTTTTTTTTAATGTTACTTAATATTCTATTAGTAAAGCCTAGATGCTCCTTACTTAATAGCAAAGACTTCTCGTGGCGTCTGAACCCCTTATGGGTACAGATCCTCTCCAGTTGCATATATACCAACCATTTCTCTTCATTTATGGCTCGTAATGTCTCGTTGAAAACTAACCGTTCTCAATCTGCCATATCATCCAATTATTTCTAATGAAAATAGCAAACGGCGTTACATTGCAAACCTAAAATAAAAATAAAAAAGATAGAAAATAGATTTGCAAGAAACATTGTACCCCCAACGACGTAGACATGATAGAGCGAACTGCGAGATCACCAGAACCGTCAACAGTTTTTTACTTGTGAAATGTGCCAATGTCCACGCTAAACTCATTGAAAGGGAAGGAGATGAAGGTGTTATGAAGGGTAAGGGTGTGAAACGAGCTGTAACTTGTCGGCAATAGGGATTTTCCAGCAACCATGCCATCACTGGTGAGAATGACCAGAAATTATTTCTTTCTATTCTCTTGATTCATTGCCCTCTCTCTTTTTATCTCTGTCGCATAGAAAGGTGCTGCCTTCGGCATTCTTTGCTGGACATGGAAGAGACATGGTAACTTCGAATGTTGTTTAATGGCGGCCCACGAGGGGCTGAACGAATGTTTGGTTGGGATGTTAACGTAGTTACTTTGACGTCTCCGTCAGTGGACTAACTTGCTATTAGCTTTTAGGACATTATTAAGATGATTGATGTGGCAAAACCTAAGCCCTTAGATCAATTAAGGATGATGTGTCTCCTGTCTAGCC
The DNA here is from genome assembly GCA_039720395.1 of Liquidambar formosana. NCBI lineage: Eukaryota > Viridiplantae > Streptophyta > Magnoliopsida > Saxifragales > Altingiaceae > Liquidambar > Liquidambar formosana. The sequence continues at coordinate 16,638,490 of CM077822.1, forward strand.
ATGAAATGGAGAGAACCGATGGGAAGGCAACTGGAGAGGATCCAAACCCCTTATGGGTAATTAAGAATCCATCTTATGAATTGACCTTGAATCTTGTAAATTATACATAAAATAATTGTATGAATTTCACAGTGATGCTATTATTTTTGGTCAAAAATAATAGCAATATATAATCTAATATTGCTATTATTTTTAGAAAAAAATAATAGAAAACTCATTAAGTTATTTTTCCAACACTTACATGCTCACCACGTAAAATTAAGTTGCACAGGAAGCTCTTTTAAAAATTGTCATCTCTTATAAGGAATTGCCTTGGAGACACACTCCCCATCAACGACATGCTTTATTATTTTTTTTTAAACAAAGCTTTTCTAAGATAAAAAGAAGATAAAAACAACAAAATAAAACCGATTCTCCAACCCCATTTGGATAGACCAGAAGACTCATCTGGATCATTTGGAGCAAAATAAGAAAAGTCGCAGGTTGCACATGATACAAGCACCTGCTCGGTGCATTGCAAGTAAAGAAGAGAGATCTCGCAGAAAGGGCATACCGAAGGATCATCTTCAGTATTATGTGATGAAGAATTCCATGGAACACTACTTGATGATGAAAAACTTGGCGGAACTGAATGAGACGATGAAGATTGAACGAGGTATCTTGTAGAGCAACAACGGCAGTTGATATACGACCGATTCTTGTTCCCATAATTACACCACTGACCACATATTGGGCATGTCCTACCCCCATATGAAGAAGCCCATGAATCCGCTCCATCTGGAAGTGAATTTGATGATCTAGGTTTTTCGCTTGATGGCCTAAGACCCCATCGTAGATCATAGTCCTGCCTTTTGGATGCCTGCGATAACACATCCCACGCCTCTGAAATATGCTTGAAGGCACCATCCGCCGCCGCTGAACTGTTCGCTTCGGGATGAACCAAAAGCATCAACTTAATGAACCTCTCCCAAATCGTAGGGATGTCGGCCAGAGTGTCTGATATCCCAAGAACAGCATGGAAATCGGTGTCACCATTGGGTTTCTTCTTCATGGCCTGTGTGTGAATTTGGTAAGCGGTTATAAACTTATCAATGCCATCACCAAATTGAGGGTAGCGCTGTTTGGCCATGATGGCTAGCCCTAGAGCTTCTTGAAGCTTTTGGTGCTTGAATTTGTCTTCTGCTTCATCAATTAAAATCTGTGCATCTTCACTGAAATTCTCTGCAGCGTTTGAAGGCATGGTGAAATGTATGGAATATGGAAAGAAGTCGAGAGAGAAGTAAGGATGGAGGGAGGAAACTAGCAAACTCAAGAGATAGTAATGATGTGATGGTTTTGGAATGGGCAGGGGATATCAAGCGTATTAATAAGGGCGGTAAAGTGTTTGCTTCAGACTTAGAGCAGGGATATCAAGCGTATCAACAAGGATGCTAAAGTGTTTGCTTCAGACTTGGGGCAGGGATATCAAGCGTATCAACAAGGATGCTTCAGACTTAAGCTATGGTAAAGGGTTTGGCTCTCTTAACCAATAAAATGTTGACATGGTACGCTAGTAGCCTTTTTCAAAAGCTACCATCCTCAAGAGGCTAGTTATACAATCCCTCTCACTATTTTAGCTGGCCAAACTTTTTTTTTACTTTTTCAAAATACTAGCTACATAGCTAACTATTTTAGCTATTGTCATTTTGTCTAGTAACATTTAACTAAAGCATGTTCATGTACTGGCTGCACCTTTTTTAGTTAAAAATGTGATATTTTTTCCACTCTCTTCACATTATTCCTTCTTTCGATCTCTCTCTACCAAATGCTTAAAGAAATAAAGATTATTAATAAAAAATTTAAAATAGTTAAAAAGTGACTAATGTCTGTAAAGTATTGGATACCTAACTAGCTACTTAAAAAAATGCCATATTGCTAAGTAACTAAAAAATAATTAGAACCCTTGGAGATAATCTAATAGAGCTACAACAAATTTAAAATTTTGCCGAATAAACTAATAGAGCTACACCAAGCACTCTGTACATCTTGGAACAAATATATGGTTAAGAAGTTGATTGACCTTACTATTAAATGGAAAAGAAAAAGGAAAAAAGGCAATTTGTTCGGATGGTCAGGTCTTAGGACCACTTTTTTGCTGTTTTTCTTTTCAATTATTTTTTTATTTTATTTTTTCCAAAAAAGGGGATTTACACCTTTGAACAAACTAATTTTGGAACATGAGTAAAGCTATTGCCCATTGCACATTAGGTAAGGCCCATGAAAAACATGAGGTCATTGTTAACAATCATATCGCCAAACACTGCATGTATATAAGAAAAGGGAAATGCTAGTTGTCACGACTCAAATTAATTAAGCTGTGATCAATAGTAATAAAATGAGCTTTATTTTAATAAATTCTTTGATAAAACATGGATGACACGTGTCAAAATCTCAACCATTTTGACAATTTCTCCTTTTTCGGACATGACCCATCCATAGATAGGATATACCATCATAAAACCTGTTTTAAAAAAAGATCCACTCATAAAAATTTCCTATCATCCATAAAAGCGGTATCATCCCATGCATCGCATTCCACAACCACGCAACCATAAATAATTAAAATTACAACCCGGATTTAAATTACATGTAAATTGGCCATTGACCCGAATTAAAACCAATTGATACATATTCCTTCTTATGAAAATACATTAATAATTAACATAATGAAATTTCCATTAAGAGCATCTTCCGCCTATGATTGCATAAACCAATCCTTGGATTATCTAAAAAACATTTAAAATAATAGGCGTGAGTCCGACGACTCAGTAGATACAATTTAACATAGTAAATTACAGCAATAATATAAATAAAACCAATTATATCATTTAAAACAAAATATACTAACCAATTATATTATAAATCCAAAATAAGTTATAATCCATAACTTAGAACGAATGATGCATAATACCCAATGCATGTGACTCATGTCCATTTTACAATAATTCCATTAATTATCGACCACTCCCATAGGAGTCTTCGCGCGAAAACGGAGGATTTAAACCCAACCTCCAAGAGGACAACACAAGGGTTCCTACTTGGAACCGAAAAGTAGCCCCTGATTCGGGAACACAAGGGTTCCTACCTGGAACCAGAAAGTACCCTAGGACCAAAAGAATGGAAAATACCGCAAAGTCCCATTGACTGCAAGTAGTCTAATTCCAATGACCCCTTTTTATGCAATACCTTTACCCAGTATTCATTAAGTCCATTTAATGCCTGATTATGCCAAACATGCAGTGCGATAAACCATAAAATGATTTTTAACCAAAATCATCTCCAAGATATGCTATATAACCCATAATCAAATAACATCATAATTATACCCAAAATTATGATAAACAACATAAACTCTTATTATGATTATAGCCATGAAATCATAATCGAAAACATCAATTAATATGGAAATTAACCATAAAATCCATACATCTCTATTCTATAGAATGTATAAAATAAGCCAAGCTCGTAAATAAACATAATTTCCAATTTATGTTATCAATTACTTAAAGTTCTATTTCAAGATTTATTCCACAATTCATTTATATACATATTATAGGCCCAAGAATACCAAATACGATGATAGTATATACCATATTATCATGTCAATAGTTTAAACTTATGTAAATTGCACCTACCTCCATGAAACGTGTAAAAAAATGCGATCTTGATGTTATGGGTGTGTAAATCCAAGCCTAGGATGCACATGTAAGCCCCCAATCCAAGCCCTAGCTCCCAAATGCCATGCTTGATGCACTACAACAAAAAACGGCATTTACGGCGTGCAAAAAACGCCGTCTATGACTTTCCACGGCGTACATTGGTACGCCGTTAGGTGCAACGCCGTGGAAGGTCCATGTTATCCACGGCGTGCATTTCACGCCGTAAATAACCTTATCCACGGCATTTTCACGTACGCCGTAAATGATTATTCACGGCATTTTTAAGCACGCCGTAAATGATTATGCACGGCATTTTTAGGCACGCCATAAATACCTTTTGACGACATATGAAGGAATGCCGTGAATATATTTTAATGGCATTTTTATGCACGCCGTAAATACCTTTTAACGGCATTTTATGCATGCCGTAAATACGTTTTAATGGCATACAAAGAAATGCCGTGAATATATTTTAACAGCAGATTTGAGCCCGCCGTAAATACCTTTTAACGGCATTTTAGTGCACGCCGTAAATGCCGTTTAATGGCATGCAACAAAGACATGAATAATGCTATCCACGGCATTTTATAGGCCGTAATTGACTTTTCATGGCAGACAGTTTGCACGCCGTTAATTTTATTATTATTTATTTCTTAAATGGCTGGCATTCAGTACACCTATACCTAATAACATTGGAGTCTTCACCCACACAGTAGTTAATTACAAGTAATTTGCCATTTTGCAATATCATAGAAGCTATAAAAGACTAAGGGATGCGAACCTTGTTTGAAAAAACATATGAATATATAAAAAAAGGCATCCTAGAATTTGGGAGCCGCATTGGGGATGTTTCATTTTTTCCTTCAAACCCTTGATGACAATATATGTTAATTAAGTGATAGCATCAAACAAATGCTTTCTTGACCTTAGTAATAATAATAAATAAAAATCTGTCTTGACAACCTTCACATGTACTTAGATAGGTCCCACTAAAACCAATGAATTTGTCACCAGTAAAGAGAACACAATGCTTATTAATTCTTAGATCTCCATATGCATGAAAGAGCACCATACAAGAACTACAATAAGGGTAGATTCAGAAAATTTACAAATGATACTCCATTTCCTAAACAATCAGAAACTTTACAAGCAAAAAAGTTTTCTAACCATCCTTATTTTTAACTCCTTAATAGATAGTTCAAATCATCAAGAATTCTACTATTTCTTTCATTCCAATGCATCCAAAAATTAGGATGAGGTACCTTCATGATTCAACTTGTCTATGCTATGCCTATACTTGGTAAAAGAAAAGTTAGCCTCTTCCTGTCAATATTAATACAAATTTGTCTAAAAACCATTATGAAAAAGAACATCACTAGTTTGATACTGGCACTACCAAGACTAAAAAGGTGAATCCATCAAAACACACTAAGGAAATAGTTTGGGAATTTCCAGGATTCCTGTAAACTATGAAGAAAAGAACAATATCCCCAAAAAAAAAAACATTAAAAATTCTTACAAAGATGTCTTGACCTATCCACGCAAAAGATTTGCTTCAAAAAGCTACCCAAACAACTCCAAATGCTATGCAGAATGGAGAAACAGCCAATGTAAGATATATGAAACAGCTCCAAAGAAGGGTACTTTGACAAATGAGTGTCCAGCATGTTCAAACCATCTGAAACTATATATTTCTAGTTGTCAGTTACATATTTTTAAAAGTTTTATCACAAACTAATCAATCAACAGCCAAAAACTCAGATAAATAATAAATATGTAAAATAGATTAGACAGTCTAGCACAATGTAATCTTGGCTTGAACCTGAAGAAAATAGTGATTATTGAAAGTATATCTAACAATGGAAATCATTATTCTAAGCAACCTTAAGCCACCTTTATTACAAGTTAAAAAAAAAAAAAAGAATTGACATTCATATCTTACCAATACTTACTGGGAAATGTGATTTGATGCTATTTTTATTGATTAAATGTCAGCAATTTCTCCAAAATGTCAGCAATAATAAGGGCATTTGTCTAGAAAAAAGTTTTCTAGAGCCCTTAAACTCCACCAACCTTTTGATAATGTACAACTAAAAGATTAAATCCCCTTTTGGACAACTATGCCCTTATTATTTCGTTAGAAAGTAATTATATCCCCTCCCACGTTCCAAGGAAAGCAACCATTCTCTCTCTTCTTCCTATCACAGCAGCAGTAGCACTCTCTCCCCTCCCCAAAACAACACGTAACAACCTCCCTCCCCCTCTCTCCTCTTCCGGTCTCAACCTTTACAGCAGCAATAGTATAAGAGACTTTTCTCACCTACAACAAACAACATCCTCCCTGCCTTCTCTCCTCTCTTCTTCTCCCCTCTTCTTGTCGGAGCATTACTTTTCCACATGCACAAGGCAACATTACTCCTCCCAAAAACAACACACGACACCCTCTCCTCTCTCCTCTTTCGAGATGAGCTTCTTCCATAAACACAACCAAGCACTACATCTCACCATCCCAAAAAAAAATGAGGAGGAAAGAAAATAGAAGGAAAAGATAAAATCATATCAAGCCAAATTATTCCAATTCTTCTTTTTCTTCTAATTTTCCATTGCAACCAAATAAAGAAAAGTAGATTTCCTTATCTTTTATTTTTTTTTCCTTGATAAAATCCACAAACCAAATAGAGCCTTGGTGTATTATTCGCCGGATTAGTTTAGGGTCCATCAAAAGTAAGTTTACTTGACACTTCATTGTATGTATGTGTTCAAATATTCAATTGATTTGGCTTTGAGCTCTAATAGTGCCAAGAGCCAAGAGCTCTAAGTGCCAAGAGCTCTAATAGGTAAGCATTGGAGACCTTATGTAACAAATAACTTGTGTGCCCCAAGAATTACAGGACTCTTTAAGTTCAATCAAAACCTCAAAATTTAAATTTAAAAAAAATCTTTCAAAGCCAAATCAATTGAATGGCCACGTATATAAACAAAGGAAGTATGCACGTACCATGATAACAAAGCTACTAAGCAAGTCTACAGGCCCTGTAAACATGGAGAGATTAAAAATCTCAGTATTTATCACAAAAGAATGTCCAAATAATCAGAGACAAACTAAATTCTACAAGTTCATGCCTCAATCCAATGGATGTACTCTTAATAAGTTTTTACTATGCAAGCATCCTTATACAAAGATAAAACCATAGGGATAGTAACTAGCAATCGTACTATGGATATGGATATGACACATTAAACTAAATAATCCTTTTACAAGATACATTAAACTAAACAATCTATATGCATTTCCAAAATTCCATCCAATTACCTACTTGAGTAATTCAATCAATACTTAATGAAAGATAAAACCATTACCTCTAATATATGTCAACCTTCCATGACAATGTATTTTATTGGCCAAGCTGTTGTACTACCTTCTGCTTCTTTAATTGTATACAACTCTTTGGTGGATCGAAATAGTGGCACATCTACTAGACAGTGATTAACCCATACTTTCCAACAATCTGGTCCCAATGGCACATGATGGACATTTGATTGAGGGTCTGTCGATGCAATTGAAGCTTCTGCCACTTCTTGTCCTGAACCCACCCAATGCAATAACTTGCATTTCGCATCAATTTGGGGTAGGGCTTCTCGTGAGCATCCTTCTAATCCCACACTAACACTCTGTGGCTATCACGAATAAAAAATATGATAAGCAAGAAAACCAGCTCCATTTCCATAAGTACAAAATTTCTATTTAAATAATTATACAAATTTACCTTAGTAGCTGATACATTAGCATTGCCTGTGTTATCAACATTGCCTATGTTCTCAGCATTGGATCGCTCACTCTATAAAAGATGCAACTGAGAATTTCAATAAATTCAAGGCAGACATATATACACACATGCACAGACACACTAACACTTGATAACTTTTACATTAAAAAGAATGCAATATTTATTCATATGAGATATATACGAATAGACATCTTTTACCTCAATTGGGCTGCTGCCACTTGGTCTAGCTATCAACTTCTCCACCAATTGTTCAAGTTGAATTACCCTATTTTGAAGTTGTCTCATAGTTCCACATTTTTCAATTTCTGCATTCACCTTAGATGGTGTGGCCCCAAACCCCATCCCTCGAACCCAACCTCAACGTTCGGGCCCGATTACCTTAGCAACTGCATCATCCTTTATATTGTTTGTAGGCTCACGAGGGACTTCTTTCATTTTTTGCTGAAATCATATATACATGCATTAAGTGTTCAAACTGTTTTTTTAGTTAAAAAAACAAAAGAGATGCAATTTTTTACCACAATTTCAGCAACTATGTCATTTATAGGCTTCCCTTTTCCACCATCCTTTGAATGGCCACGTATCCAAACATCCATTCGTGACACCTCTTCAGGATTTTCAGCTTCTCTTTTCTACAAAAACATAAACAATAAAGATTTCAAACCACTTCTTTTTTTTCCCCATATTCATACTTCCAATTCTAGAAAGTTCATCCTATGAATGTTTAATGTATTACCATGTCATCTTCTAAGCGAGCATATCCATGTCGACTCATGGTATGAGGAAGGTCTTGCTTCTTCCTCATTTCTTTGAAATTTTTACTCTTCGCCTATAAAACAAACAACCTTCATAATGTTAATTATATGAAACAAAAATTTTCAGTTGAATGTACTTGATATCATATTTTACTTACCTCAAAGTCTTTTGATAATCTTTGCTTTATGAAAGATGCCCACTCATCCGATGTTAAGTTATCGGGTTTGGCAAGTGCAAGTTGCCTTGTCCCATCCTCACATTGGACAAGATTTCTAATCATTTTTGTTAATAGGGATTTGTAGTCCCTTAAGTGTTTGCCCATCTTTTGAACAAGTGTTTTCCTACGGTATTCATCTACACAAAATTTTTGCTGCATACACATAAGTTGCATAACATTGAAAGTTAAACTGTGAAAATGAAAACATAAAGTAAAAAAAATAATATACACACAAGTCCACAAAAACTATGATTGCATGCATAAACAAAATGATAATGCCATCTCCACAAAAACTATTAAACATATCAGAGAAGAGCTAGATGTGGAACACACAAGTCTAGTAAGGAAGAAACCCACAAATTTTTTTTTGCCTAATGCCCAGGAGAAAAGAGGCATATCTTGTTTAAAACAATATAGCAGCCCAAAACCCCAAAACCTACCATATATAATATTCTTTGTTTTCTTCCTCTGAGAAATCCTCCTCATGCATAAAAAAATAAAATAAAATAAAACTTATGTTTGCATGCATAAACAAAATAATATACACACATACCTGAAGACAAGCCCATAAAGCTTGCTCAATGGAATCTGGGAGGCTTGACCAACGTTCTAGTGTAACTTTTACATTCTCCCTTACCAATGCCCCAAGAAAAGTAGACATTTTTATAGATCCTTCACCTATTGGTTGAGACCGTTGATTAAACTCAACTTCAACCGCTTTTCCTTTGTCTTTTTGTCTCAATTTATTTGGGCCTCTACCTTTTTTCTTTGGCTTTTGGGAGTCATTGGATTCTCCTTCCGTATTAGGAGCTGCATTTGATGGAGAATTCGGAGATGCATTTGATGGAGTACTAGCACTAGGAGCTTCATTTGAAGGAGAATCAGAACTCTCAGCTGATATCCTAATGCTACCACTCCTTCCCTCATTAACAGTGGCTGCAATAGCAGCTTCTTGCTGCTTCTTTGACCTTTTCTCTCCCTTCTTAGAGCTCTATGTAATTAAATAAAATTAGAAGCTTAACAATCAATCAATAATAATAAGTTGTCAATAATGAAATTTAGCTAAAAAGATCAGTGGGGTACTAGAAGAAATAAATTAAAATATTAGAGAATGTTATACCATTTGAAATTAATCTATTCATACAAAAAGATTTATAGTTCATTATCTCTAAACAAAATGTGCTAATGCATTATTGCAAGTTCAATAGTCCAACTCAAACTACAAATATAGTTCAATGATCGCAAGTTCAATGGTCTACGTATCAGTTATATACTTTGTGGCCCACTAATTGAATATGTTGATGAAAAGAATGCCATAAAACATCAAAATAGTAAAAACCTATATGAAGTAATAATAATAAGAAGAAGAAGTTTGACCATACTTCGCCAGATTCAAAAACCTTTCGTTTCTTAGCCATATTGCTTCTTCAGGTGTAGTTTAAAGTATTTGTCACAACCTGTAATGCACAAACAATCGAATTAGAGTTGAAAATAATACACAAATAAACATATATATATAGATAGAGAGAGAGAGAGAAGGAGATAGATAATACAATTAGTGGCTTGTTACAAAATATATATATAATGCAATTTTATTCTAACAACATGTTAATCTCTTAAACAAAACCATAAAAAGACAATATTTATATCATACTAATATCATAAAAAACTTATCCCTTGAGTAATGTTCAAAAACAACTTAATTATTACACATCAAACACCTCTATGCTCTCACAATCCTGCCTTACATAAGGTTCATCTTTATTAACAATGTTCAAGTCAAGTCTAGATACATCAAGTGGTGTGGATGGCATATAAGCTGTCTCATCATACATCTCCAACTCATTAAAACCTCTAGGCGGTGCTCTTAGTACAACATGCCAAGTTGATGTATCACTATCTTTAGAATAAAACACTTGTTTTGCTTGTGATGCTAGAATGAATGGATCCTTTTCAAATTGGTTATGCCCTTGGCGGAAATTAACCAATGGAAATCCATCTTCAACTTTGACATCACTTCCAATATTTGCCCAATCACATTTGAATAGAGGGACTTGAAACTTATTGTAATCTAACAAAATAATGTCTCTTATACGCCCATAGTACGCAATCTTTTCAACAACTTGTGTAGTGTCTCTTGCACTTGATCGACAAATAGTTTCTGCTTCAATGGAAACACCACTATTTTGTGTGGATCTTTGGACATCCAATGTGTGAAATCGATGTCTATTGATGACATAGCCTGAATATGACATCGCATGCTTTCTAGGCCCACGTGCAAGCCACGGTAATGTGCTTGACACATTATTAGCACTCATTTGCACCTTTTCTGCTAGCCATTCACAGAAAGTCTCGGTATGTCTCTTTTGTGCAAGAGTTTCATCCTTTGCAAGACGCCAATTCAAACGCTTAAGCTCCTCCACATGCATTCTAATAAGAAAGTAAAACAGTTAGCCAAGTGTATGATGTTAGTAACTAAAAACTACTAAAATATATATTTTTTGGGTAAGTAAATTACAAAAATATTATCATCATGCATACTCTATATATGGTTCGACTTCTGCGCTATTTCTTAACACATAAAGATGAGCACTTCGTAGCACATCATCAGTCATGGTCAGTTCATGCCCCTTAGAAATTGGATGCCCTTCTACTATTGTTTCATGTTCAAAATCTTCATTACGGTTATGACGGGTGCCTATTTCAGCTGCTTGTTTCATGTACCCACTACAAAACCGCATGCACTCTTCAGCTAAATAGCATTCTGCTATGCATCCTTCAGGCCGTGCACGGTTTCGAACATATCCTTTGAGTACCTTCATAAATCTAAATAATAATAGAAAATAAATGATAATTTTCAATGTTAATTGCATTAACAACTGTTGAATAATACACTAGTACAAATAAAGTAATATATTAGTGTATTATATTACCTCTCAAATGGATACATCCAACGAAATTGAACCGGTCCACATAAACGAGCTTCTCGTCCTATGTGAACTGTTAAGTGAACCATAATGTCGAAGAAAGATGGAGGGAAGAACCTTTCCAACATGCATAAAGTCTCAGCAACATCATCTTCAAGGGTTTCCAATCTATTTCTATCAATAACCCTTTGACATATTTCATTGAAAAATGCACATAATCGAAATATTGCAATCCTTGGTCCCTTTGGCAACAGTCCTCTTAATGCCACTGGCAACAATTGTTGCATTAAGACGTGACAATCATGAGACTTGAGACCTAATATCTTGTATTCTTCTAATGAAATACAATTACCAATATTGGAACTATAACCATCTGGTAACTTTAAGTCCCGCAACCTTTTACAAAAAACATATTTCTCTTTCTTTGATAGTGTGTGTGGTGCTGCCGGCAAGAGATGCCTATCATTTCCTTTATCCTCGGCATGCAATTCATGCCTAATGGACATTTCTTTCAAATCTCTACGAGAATTAAGCCCATCCTTTGACTTGTTCTTGAGATGCAGAAGTGTGCCAATAATGCTATCACAAACATTCTTCTCAATGTGCATTACGTCCAAGTTATGACGCAAAAGTAATGCCTAAAAAATCAACAACATAAGATATATTACATTTAAATATAAAAATAATGAACTATATATATTAGAAATTGATAAGGAAAAAATAGATTTACTTTGAATGAATTAACTTACATCCCAATATGGCAAGTTAAAAAATATGGATTTCTTTTTCCATGGCTTTTGCCCAGTAGTCGGTTTTATCTTCACCACCCTTCTCCTAGTTCTCTTCTTTTTGTTCTTTCCCAAATCATTTGGAGCCACCTGTTTTCTTTTCTTTCCCCAATCATTGTCAATATCTTTGACTGCATTTAAAACTTCTAAACCAGTCAATACTTTAGGCTTTCCCCGATTTTCATGCTTTCCATCAAACCAACTTTTTTTCTTTCGAAATGGATGATTAGGTGCTAAATACCGCCTATGGCACATGTATGCAAACTTATGACTCCATTTCAACCATTCTGAACATGTGTCAACACTGCATATGGGACAAGCTAATTTTCCTTTTGTGGGACATCCAGCTAAGTTTCCATAAGCTGGAAAATCATTTATTGTCCACATCAAAATCGCCTTTAAATTGAACATAGATTTACTAAAAACATCATAGACCTCCACACCATTATTCCACAATTCTTTTAAATCATCTATAAGTGGCTCCAAATATACATCTATGTCATTCCCTGGTTGCTTTGGCCCTGGGATAAGTAATGTCAACATCAAATTTTCTTTCCCCATGCATATCCACGGAGGGAGGTTATAAGTAACCATTATCACTGGCCAACAACTATATCTAGAACTAAGATCTGCAAAGGGATTAAACCCATCAGTTGCAAGACCAAGTCTAAGATTTCGCGAATCTGAAGCAAAAGAAGGCCACTTTTTACTAACTATATCCCATGCCAACGAATCAACCGGATGTCGCATCTTGCCATCTTGACTTTTGTGAGTTGAATGCCATGTTAATTGTTCTGCCTTTTCAGGTGACATAAATCCTCCTAAGTCTTGGTATTATGGGAAAATAACGCAAGACCTTTGCAGGAACTCCTTTTTGAATCTTATTAGTTCGTGGGTCTACTTTCCATATTGAAGAATTACATTTCGGACATGTCTCAATAAGCTCTTTCTCATTTCTAAATAAACAACAATCGTTCACACAAGCATGGATCTTTTCATAACCTAGATCAAATGCCTTTAGTAACTTTTTTGTTGAATAAATAGAATCAGGAAGTGTGTTATCTTGAGGTAGCATGTCACGAAGGATCTCAAGAAGGTCATTGAAACTCTTGTCAGATAGACCATTCATAGCTTTATGCTTGTATAAAACTACAGTTGCTGACAACTTTGTGTACTTTGAACAACCCGGATACAAAGGAGTTTCAGCATCATCCAACAAAGGTGTGAACTCTGACTCTCTTCTTTCATTTGTAGGTTGTGTAACATCATCCTCTTGCATAAACACATCTCTATACATTCTATAAGTATCTGGCATTTCAACATCTTCATGCCGTGTAGACACAATAGGAGATTCCCCATGAAAGACCCAAGTAGTGTATGTAGGATCCATTCCTTTTGTTACTAAGTGCTCATGCACTTTCTTATAATGTTGGTGACGTAAGTTTCGACAAACTAAACAAGGGCATATGATCTTCTCTGGGCTGCCTGCCCTCTCATGAGCCATTTTGGCAAATTTCCCTGCTCCATCTTTGTACTCCTCTGAATTTCTACAAATTATGACTCACAAATTCATTATGTCGATTATGTAAGTATGTAATATCTAAACTACTATTTATGACGCACATTAAAAAGGGGGGGAAAAAAAAAAGACCTTGGAAATTTAATCCATTCTTTATCCATCGGGATTGGCCTGATTGCTAGCACCGGCCAATAAGTACCTACACTTACTGACATGTTAGATTTTTTGGATTAAAATACATTTGCATGATAAAGGCATAATAACAAAACAAGAATGATAGCCAAGATACCTTTACTATATACAACTCAACTAGAGTTATCATCTTTAAAGACAAAACATTGATACAAATTACAACATTGAACAGAATGTTGATTCCAAACATGCCAGAAATTGGTTTTCTAATTTCTTGAATGTGTAATATATAGATTTTCCCATAAGTAATAATAACTTCTAAAACAACCCTCTAAAAGCAGAGATCTCTTTTGAAAAGGCAAAACAAACCTAAGCTAGAGTCCTCACAAATTAAGTCCATGTCAAATTAATATGAATAAGTTGGTCAAGCTAAATAAATAATTGAATTTAGCTTAAATAAATAATAGATGTTAAGTTCCTTGAACTTCAAGTTCTGTTATAATATAAAGAATATTGTATGTTTCATGCATATAACAACTATATAAAGATGAAAATGGGAATAGCTCAGCTAGTAATCACACATCATTCAAGGGCCATCTATTATAGCCAAAGAGGTCAATGAATCAATTTTGATTAAGTTCCTAAAATATCCATCCCTATATATGGTATAAATTACACATAAAAATATTTGCCAATGTGGGCAAAAATGGAATACTAAAAAAATATATGCCAATCTTTATGGGACGAAGGGAGTATATATGAATTTAAGTGTGGTAAATAGCAAGTGAGCAGGAAAAATTACAGCCGCGGCAGCATCTTTCACTTCAATGGACTCATGGCTCGACCATGTGCTTAGGGTTTTGTGAACCCATTCTTCTAACTGAGGAAGTAGCTTTTCTTTGAGGCTCTTAGCACCAAAGTAACTCAAAGTCAAGTTTCTTACATATTTGTGAATATAGGCCCCATCTAGCCTAGACTCTCCTTGTTTGAAGGCCTTTGCGTATAAATCCAAGTACCATGATTCAACTAATTTCCCTTCTTGTTAAAAGATGAAATGGTTAAATTCCGGGTCAGTAGATACTACGATGGCACGACCCGCCACATTAGTTCAAAAGATTGACCCATATCTGAAAAATAGTTATAATTAAAGGGAAGGTAAACTTTAATAATATAAAGTTCAGTAGGTCAAACGTTTGATTTCCAATATTTGCATGAAAACTTCAGTCTTTCTTGTTCTTGTTGCAACGAGTAGAATCACTATAAAACATCAAAAGATAAAACAAACTATATACACATCAGCAATTTTATTTGCTTCTCTATATACACATGATTAAACTTAATATCTATATTATTCTCAAAAATAACATTTCTACAATCAGTAATTATACTATATTAAAGATGTGTTACCTTTGTAGTCTCTTTCTGATAAAAGGTGAAACATCTAAGGAATAACTGGATCAATATTATCACATTGCCTAGGTGAAAAATTCTGAAGTACAACAGAGCTGGATAAATTAGTCAATATCCCAATTATAGGGCGGTCTGCACTCAAGTTTTGGAACTCAACCACTAGGTATAACTCCTTATACAAGTGTACAATGATGGTACACTTGTTTACTTGTTTTGTTCAAAATTTGTCATTTCGTTCTGATGTCATGTTTTGTATGATATTCAACGCATAAAGCCAGCATGTTGTTTGATTTTTCATTGATCATCATCTTCAAATTATATTTGATCATTTTACACGGTTGGAACATTGCTAGGGAAGAATGGAAGATATGATTGTTCATCAAAAAATTCTCTATGAATTTCTGCTTTGCTGAATTGTTGAGTTAACTACATCCCTCCCTGAATTTTTTATATGTTCCTAAGACTGTTTCACTTTCCTCATATAGGTTTTGTTCATTGCACCTGTTCACGGAAAAAGTAAACCACTTCTGGCATATTCAAATGTTGCCACAGAAGTAACTAATACTATTCAAAATGTGGAAGTTCTAGAAAAGAATGGTGAAACTCACAATCATGCCTTAGACTTGTTTAAAACTCGACTTGAAAATATTGTAAGACGACCCCGAAAATCAGATTCAAAGGTATGACCTTACTGAGAGATAATCACTCAAATGACGGCACATCTTCAAGATTTGGAAGTCTGGATAATTGTTTTGCTAGTGAATGCAGATCAGACGGGAGTCTAGGACCAAAAGAATGCATACTTATGCTTGGGTGGCGCCAAGATGTTGCAGAATTGATTAAAGAATATGATAATTATCTTGGACCTGGTAGTGTATTGGTATGCTCGTATATTCATTTGGCAATCTTCATACTATGTCTACTATATATATATATATATAGTAGACAAGGGGCTGTCATTTGATTATATATATATATATATATATATATAACTTTGATTTATGTGAGATACTAATATTTCACAACATTTTCATAATAATAAATTTGATTCCTTTCCTTTTCATACATTTTCTCAACAACCAAATGGACCCATATTGCTTCCTCAAATTAGTTTTAACAAATTTATCAGCAATCCATGAACAAGTTTTCTCTATGAACTATAGAACCCAAAACAAAACAAATCAATAATTAAATGAATAAAGCCATATCCAAAGCAATTAATTCACATTAGATCAAAATTTACACATTAAAGGGTTGAACTCCAGAATGAAACCAGACTTCAAGGAACACAACCTGCTCAATAATATTTCACAACATATTTAATTAAAACCCAAATGAAGAAGATGACAGTAAAACAGATCCACAAAGACAGAGTGTGTGAATAAATACATATACATGTGCATATATATTTATAGAGAGAGAGACAGAGCACACATGCCCACTTAGGATAGTAAAGCAGACTATATATTAAGAATAAAGAAGGCAAGATACACCTAACAGAAGCACAGGACCAAAAAAGAAAAACACCCAAACCCACAGCTGTACCCAAACTCATAACAAAGATAAAACAAAGTAAAACGCCCAAAACACCAACACCTGAGCACGGAAGCACAGCACAGCACAGCACCAAAGCATAGAAAAACACCTGATGAGTAGAGACGAGAGCCCAACAAATAAAAGTGAACAGTGAACAAAAGCACCGCACCCATAACAGCCAAACACCCAACACAGAACACCCAATCCCCGAACGGTGATGAAGAAATATCTCAGCTAAATTGGACTACCAAACTAGCTTGCATATATCATCATCTAAATCATAAACACAATGAGCAATTGGGATAGTAAAGCAGACTACATACAAAGAAAAACCTACAAATCCACCCAAAGGGAACCAATAACCCACAGAAACAGAGGAAGTAAAACACCAATAGTAGCCCCGACTTTGAGAAGAGAGACGACAGCCCAAACATTCACACCCTCTCATCGATTTACACAGCCTAGCCATTTCTATAAACAAGAAAACATAAACCAGACAGAGAGAGAAAGAGAAAGAGAGTACCGTGAGAAATCGCCCCAAAGCTTCCGCTCCAAATCGTCCCAAACTGCCCCAAAGCTTCAGCACCAAATCATACCCAATCGCACCGAATCGCCCCAAAGATTCAACACCAAAATCGCCCCAAATCTTCAGCCGAGCAAGAGCCCTAATTCTTTCCCTTTCTTTCTACAGTGACGAGCCCTAGTTCTTTCCCCTCTCTGGTGGCGAGCCCTAGTTTTTTCCTTCTGTCAACACTAACGATGGAGTTGAGACATAAAAGTGAAAAGGGGCAAGTACCTAGGAAACAAAAGGGCAAAAATGTGGGAAAAAAAAATCCCCCGCGCAACTTTCCCCCTCACGAGCGCTTATGTTTCCAGTCACGAGCGCTTGTGTTGAGAAGCCGTGAAAACGAGTTAAACAAGCCGTGAAAATTGACAACATTAACGGCGTGCAAAGGAAGGCCGTAAAAAATCTTATCCACGGCGTGTTATTCATGTACGCCGTTAATACGGTCCTATCTCCTTACATCTACAGCATTCAATTTTGGCACGCCGTAAATAACCTTATTAACGGCATGCCATATGCGCACGCCGTGAATTTGACGCCGTTAATACTCATTTTTCTTGTAGTGATGAAAATAATGGAGATTCCAACTCCAAAATGGGACCAAACCTCACAAAGACCATGAATAAACACAAAATGTAAGGATATGATAACTCAATCCCAAAAGAAATGAAAACCCCAACTTTATACATGAGAAATTACCTCCCAAATCCGAAATGGAGGTAAACCATGAGTGAATCCAAGCTAGAATGTCGAAATCCAAGCCCCTTATACACGAAAACCCATAAAAATGGAGGGAGAAACTCTTTCTCTCTCCACTGTCCCCTCTCTCTTTCTCTCCTATCCCCTCTCTCTCTATTTGGCTGGAAAGAAGGAGAAGGGTTTAGAATTTCATAGGTAAAAGGGTTTATATAGAAAAAGGGGGCAAAAAGTCATTTTATCCCTTTATTAAAACTGTCTGCCGACACTTTCAGATGGCTGAAAAATATTTTCAACCGGCTGAAAGTGCCCAACACAAAATAATCCTCTCTGGAATTTTTAATCGGCTGACATGAACTTTCAGCTGAAAGTGCCCAACACAAAATCATCCTCTCTGGAATTTTCAATCGGCTGACATGAACTTTAAACCGGCTGAAAGTTCATGTCAAAATCTCATTTCCAAATTTTAGTACAAAATCCGTCTTCCGACAGATTTTTCTAAAACAAATATGTGTGGAATCCAATCCAAACATGCTAATAAAATCTCATAAAATCACCAATGTCTTATAATATTATAAACTCTCATTACCGCCAAAAATTATCCTTTAAAACGAAGATTTACGAAAATTCACTTTTTTCCCAACACTTAGCCAAATTTCAGCAGCTTAAACCCTTAAGTTGCAAATAAGGCCAAACGCACACCTAAAATGATTGATGCATAAAAAAAAAAACATCAAAACACATCTAACATCATAATATCATACACATGCATTACCCATGCATGAAGTCATGCGCCAAATCAAGGGATTAACTACGTTAACCATAGATTAAGCCCTTAATACCCTATTTAAAAATTACAGATATTACACTAGTTAGCCCCACACTTTGCCCTACACTTTACCCTACTATGAGAGAATAAAAAGGTAAAATTGTGGGACCCACTAATATGGTTGAACCCTAAAAATTGAAACAACCCCTATTCTCT
Source organism: Liquidambar formosana (assembly GCA_039720395.1). NCBI lineage: Eukaryota > Viridiplantae > Streptophyta > Magnoliopsida > Saxifragales > Altingiaceae > Liquidambar > Liquidambar formosana. Next base: position 16,657,507 of record CM077822.1, read on the forward strand.
CATAGGAGGACAATTCATTTATATTTTTCATTATTATGAATAAACACAATTGCCTTATTTTGTATCTTCAAATGGTGACTGGCACACGAGGAGAGTGGGAAATCGAACCCACAGCCTTCTACTTTTTGAGGGGCAAGTCCTTGGAAGCAATGTGAATCTGAACCTACGACCTTCTAGTTCTTGAGGAGTAAATCCCAAAAATCACTGGAAAATTCCACCAAAATTCATGTGGTGCAAGATTCCTCATAAACGCATTATAGATGTAACTGTGATGTGAGAGCAAATACATTGCTTTCCCAACTCTGCCAGCCATTACAAAGCTTCCCATGTAGTAATTCATTAACTGGAACAATTGGCCATTGCGTCGAATGATCCTTTCTGCTAAATATATTGAGTTATTTGTGATGGTAAATGGATGCAACTCATTTGCAGTTTCTATTTCTGTTGTATATTATGAATAGGAAGCCCATACTTCAAATTTCCTCTAAATCGCAAAGACCACTTGCTCCTAGCATGATTCTCACGTATGGTCCTTTAGTTTTGGGGAGCAAGTATGCTGGGAGGCATATCACTAATCTAGTAAAATTCCAAAATGCAGGGATTTGTCAAGTTATCCTCGCATTTTGGAACTTTAGCAAGAGCCCATCAAAGCTCAAAAATTTCTTTATTCTTTTGCCTTTTGACCTATGAATAAGAACATGATTTCAACTGTCTAGTGACAATAAATTTCCAATGACTCCCAACAGAGTTTATTGTGCCCAGCCCATCCAAGTTTTTTTGAGACAAAACCCCTTTTTATTTTTGAAAAAAGAAGCAAATAATGGCAACGAAACAAATGGCCTTGTCTTAGGGGTTTAAGACCCACGTATAGGTGGGGTTTTTGTGTAAGGTTAGACTACCCTAGCCAAGGCACCAAAACAGTAAACTAAGGACCCAATTGGAGAAGCTTCTACTTCCTTCCTTTTTTTACTTTCAAAAGGAGAAACATAATAATAATAATAATAATAATGAAAGTTTTGAATATGAAAAATTTCGAAATTACTTTTAAAAGTTGAGGTTGAAAGAAATTTCTGCTACCTTTACTTCTAAAAGTAACTATCAAAATTTTGCACTATAAAAAATTGTCAAAAATTTTTATTTCCCTTTTTTTTTAAAAGTAAAAAATCAAGAAGTGAAAGCTTATCCAAACGGGGCTTAAGGTCACTGTATTTCATCAACAAAGGGATGAAAAGCATAGCATTCGGCACTCCACCTCGAACATTTTTTGGGTTCCCTGCCTCTTCCAGTCTCTCAGCATTCCCTTCCACATCATCACTGGTGAAGGTGACCGGAAATTATGTCTTCTTTCTATTCTCTTGATTCATTGCCCCCTCTCTTATAATCTCTATCACATAGAAAGGTGCTGCCTTCGGCATTCTTCGCTGGACATGGAAGAGACATGGCAAACTTCGAATGTTGTTAATTTCGGCCCCCGAGGGGTTGACCGAATGTTTGGTTGGGATGTTAACGCAGTTACTTTGACGTCTCCATCAGTGGATTAACTTATTATTAGCTTTTAGGACATTATTAAGATGATTGATGTGGCAGCACCTAAGCCCTTAGATCAATTAGGGATGATGTGTCTCCTTTGTAGCCGAACCGGTGGGAAGGCAACTAGAGAGGATCCGAACCCCCTTAATTAAGGATCCATCTTATGAATTGCCCTTGAATCTTGTAAATTATACATCAAATGATTGTATGAATTTCACAGTGATGCTATTATTTTTGGTCAAAAATAATTGCAATAATAGAAAATAATAGCAATAATCTAATATTGCCATTATTTTTAGTAAAAAATAATAGAAAACTCATTAAGCTATTTTTCCAACACTTACATGATCACCACGTAAAATTAAGTTGCACAGGAAGTTCTTTTAAAATTGTCATTTTATAAGGAATTGCCTTGGAGACACAGTCCCCATCAACAACATTCTTTATTAAATCTTAAAAAATAAATAAATAAATAAATAAAGAGGCTTTGATCTACTCCCAATTCCCCATCCACCACATCTGCGCTTCATTATTTTTTATTTTTTATTTTTTAAACAAAGCATTTCTAAAAAAAAAAAAGAAGATAAAACCAATAAAATAAAACCGACTCTCAAACCCCATTGGCAAGGTCACTTATTTGCAGTTTATTCAACAAGTATAAGCCCACAAAAATGTACAAACGTGATTGTGCAATAAGATGTACAAGTAATAAATTTTCTATGTAAACATAAATATAAAAGACTAAACTAGAGTTGCTAATAAAATGACTATGTTCAAAAGTTTAATTTCTTCAACAATACTAATCCAAAATTTAGAGTCATTCAATGGACATTATTTGGGTGCAAAATCATGATCTAATTATAGGCATCCATTCAATAAATATTTTTTTTAATTAGTTTTTTTTTAATCAATTTTTTTTTAATGAAAACCAAGATAAATTAAACCACACCAAAAACCTTCGCTAACTTGCTGTCATGAGACTCTCCAAGGCATCGTTCTCTCGCGATCTCACCAGTAGCCTCCCCAACTACAAAATCCTAGCTCCGCCCTTGACCTCTCCCTCAATTCTCTCTGGTCGTCCTTCCTCAAATCCCTCCAGAATTCCCCCAATACCACCTCTATCCGTCTTAATTTGCTTTAAAAATAAAAAAAATAAAAAAAAAACCCCCAATCTTGACTTTATTTAATAAAACAAAGTGGGATTCTTTTTAAAAGATACAAAATGAAGTAATGATTGCTTCCCCTCCCAACCTTCTTTTCCTTTGTTATTTCTCCTGGTGGCTCTCCCACTCTCTTCCTACGCACGCCCGCTTGCTTGCTTTTGCTCACAGAAAGAGACTCAGTTTGACAATAAACTTTATGATTTCATCATGACAAACTCACCATAAAATATAAAGAGAAAATGGGGTGTCTACACTAATTAAGAAATGGTTTCAGTCATGTAAAAGGCATGATTGTTACTTTCTTAGGAGCTAGAGAAATTCACTCCAATTTCCTCATTAATTGGATGAGAATCTATTTGCATGTGTGAGTCAAAAGCTTCTAAAACCATTAGAGATCGACAGCTTCTGGTAATAATTATGGGTGGTTTGGAAACTCAATTGTTGGTCAAAAACTTGTATTAATTTATGGAGAAACTAGTACGTAGATCTTTCAGGTTACAATTGCAACCTCTTTAAAATCCAAATACATGCATACAGAAACAGCTTCCTCCACCAGTCTAGAACTAGCTAGAAGAACCTAAATTGGTGCATATATAGAAAGACCATATGCAATGACTCAGGTGCAATAACGTAACCCAGTTGCCAAACAGACCCGCAGCCCATCTTGTATGGAGGCACACCTGCATGCAATATCATATCAACTTATCAAGGCATATTGATCCGAGTGATGGTAACGATATAATCCCTCTATTTGTTGTGTGGACTCGATTAAGTCTATTATTGCTTTTATTTTTACTAAAAAATGAAACTCATGAAGTACGTAGGTTATTTTTCCAATACTTTAGATGACCACCGTACCCCACCACAATTTAAGTCGCACGTACAGGTAGCTCTTTTAGAATTAAATTGTCATTTTATAAGTAATTGCCCTGGAGACATATATACACTCACCATCAACAACATGCTTTATTAAATTTAAAAATTACAAACTTTAAACAAAAAATAACAATAAAAAGAAAGACCTAAAGCTTTGACATACTACCCATCAAACCACGAGAAGAACTTCCATGAGACTGAGATACGTGATAGGTGGTGTCATAAGTAAATTAGAATCAAGCAAAGTGAAAAAGTAGGGTCAAGAAAGACGTTGATAATCTTATAATTATACTTTAATCTGATTAGCCCGTGACACCGCCACATGGTGTCACGGTCGTATAGAAGTTCTTCTCATCAACCACATGCTCCCTTCATCAAATTTTTTCTTTTTTTTTTTTTTTCATCAACGACATAAAATTGCTCTAGTTCCTGCAGGCAGGGCATACTCAAGGATCATCTTCAATATAATGCGACGATGCTCCACCCGGTGAATTTGGTGCTGTCCCCTTAGATGATCTAGGCTTCTCGCTTGATGGCCTAATGGGTTCATGGGCTCAGGGGCTCTCTCCAACGATGGGTTTACTGTGTTTGATGGAAAGAGAGAGAGAGAGAGATCGAGAGAAAGGAGAGGAGAGGAGAGAGAGAAAAAGAAAAGTATGCGTACATACAGAAGGGGGTGATTTTTTTTTTTTTTCTAATCACACAAAACACACACAACACCAAGTAAGGAAGCATATACAACACACAATTGAAGAAGCTGACGTATCTAATAGGCCAAAGGAACGGAGGTGATTTGATTCATCATGATAAAGAGAGAAAGAGAGTTTCCTAGGAAAAGGGGATGGGATTAAATAAATGAGAATCTTATGGAGAGAGATCCGTACAAGGAGATAAGGGAGATAGAGAGAGATTTCTTTTGCAAGGGGTGGAATTGTCCGTCTCTAATAATGGGGTAGTTTTGTATTTTCCCAATTTCGGTCTACGAAGTGGGCTCATGTGCTGGTATTCTAAATCATTTCCGAAGAAGACAAGAAACCAATATAATACCAACAAAGGATAGTCTGAGTGGAAGGGCTTCTGGTCGCTTAAACAAGAGATTTCGGGTTCGACCCCTTGTAGATGCAGTAAATTTTCTTGAGAAAAATCTCCATTTTGGCACCCGACCGTACCTTAGATCATTAGTTCCAGGCGAAGCCTGGGGACACCTTCGGAAAACCAAAAAAATAAAAATAAAAAAAAGAAACCAGTACAACAAAACCGACTCCCCAACCGACTCTCCAACCCCATTTGGATAGAAAAGAAGGCTCATCTAGAACCCAATAACAAAAGTAGCAGTTTTGACATATTAGTTTCACCTGCCCCGTGCATTGCACGCGAATAAAAGGGATCTTGCAGAAAGGGCATACCGAAGGATCATCTTCAGTATCATGTGATGATGTATAAACTGAATAATTATGAGGCGATGAAGATTGAAAGAAGTATCTTGCAGAGCAAGAACGGCAGTTGATATACGACCGATTCTTGTTCCCATAATTACACCATTGACCGCATTCTGGGCATTTCATACCCCCATATGAAGAAGCAGCCTGTGAATTTGCTCCATCTGGTGAATTTGATGATCTAGGTTTTTTGCTTGATGACCAAAGACCCCATTTGGATAGAAAAGAAGAAGGCTCATCTGGAACAAAAAACGAGAAGTCGCAGATTGGACATGTTACAAGCCACTGCTCGGTGCATTGGGCCCACATAAAATTGCACGAGTTCCTGCAGTCAGGGCAAACCCAAGATGATCTAGGTTTCTCGCTTGATGGCCTAATATTTACACCAAATAGTAGATCATAATCCTGCCTTTTGGACGGCTGTGATAACACGTCCCACGCCTCTGAAACAAGCTTGAACGCACTATCTGACGCAGCTGAACTGTTCATGTCGGGATGAACCATAAGAACCAACTCGTTGTAACTCTTCCCAATCGTACTGGTGTCGGCCAAAGTGTTTGATATCCCAAGAACAGCATAGAAATCGATTAAGCCATAGCCATTGATTCCCCGCATGGCCTCCATGTGAACTCGGTAAGCGGCTATAAACTTATCAGTGCCATCAAATTGAGGGTAGCGCTTTTTGGCCAAGATGGCTAGCCTTATAGCTTCTCGAAGGTTTCGGCGCTTGAAATTGTCTTCTGCTTTGTAAATTAAAATGTGTGCATCTTTACTGAAATTCTCTGCAGCGTTTGAAGGCATGGTGAAATGTATGGAATATGGGAAGAAGTCGAGAGAGAAGTAAGGATGGAGGAAGCAAACTCAAGAGATAGTAATGAAGTGATGGGTTGGAATGGCTGGGGATATCAAGCGTATTATATAATGACGATGGTAAAGTGTTTGCTTCAAACTTAAGCATGCAGGGATATCAAGCGTATGAACAAGGATGCTAAAGTGAATGCCTCAACCTTAAGCTATCGTAAAGGGTTTGGCTCCCTTAACCAATAAAATGTTGACATGGTTCAGTAGTAGCGGTTTTTCAAAGCTACCATTTTCAAAGGCTAGCTATCCAATCCCGCTCATTATTTTAATTGGCCAAACTTTATTTTTATTTTTTCAAAGAAGACTAGTTATATAGTTAACTATTTTAGCTATTGTCGTTTTATTTAGTTATATTTAGCTAAGGAATGTTCATGTACTGGCTAAACCTTTTTTGGGTTAAATATGATATTTTTTCCATTCTCTGCACATTATTCCTTCTTTTTCTCTCCACCAAATGATTAAAGAAATTAAGATTATTAATAAATAATTTTAAATAGTTAAAAAATGACTAATGTCCGTAAACTACTCATTTGGATACCTAACTAGCTAGCTATTTAAAAAAGAAAAATGCCATATTGCTAACTAAGTAACTAACATATAATTAGAACCCTTGGAGATAATCTAATAGAGCTACAACAAATTTAAAATTTTGCCGAATAAACTGATAGAGCTACACCCAAGCACTCTGTACATCTTGGGACAAATATATAGGTTAAGAAGCTGATTGGCCTTATTATTAAATGGAAAAGAAAAAGGAAAAAGAGCAATTTGTTTGGATGGTCAGGAATTTTGACCCCTTTTTTGCTGTTTTTCCTTTCATTTATTTTTTTTATTAGAATAATAATAGTATATATATATATATATATATATATATATATTTTCAAAAAAGGGGATTTACACCTTTGAACAAACTAATTTTTGAACATGAGTAAAGCTATTGCCCATTGCGCATTAGGTAAGGCCCAAGAAAAACATGTGGTTGTTGTTAACAATCATATCGCCAAACACTGCATGTATATAAGAAAAGAGAAATGCTAGTTAGCCTCACACTTTGCCTTACATTTTGCCATACTATGAGAGAATAAGAAGGTGAAGTTGTGGAATCTACTGGTATGATTGAACCCTAAAAATTGAAACAACCCTTTTATTTACATATCCTATTCTACTAGTAAAGCCTAAACGCCCTTTCACTGGAAACATGCCCCTTCATTTTGATAGTCTATTATGAACGCCTAAATGCTCTTTACTTGATAGTAATAAAGACTTCGTCGACAATCTTTTCATGGAAATAGTGGCTCGTGAAGTAGTCCTCTTTCTTTGCAAAAAAGGTTGACACGTGCTCCTTTATTTTTCTTGATATTCTATTAGTAGAGCCGAAATATTCTTTAATTTACTTTCTTCACAGAAAAGTTACAATCCCCCTTTATTTTTCTTCTTTTTTTTTTTTTTTCTTTTTTAGATGAGTACTTAATATTCTATTAGCAACGCCTAAATGCTCCTTACTTAATAGCAAAGACTTCATCGACACTCTTTTCATGGCATCCCACTTAAGAAGGGTTCGGATCCTCTCCAGTTGCCTTCCCACCGGTTCTCTCCATGTCATGGCTAGAGAGGAGACACACATTTCGTTGCAAAACCTAAGCCCTTAGATCAATTAAGGATGGTGTGTCTCCTTAATTATAATGAGACCTTTTCTTCCCATCTCTCTCTCTCAAAAGATGAATTTTATTGAGGAAAGAGAACGCAAAACAAAGAAATAATACAAGAGAAAAATGAAAAATAAAAAGCCTGAGGCAGCAAAAGCAACATAAAGCAAATCAAGTAGCGAGGAGTAGAAATCATATAATTCCACATAAATCACTCCTACGTATTAGTATTCCTTGTACTACTAGCCCGTTTCAGAGTTGCTCGCTCTTGGACTCCAGTAAAACGAGGCTAATGTGGCTAAAACCTCTGAGGGCTGAATGACATTGAGAAGTTTGAAAAATTGTAAGCTGATACAATTTTTATACTATTATGTTTTTCGTCTCCAATAGACTAAATTTAACTAGGTTGGATTACTTAATTAAACAATCCATATAATTTTGGCATGACTACTAAAATTAGCCTTCACATTCTGAAAGAACCTTGAAGCAACCCCCAAGACTGCACTCATCTCGTACAAATATCTGCCTCAATTTGGGCAAAACAAAATGTGGCATACCATGTACCTTGTACAATTTAACAAGGAGATGAAGATGTTATGAAGGGTAAGGGTATGAAACAAGCTCTAACTTGTCGGCAATAGGGATTTTCCAGCAACCATCACTGGTGAAGATGACAGGAAATTATGTCTTCTTTCTATTCTCTTGTTTGCCCTCTCTCTTTTAATCTCTATCACATAGAAAGGTGCTGCCTTCGGCATTCTTCGCTGGACATGGAAGAGACATGGCAACTTCGAATGCTGTTAATTTCGGCCCGAGAGGGGTTGACCGAATGTTTGGTTGGGATGTTAACGTAGTTACTTTGACGTCTCTATCAGTGGATTTACTTATTATTAGCTTTTAGGACATTATTAAGATGATTGATGTGGCAGCACCTAAGCCCTTAGATCAATTAAGGATGATGTGTCTCCTATCTAGCCGAACTCCCTTAATTAAGGATCCGAACCCCCTTGATTAAGGATCCATCTTATGAATTGCCCTTGAATCTTGTAAATTATACATCAAATGATTGTATGGATTTCACAGTGATGCTATTATTTTTGGTCAAAAATAATAGCAATAATAGAAAATAATAGCAATAATCTAATATTGCTATTATTTTTAGTAAAAAATAATAGAATACTCATTAAGCTACTTTTCCAACACTTACATGATCACCACGTAAAATTAAGTTGCACAGGAAGCTCTTTTAAAATTGTCATTTTATAAGGAATTGTCTTGGAGACACAGTTCCCATCAACAGCATTCTTTATTAAAAAAAAAAAAAAAAAAAGGCTTTGATCTACTCGCACTCCCCCATCCACCACATCTGCGCTTCCCCCATCCACATCTGCGCTTCATTATTTTTTTATTATTATTTTTTTTAAACAAAGCTTTTCTGAAGAAAAAAAAGGAAGCTGATAAAACCAATAAAATAAAACCGACTCCTGAAACCCCAATTGGAAGGGTGAGAAGACTCATTTGGAACAAAATAAAAAAAGTTGCAGTTTGGACATGTTACAAGCACCTGCTGGGTGCATAGCTCGTGAAGAAAAGGGATCTTGCAGAAAGGGCATACCGAAGGATCATCTTCAGTATTATGTGATGATGAACAGCTTGGCGGAACTGAATATTGAGACGATGAAGATTGAAAGAAGTATCTTGTAGAGCAATAACGGCAGTTGATATACGACCGATTCTTCTCCCATATTTACACCATTGACCGCATATTGGGCATGTCCTACCCTCATATGAAGAAGCCCGTGAATCCGCGCCATCTGGTGAATTTGATGATCTAGGTTTTTTGCTTGATGACCTAAGACCCCATCGTATATCATAATCCTGCCTTTTGGAGGGCTCCGATAACACCTCCCACGCCGCTAAAATAAGCTTGAATGCACCATCCGCCGCCGCAGAAGGGTTCTTGTCGGGATGAATCATGAGAGCCAACTTATTGTAACTCCTCTTGATTGCATGGGTGTCGGCCAGAGTATCTGATATCCCAAGAACACCATAGAAATCGATGTCACCTTTGGGTTTTTTCTTCATGGCCCTTATGTGAACTGCGTAAGCGGTTACAAACTTATCAATGCCATCAAATTGAGGGTAGCGCAGTTTAGCCAAGATGGCTAGCCTGTAAGCTTCTTGAAGCTTTTGGTGCTTGAATTTGTCTTCTGCTTCCTCAATTAAAATCTGTGCATCTTCACTGAAATTCTCTGCAACGTTTGAAGGCATGGTGAAATGTATGGAATATGGAAAGAAGTAGAGAAAGTAAGGATGGAGGGAGGAAGCTAGCAAACTCAAGAGATAGTAATGGAGTGATGGTTTTGGAATGGGCAGGGGATACCAAGCGTATTAATAAGGACGGTAAAGTGTTTGCTTCAAACTTAGGGCAGGGATATCAAGCGTATCAACAAGCTTCAAACTTAGGGCAGGGATACCAAGCGTATCAACAAGGATGCTAAAGTGTATGCCTCAAAGCTATGGTAAAGGGTTTGGCCCTCTTAACCAATAAAATGTTGACATGGTTCACTAGTAGCGTTTTTCAGAAACTACCATCTCCAAGAGGCTAGTTATACAATCTCTCTTACTATTTTAGCTGGCCAAACTTTATTTTTACTTCTTCAAAAGACTAGTTATATAGTTAACTATTTTAACTATTGTCGTCTAGCTACATTTAACTAAGGAATGTTTATATGGCTACACCTTTTTTAGTTAAAAATGTGATATTTTTTCCATTCTCTTCACATTATTCCTTCTTTCTCTCTCTACCAAATGATTAAAAAAATAAAGATTATTGATTAAAAAAAATTTAAATAGTTAAAAAATGACTAATGTCCGTAAAGTACTCACTTGGCTACCTAACTAGCTATTTAAAAAAAACGTCATATTGCTAACTAAGTAACTAACAAATAATTAGAACCCTCAGAGATAATCTAATAGAGCTACAACAAATTTAAAATTTTCCGAATAAACTAATAGAGCTACACCAAGCACTCTGTACATCTTGGAACAAATATATGGTTAAGAAGCTGATTGACCTTACTATTAAATGGAAAAGAAAAAGGAAAAAAAGCAATTTATTTGGATGGTCAGGTATTAGGACCCCTTTTTTGCTGTTTTTCTTTTCAATTATTTTTTATTATTAGAATAATAATAGTTTTTTTTTTTTTTTTCCCAAAAAGGGGATTTACACCTTTGAACAAACTAATTTTTGAACATGAGTAAAGCTATTGCCCATTGCACATTAGGTAAGGCCCACGAAAAACATGTGGTCGTTGTTGACAATTATATCGCCAAACACTGCATGTATATAAGAAAAGGGAAATGCTAGTTACCCCCACACTTTGCCTTACACTTTACCCTACTATGAGAGAATAAGAGGATAAAGTTGTGGGATCCACTGATATAGTTGAACTCTAAAAATTGAAACAACCCTTATTCTCTCATAGGAGGACAATTCATTTATAATTTTCATTATTATGAATAAACGCAATTGCCTTATTTTGTATCTTCAAATGGTGACTGGCACAAGAGGATAGTGGGAAATCGAACCCACAGCCTTCTACTTTTTGAGGGGCAAGTTCTTGGAAGCAATGTGAATCTGAACCCACGACCCTCTAGTTCTTGAGTAAATCCCAAAAATCACCGGAAAATTCCACCAAAATTCATGTGGTGCAAGTTTCCTCCTAAACGTATTATAGATATAACTGTGATGTGAGAGCAAATCCATTGCTTTCCCAACTCTGCCAGCCATTACAAAGCTTCCCATGTAGTAACTCATTAACTGGCATGGAACAATTGGCCATTGTGTCGAATGATCCTTTCTGCTAAATATATTGAGTTATTTGTGATGGTAAATGGATGCAACTCATTTGCAGTTTCTATTTCTGTTGTATATTATGAATAGGAAGCCCATACTTCAAATTTCCTTTAAATCGCAAAGACCCCTTGCTCCTTGCATGAACTATTCTCACGTATGGTCCTTTAGTTTTGGGGAGCAAGTATGCTGGGAGGCATATCACTAATCTAGTAAAATTCCAAAATGCTGGGATTTATCAAGTTATCCTTGCATTTTGGAACTTTAGCAAGAGCCCATCAAAGCTCAAAAATTTCTTCATTCTTTTGCCTTTTGACCTATGAATAAGAACATGATTTCAACTGTCTAATGACAATAAATTTCCAATGACTCCCAACAGAGTTTATTGTGCCCAGCCCATCCAAGTTTTTTTGGAGACAAAACCACTTTTTTATTTTTGAAAAAAGAAGCAAATAATAGCAACGAAACAAATGGCCTTGTCTTAGGGGTTTAAGACCCACCCACAGGTGGGGTTTTTGTGTAAGGTTAGACTACCCTAGCCAAGGCACCAAAACAGTAATACCAAGGACCCAATTGGATAAGCTTCTACTTTCTTTTTTTTTTTACTTTCAAAAGGAAAAAAAAATAATAATAATAATGAAAGTTTTGAGTATGAAAAATTTCGAAATAACTTTTAAAAGTTGAGGTAGAAAGAAATTTCTGCTACCTCTACTTCTAAAAGTAACTATCAAAATTTTGCACTATAAAAAACTATCAAAAATTTTTATTTCTTTTCTTTTTTTTTAAAGTAAAAAATCAAGAAGTGAAAGCTTATCCAAACAGGCCTTAAGGTCACTGTATTTCATCAACAAAGGGATGAAAAGCATAGCGTTCGGCACTCCACCTCGAACATTTTTTGGTTTCCCTGCCTTCCAGTCTCTCAACATTCCCTTCCACACCACAATTGCAACCAACTTGTCAGAATCCAAACTCCAAAGACATGCATATAGAAACTAATAGCTTCCTCCCCTAATCTAGAACTAGAAAAACTTAAATTAGTCTGAGTGATGGTAACAATCCCCTTATTTGTTGTGTGAACTCGATTAAGTCTACTATTATTACAAAGCACTTGGGATTCAAAAGACAGCTCAGACAGTGCCAATGAAGCAAGCCCAAGGCTCCAAATGAAAAGAAATATCAAAAGAGCGCAGAAATTTGACAGCATCAAGAACCTGACACTTGGCCAGGAGAGCAATCTGTAACAAACAATTTACTTTCATACTGCTGGAGAAGAGTTCAGTTAGGCAAAACAGCACCATCGGTTACTTTCATTTAATAAAGTTCAACAACCTAGTTGGGCCCTATACACAATCTGTATGATAGCAAAGATTACATCATGGAATAATACAAAACCTCCTAGAGATGATTGGGGGCGAACTGCTTGTTAGGGCCCCCCCACTCTTCTCTCAGAAAAGAGTGTTCCTCTAAGACATGGTGAGATCACAAAATTTTGATTCCAATCAAGGTTGTTTCGGTTTCCGTTTTTTGTTTTTTTCTTCCTTCCCAATGGTCATGAAGGTTGATGGCAAGGCTATGTGAGTAGGGGCAAACTCTAATATTTACACCACCAAACCAACAGCCAATGATGAAGGAATCAATGTTTATGCTTTAGGCGCTGCTAAGAGGGAAACACCAAAAACCTAAAAAAGAGAGAAAATGTAGCGACATAACCTCATGAATCAAACCCCCACATATTACCACTGGTATAGAAGCTGTACATTCATCTGCATCTTTGTCAAGACAAAGCCATCCCAATTTGCACCTATGAAGGGGGCACCAACACGTATTGTCAAATATATGCCTAGGTGAGTATTATATAAATAAAGCAATTATATTATCAATAACTTCAACACAAAAGCGATAGTTAAATATACTAAATAAAAACAAAAATATCCAAGCAAGCCTGAACACAAGGAAAAATCAGTCTCAATTTTCATCTGAAGTTTGTACATATGTCATGGTGACATTATCAGCATTAACATTTCCATTTAACATAATCATGGTCAACCAAGATTGCGACTAAGATATGTAGAGTGAGTTTCACAATGATCAACAAGAAGAAAAAAATTTATTGATAAAAGAAAATTTTACAACAGACAGAGGACTAGAAGTCATCACCAAAAATCAAAAAGAAAAATAACCAGAAGAGCAGAGAGATGCCTTAAATAAGCTAACCTAGACATAATTTTTACACCTTTTCTTCCCATCTCTCTCTCTCTCAAAAGAAAAATTTTGTTGAGGAAAGAAAACGCAGAACAAAGAAATAACACGAGAAAAATGAAAAATAAAAAGCCTGACACAGCAAAAGCAACATAAACAGCAAATCAAGTAGCCAGGAGTAGAAATCATATAATTCCATATAAATCACTCCTAACTATTAGTATTCCTCTTACTAGTGGCCCACTTCAGAGTTGCTCGCTCTTGGACTCCAATAAAACGATGCTAATGTGGCTAAATCTCTGAGGGCTGGATGACATTGAGAAGTTTAAAAAATTGTAAGCTGATACAATTTTATACTTGCATGTTTTTCGTCTCCAATAGACTAAATTTAACAAGGTTGGATTACTTAAACAATCCATATAATTTGGCATACTAAAATTAGCCTTCACATTCTCAAACAACCATGAAGCAACCCCCTAGACTGCACTCATCTCGTACATATATCTGCTTCAATTTGGGCAAAAAAAAAAGTGGCATACCATGTACCTGTTGTCATTCTACATACCTTAACAAATTATTTCCAACAAACAAAATTTTTTTGTATTGAACAAGTAGTATAAATGTAAGAAAGGGACAAAAGTGGACAAGAAGTCCAACAAATCCAAGAGAAACCCCAAAAAAAGATGAGGATATATGAGAGAACGCCTGAACAGACATCACCTACACCCCAAACAAGAAAACTGTCCAGCCTTTACAAACCCACAAGGTCCCCAACCAACAAAAAAAAAAAAAAAAAGTATACCAGCCTACATGAAACCTCAGCAAAAACTGTCGCTCCAACATCACAGCAGATAAAATTGATCGCCCACGTGAATCCTCCTAGCTCACTTGAAAGAGAAAATCTCTTTCCAATTTCTGATAATCAGAAACTGAGGAATACCTTCAAAAGGATTATCAACCGAGGCCCACAAAGAATCAAATATATATATATATATATATACACACACATAAAAGAAGGAATCACCCAAGAAAATCTTCATATTTGTCTTTAAAAATCCTTGCATTTCTTTCAAACCAAAAAACCCATAGAGCTGCCAATTACACAACTCAACAGAGATTTGGCTCTTTTGCCCCTCTAGCGACCCTGAAAATCGACCTCAAGCACACTAGCAATATAAGAAGGTATCACCCAAGATAATCCAACCTCTTCAGAAAGGCGCGACCACAAACCGATGTATGTACCCCAATGAAAAGTGATCACTACCATGGACCAATGAAATTTTCCAATTAACATCGTAAAGATAACATTGCCCAAGAGATTTTTTTTTTTTGATAACAAGGAAGCCCTTTGGACAAACCCCAGATCCATATAAGACCCCACAACCCATATGGACCAGGAAAGTCCAAGGCCCATGAGGACCATGAAACCTTGTGTGGGTAGCCCCAAGGGATTTAGTAAGAGTCGAACTCAGGACCTCCGCTTCCTGAGGCAGGATCCCTTGCCAACTAAGCTACCCCTCGGGGCTCGCAAGAGATAATATTATCACCATAACAATTACCAAATATATTTGTTTTAATGAGTGGATATGATTTCTGCTTTCATTTTATTAAAAATACATAATACCAATAAAATTATGTGATTTGCATATTTACAGATATATTCTAGGAAACAGGGCTCCTCCTACTTCTCTTAATAAAAAAAGGTAATATATGATTTAATTTCCCCGCAATAAGATAGGTAGAATACCTTTCAAATGAATGCGTTGAAACTTAAAACCTTTCACCTTATTTTCTTAATCTGGGAAATATGACAATAACACATGATAAATATATTAAAATAAGGGGGAAAATGGTTTTCCACTAAACCTCCCATCAATATAATCTGTTAGTCTTTGGAGGTGTGTTGTTTTTGCTGTGTTTTGGATTATTTGGTTTCAGAGAAATGCCAGGATTTTTTAAGATAAGTTCAACTCCCTGGAAGTGTTGTGAAATCAAGATGGTTTTTTGGCTTCCTTTTGGGCTTCGGCTTCTAAGGCTTCTGTGGGAATTGCTTTGTTCGTCACTAAGATGGATTGGAAAGCAGTTTGTGATCAAGTGGACTTATTTTTTGCCTTTGTAACATTCCTCTTTCTATCATTATTAGTAATATTTTATTTTGTTGCTTAAATATATATATATATATATAGGGCGGAGCTAAAGAACCAAAAAGACTAAACTACGCTTATTAAATAACATTTTTTTCCTGGAGAATAGTTATTAAAATAACATATATACAAATATACATCTCACAAGGAAAAACCGTCTTACATGTCATCTGTTGTTTCTCCTCAAACAATGAAACAAATAAACTTTGGCATTTTCATTCGAAGTATAATGGCAGAGCTATCAAGAAAGAATCGAAAATATATTTTCTTTGAATGGCAGAATCAAAGCATAAGATACAGGAGTATTTCATTATTGTAGACCTATGTGACATATAATCAAAATCTTAATACTTTTCAAATCTGTTGGATTCAGAGACATGCATCTAAGGCAATTATTTAGTTTTAGTAGGAGATTACATTATTAAAGTTATTACCTTCTTTATATATATATATATATATATATATATTGTAATGGAAACTCATATGTACCATTTTAGGGGAGTCAGACTCTAGACTTTAGAAGTTACATAAGGTGATTCATTATAGTTTCGGGTCCTACCGTCCTACCATATATGGGTATTAGGTTAGGTGTCTGTTGGTTTGATTGGGCTTGAAAAACCAACCTATTTGAAGGCTTAAAATAGGCATGTAAGGAGGGTGATAAATTTTGGTAAAATAAAGAATTATCAATTACTCTCTCCTCTCTTCCTTCTGTTCTCTGCACTCCTCTTTCCTCTCTTCTTTTATAAATAAAAGGTTTGGAAGGCTTCTTTTGGGCCCTCCCTCTTTAGCCTCTTTCCTTTCTTTGTCTCTCTCTCCCCTCTTACAATTAAGAGGCTTGGAATAAGAAGGGTGGATGAGAATGAGAATTGTCTCTGGGGAGCTGAGTGACAATAAAATACTAATCAAGTTTAAAGGAAAATTTTACACGACGGATAATCAACTTTAATTCTCTTTCTCCATTCTTTGTTTCTTACTTTGAGAACCCTAGCAGCTCCAAGTTGCATCAACAAAGGTATGTTCAAGTGTCAGATGAGCAAACTATAGAGGGTTTGTAGTTTGAGAAACATGAGAGGGCACTTAAAAATCACGCCAAAGTACAGGAATGTTTACCCTTTTTGTCATATTATTACCTCTATCAATAGTTGCATAAATAACAACAAAACAAAGGGAAAACTCAACTATTAGCACTGTTTTCTACCAATAGCAACATAAAACCCCACATCTAGGGCATCAAACAAAGAAAATCATATATATTGATGGTTAGAACTTAGAACCAAGAACCTTCCACCAAGGGTGTTGATCTAGCTTCAGAATCACGATTCTGCACTTCCCAATTGAAATCTTGTCAAAACCACTATTATTTGTCAACAGAATAACGGTTCTAACTAAAACAGAACCTTGAAAAGACAGAAGGTAAGGCCAAGACCCCCCTTCTCAGCCACCTAGAGAGGGGGGGAGGCGGGAGGAGGAGGAAAAAGGAATCGTTTGGTATATAGAAGATAATTTATGATGAATTAAATTGTTGTCTTTTTTTGTACAATGCCTCCTTAACTTTATTTTAATTCCAACCTATATAACTAAATTTTAAGAGGAACTTTCTCTTAATCTGTATAGCCCTTTAAAACTCTTCTTAATTTAAATTGTTGACTTTCAACCCCCACCAAACAAATCCCCTGGAACTTAAAGGCCACCGCCCACTCCATATCAATTAACACCCAGGATAAAACTGACTGGTAGCTAGCCCCAAGAGAGTGAAACGTCGAATTAACCTTCTGCTTCTTGAGGCATAAGTCTTAGGAAACCCACCACTCCACCTCTTCAACTTAAACTGTTGACTTTAGTGGCCCTTTAATTTTGTTCTTATTCATAATTATGCTCTATATTCTATAGCCTTTTCATAACTTTAACCCCCCAAAAAAAAAAAAAAATCCAAAAAATAATAGCTCTTGTTAAATCAGATTAGTAGTCTAATGAAATAATCAGCAGTGTCCTCAAAAAGAAAATAAAAATGGAACATGTGATGCTCTTTCTTTCTCAACATTGGTGTAGCTTCACAAAAGAACAGTCTTTGCACTTATCTTTTTATTTATAGATTTCCTCTACAATACTACCAAACTGAAAAATTTTGCTTGAACTCCATACAATTTCAAACTGAGATAACACAATATTTTATACACACACACACAATTAACACAAATGCTTCCTACACGCCCCAAACCTTTGACTCTTCTATGTGCCCCAACTCTCACCCCAATCTAAGCCCACTCCCACTTTGTGCTTCTATGTATTGACAGGATAGAATTCACTGAATAACATTATAAAAATAATGCATGGACTATTAGGCATCAAAACATATGCATTTGCAGCAATTTAGCAAGTATGCTAGCCCAATAGTCAATCACCTGCTACCCAGCAAGACACACTCAGGGGTCCTGATTAGCAATGATACATGGACTATAAAGGATCAAAACATATGTATTTGCAGAATTGATACTTAGCACAATGATCAGTTTTCCCAATTGCATGAACAGAGTTTATTGCCATAGCTTTAATTAGCGTCTGAAAGTTAAAATATGGCTTTATCAATCTTCCAATTTCATACTTTTACTATTTACCCATAAATATGCCTTGTTTCCTTAACATCAAGAGACTAATGGAATTCAATTTTGAGTGAATACTTCTTGTTGATAGGAGTTCACTATATAAGTCCACTCTACCAATCTCTGAATTAGGCTTGAACATTTCTTAAAGGATCAAGGCCTAGAACCATAGAACCACAAAGTGGGAGCAAGGGCCAAGCCAAGGGTGAGGGGGCTGGAGAGCGGGGGCACATATAAGAGTCAAAGGTTTGAGGCATGTAGGGAGTGTTTGTGTATGCATTACCTAAATATAATACCATGTGTGTGAAATTGTATAGAAAATTCCACTAATTATTTATTTGATATCAGTAGAATTAGAGAAATTTAAGGAAGAAATTTGTACAAGGATACGTGTGTTCCTATGCAAAGTTACACTAATAAAGAGAGAGAGAGAGAGAGAGAGCATCATATGTCCCTACTTTCTTTTAGCAAACCACTGAATATCAAAATAGGACTACTAATTTGATTTCCTCCTAAAATCTAGGAACAAAATTAGGAATTAGAATAAATTTAAAGGGGCTATTGTACAAAAAAGGACAATAATTTTGTCAATAATTTAATTCTTCAAAAGATTTTTTTACTTCTATATAAGCGATTCATAAAATTCTAGAGGTCATGGCACTACCTTCCCCAACGTGAGTCTATCTCAAGAGTATCGCGGTTCTTACACTTCTCAATGAGAAGCGCGAAATCAAGGTTTCAAAAAGCGATCGGTACTTTTGGTGGAAGGTTCGTACTTCTAAGCCTCCAACCCTTTAAAATCCCAATTGACCCTCAGCTTTATAGCTTCCAGACAGTCTTAAGTATCCAACTGTATAGAGTTTGACAACCCAAATTGTATTCTATTTTGAGACAATGGAATCTAACATTATCCAAATACACATATCTCCAAGCCTTCGCGTAACCAATGCAATAAATGTAGTTAAGATAATTAAAACAACTCAGTTTACGGTTTATCAAAAGAAAACAATTTATGAGTATCTTTGGAAATATGTACAAAATACCCCTGGAGAAAATGTTAAACCCAAAAGAACCACTAGATTTATCAGGCAATGTCTGGCCATTTTAGGCTTTTGAAATGAATAAAAATTGGATATTTTCAACATGGTTTTGAAATCAAATCATAAGATCCACCCACCAATCCCCCAAAAAAATAAAAATAAAAATTATAAGATAAAAAATAAAAATAAAAATTATAGTGGTAAAAGTGTATTCGTCATTTAGTTACAACTTTTGGATGGAAGTGGATAGTAGTGTAATCACTGGGATTGGATGCGATTTTATCTTTCCCCCTTCCCTCTTTTTAAGTTATTTATCACATATATTAGTCAAAGGTGTTTTGGTCAGGATATTTAAGGCTATTTTTCTAGATTTCCCTCACTTTTTTAGCAAGCCAATGTCTGTGATATGTCCTTCAAAATGCTTAAAGCTCATCATCTTCAAAGTTAAAATCCATACGAGCATATCTTTGAGTGAGAATCAAACAAAAATGTCCTTTGTATTTTTCTCTCTCTCTTATTAATAATATCTCTTTTGTTGCTGATCCAAAAAAAAAAAAAAAATTCAAAACAAAAATGCAATTTCCCACCATAGGTATGAAAATCCTTCACAAATTTTGCACTCATACTTGAATCGTATTCAGGAAAATGACCTCTCAACTGGAAAACCCTAGCCTCTTTAAAATTAAGTCCCCTTTCTAACCATCAAACATTAGAGACATTGCTTAGCGATCTAGCATCACAAGTTTTTCGCCAGCTCCCATTATAATACCTCAAAGTTGACCAACAATTTCAAACCAAAAATAGTGCAGAGATAAGAATGCAGTCTACAGACATCTTATGAGATGGGGAGATGTGACATGATATGATGAGAGTATTGACCGGTGGCACCAATCCGTGATGAGAATATGTAGTTCCACATTCAAGCAAAATATGGATCAGATATAATCAAATTTAACAAAGAAAACTTGTAGATTCAGTTGAGTAAGAAAATTTAAGACAAATTAAAGGTTGGCTCACAGAAAAAATGTTTCTTTATCTGATCATGTGAGTAGTGACCACTTTCTTGCATTTATAACACGTTCTTGTGAAATAAATATCAAATGACCTAGATAAGGAATTGTCTGCTTGAATTTAAAAAATAAAATTCCTATATTCAGCTAAGGGGAGAAATTTTAAGATAAATTTCAAAGGTTAGTTCACAAAACACACAGAAAAAACAAAGAAGAAGAGAGAGAGAGAGAGAGGGGTAACACTATAAAGGTTCAAGGCGCTGGAGAAAGCACATAACAAACTACAGCAACCTCCAATTCCCAAACTGCCACAATTTCTACGCGTGACAGTTTGGAGATTAGAATTTTCCTAAAGCAACCCAAATAATGAAAGACAATAATATTATCCTTTGAAGAAAATATCATTTACATTTCCTACTGCTAAACAAAATTAATCTCTTCAAAATTCTAATAAAAATTCAAGCCTTGTTGTTTTGACACTTTTTTTTCCCTTTTTTTTTTGGGGGGGGGGGGGGGGGGGGGGGGGGGGGAAGCATTGTCTAGAAATTTATGCCACAAAAGTCCATCAAAAGAATTAAAATCCTTAATAACAACTTCAACCAAACAAAAAACCCTCTTTCAAATTAACTCTAAGCTCAATCATATGGATTATTTGTTCAATGGATTTTTTAAAGAAAGGTTTTGGAGGTTGCCACCTGAAGCTCTCATCAAAGCATTTAACTAGCCAAACTAGTCTGTTAAAATCAAACAAAATAAACATTGCGAACCTTTTCCTCCATTAATAAGTTGAAAGAACGCATCCCTTATACAATCTTCTTACACAGATCAGTAGTTTTACCCACCAATATCTTCTTAGACAATAGTCAACACCTATCCACAAAGACTGAACTACTAAAGCACTAGGGCAGAGAATAGCCTGAACAAAGGTCTCAAAGCATCCAATAGAACTGTGAGGACCTCCATTCTCTTCCCATATTGATCTTCGTTATTAGAGTGAAAGAGTGCAGCATGTACACCTTAGCCTTTTACACTTCAGCTCACATGGAGACACAGCTAGAAGCCCCTTAAAGCAGGCTTAAGAATCATAATATTTCTTGCGAGACTATTTTTCTCCATCCATTTACTAGATGACAAAACTATCTTAGAGTCTAGGATAAACATCCACTCGCTAGTGCCCTCACTATAGCTCAAGTTTCAGAAAGTGGCATTAGGAAACGTGGATGATAAGCATTACATCATGCTTCAGTGATCACCATAAGAAAGCAATACGATATCAACAATGTCTTTCATATGCCAAAATAAGTTTGGATGCCCAAGCCCCTAAACTACAAAAATTGATTACAAAAAATTGTGTACTTTCTTGTGAGGACTGCTCTTCCAAACTTGTGACCTCATAACGAAATTGTCTTGTGGGATATTAGCTCTCTCAACTGTCCACAAGGTCAAAGCATTTTAATTAATGAACTAGACTATAACTTGAACTTCATTACCTCAATTTCCAAGTGAATCAAAATTCCATTGAAGAAGTATTATGGGAAACTGTTAAGTGGCTTGACAAGTGAATTAGATGAGATGCACATGTCCAACATCAACACCGAACCCATTTGAAAACATTTTAACAAAATGGAAACAAGTTAACAAACGAAATTGCATCTCACCTCCAAAAAAAAGTTTCCTCCCCACCATCAACAACTGCGAAGAGCTAAATGTTACAGGCAGACCTTTCCTAATGAAAGCACGCTTCTTAAACAACCTGGGACGAGTTATTTGATGTCAAAAGTGTTCCCCGAAATCCTTCCTCTGCCTGTTGCACCTCCACTTTCTGATCAGAGAGCTCATCTGTGGAAATTTAACATTAAGAAAAATGGTACAAATGGATATCTCCATTTAAAGTAACTTGAAGGTAGTAGTAAACTAGTAATTGCATGCTGTAAAAGTGGCATACATGCTTGCAATTTTCAGAAATCATCATTTCCATTAAGATAAGATTTCAAACAAAACTGAACACGGTGATTGTAGTTAGAGAAATTACAAAACTAATCCAACCTTATAGAAGATGCCCCTGACCCTAGAAGACTGCAGCATATTAGACAATTTTTTTCTTTCCTTTTGAATTAAAAGAGAGGAATGGAAGGACAAGAAGTCCTACAAAGCATAACTGTGTAAACTGAAATTATGGACGAGGCCAAAAACAATCCACCAGCTACAAGACTTGATGTTTAAAAGGCAAAAGGTTATAAGAACAAAAGTAGAAACACCAATCAAGGAGTTTAGTAGGTCCTCCAAAATGTTCTTAAATAACTGACTGATAGAGGTACCGACAGATGTTTCATATTATGCTATTGATATATTGCAATATCTACTGACATATTGTCATGATACTCATGAATATATTACATGTTAAAAAAAGATACTGACGTTTTTTGGTTTGTCCTAGGGTTTGAGGATCCTTCGTGTTCAACAAAATGCCACTAAGACCTGTTCTTTAAAACTAGCTCTCAGTTGTGGCTCCATACTCATCTAACTTGAGTTTCATATCATTAAGAGCCCAAGTTACATCATGTATAAAGTTGGCTCCTGACTTTTCCAAAAGTCATTGAAATACTTAACATTTTTTTAATCACAAATTTGATTTTTGCCCCTCGACATCTTCTTGTTATGTTTATAAATATATCTCTATGTTTATGATCTCAACATATCTACTCACACAACATTAAAACCTCAAGTGCAAGAATTGTCTATATTAGGTGCTGCAAATCCATGCTTCTTATTCAGAAGCTTGGCAAAATCACCTCCCTTTGTGGAAAACCCATGTGAATGGCACGCAGAAGAGGAGGGTTACTTGAGCTCCACATTTCACCTGAGCTATCCTATAATTAATTTACAAATGATATCATCCCAAGTAGTTCATTTAAGTATTATAATGCTAAGTACCAGCAATATCACGATACTCATGTATCTCTGAATCGGTTACCCACAGAACATCTCCAGGGAATATATTCATGTCAGCAAGAGTAGCAGATTCCTTATCAAGTACCCTGGAACCTTTATGTAGTATCTGGTTTTCTTTAACAACCTGCATACATCAACACAGTCATAAGGGGGCCACGAGACAAAACTCATAAAGCAATCACACTTATAGTAGATTACCTAACAAGCTTCTTAGATGTTAATTTTCTGTAAAGTGAATGACATCTCAAGATGAAAACCAATATAAAGGCCATAAGAAGATTATTTTTCAAATGCATGATATAGTAATGTTGATATCATAAACGTAGCAAGTAGTGCCATACACAACTTTTAAAATGAAGTTCATAGACAGACAACCGATAAACAAATTGATCGGCTGATGGAAAACAAACAAATGAAGGTAACAAGACATGAACCTAGCACCTTTGGTCATGTTAAACAACCACTTAAACCCAGAAGCTTAAGCTGTTAGGAATGGACCAAAAATGCACATCAGGCTAACAAATATGAATCATTATTTATGTCGATGAATCAAGTGTCATTTACCAGATAGCAACATGTTTTATATTTTATCATCTGACCAAAAAAAATACATTTTTTTTTATCAGACAGCACCATGAGTTGGCCGCACTATTACAAGTTTATGACCAAATGAGACAGCAATATTGATGCCATTCCAATAAAGATAGGGATTGCCACCCTAAAATAAAACTAAATAAATCAAGTGAGGGATGACAAGTCAAACTAGATAGAATTCAACATCCTTGCGAACCACTAAGTATCTTATTTCTCATGTCGTATGTTCTATTGCTTTAGATCAAATGTCATGAACAATATGCGGATATTTTATTTGCTAAAGCATATATAAATATTTGACAATGCATGGTATTACTATCTAAAGTAGTCTTATTTATTCTAAATCAATTTTCTTTGTTATATGTTGCTTCTTTGATTGTAAATATGTGGTAATTACTCATGTCAGAAACTCAACAGATCTATATATTTCAATTACTTGTAGTTGAGAAATGTAATGATCATAAAATCTTTAATAAAACCTACATATTTACAACAATTAATTTTTCTATAATTTCCCTCGACAGTAGCGCATGACAATGTCATTTGAATTCCCTCGTATTAACATATCAGCAATTTGAATACTTTATAAGTTTTTGTGAGCAAACATTACTATAACCTGTTTTAAAGGTCATCCTAAAATTTCCATTTCCCACTTATATTTCCTACTAGACTTTCTTTTTAATGTTTATTTTATTTATATGTATATATATATATATATATTCCCTTGTACCCCGTAACCCACCAATGCAAGGGGTACAACCTCCAATGCAAGTGTTGATATAAGTTACATCAGCACGTTCTTACCTGACTGTCATCCTCTATATATATATATATATAGATTTCACACCATGTGAATAATTTTAAATGAGATTTAAAATTTGTACAAAGGTAATGACAATTGACAAAATAAAAATATTGGAGAAAACTAGAATAACGACATACTACCAAACACAAGGAAAAATAAGATCAGCAAATAAAATAAAACCAGAAATAATCACCGACATATTTGCTCTACCAAGTATGTAGTTTACCCCAAAGGATTCCCATATCATCAATTTTAACTGGTAGATTGATGTGGATCCGGAAACTTTCACATTTATTGAATTTCCAAAAGCTGTTTTCCGAGAACGCTTGGATGTTCGGCGATCCGGCTCAAAATTGGTCCCGGATGCTTCTAAAATTGATCTTGGAGCTTCCTTGCCACGTACAAAACAAACACATATATCCTCATTACAATAGTTAAGTTTCTGCATTAACTCACAGCTTTCTCTTTCTCCGATGCAATCCTCGCATATCTAGCAGAATCACAGGAACACGTTATAGAGACAACAAACCAAAATGGGGGAGATAAAGGGAGACAAAGGAGGAGGTTCACTATAAATTACCCATTTAAGCACTAACTACACTCAAGGTTAATAATCCAAACTAATTTCAATATAGCAATGTTACCAAAGTAGACCATATAAACACATAATATACATATACATATATATATATATGTATGTATGTAATAATCAAATGAAGCTTTGTTTCCCCTGAAATTGATGAAAATAATCATACAAGGAAACGAATTAGCTCTAGTTCTAAGAGGCTGATTTTATGTGAATCCTCTGAGTATCAAGAGATCCACATCATAGATGTCATATTTCTTCTTTTCATAAACAACAAATTTATATAGAAGATAGAAATAGATACAAAACAAAGGACATGCAGTCTTCAAAAAGCAATAGCCTCATTCTACACCTCATACCTAATACAAATCTGAATTTGAAATTTATATGCTTAAGGAAAAGTTCTTACAGCAACCCCCATTTCATTAATGTCATCCTTGGTTTCAGACAATCTTTTTTGGATTTATCCATGACAAAAGTGACATAGAAAATAGAATTATTTTTCAAATGAAAAGCTTGAATCCTATAACTCATTTCAGAAATCTGGGACATATGCAGACAAACCCATGAGGCCATGATGAATTTATTAAATATAATTTTTTTTTTTTTTTTTTTTTTTAAAAAGCAAGTTTTTTTCCTTTCTTTTAAAATTCCAGCCCATTAGATGTTCCTGGAAAGTGTATATTAATGAAGGCATTATCAAAAGGTGGAGCTACAGAGAAAACTAAGGCTTTCAACCCATCTGTAACACCAATTTTTAATTAAGAACAAGTTCACTGTATTATATGCACAAAATTAAAGATGATATAATAATCTAACAAGCAAAAGAAAAAAGAGAAGGAAAAAACAACGGGAGAAGAGCATTACAAGCTCTACCATCATTTTGGGTTCATGGGGTTTTACTCTTTGATGGTTCCACCAACTCTTTCTTTTTTTTTTTTTAATTTATAATTTTCTTTTAATTTTGGTTGGGGGTTGGGAGGGGCTGATGGCAGTATATCTTCAATATGTTCTCACATTTTTTACAGGAATTTCCAATTTTAAAAGTTAACTTTTTTCTTTTTGCTTTCCTTTTTTAAGTTCAGTTAAAAATATATGAAGTATTTCCTTTCAACATTCAATACTCATACCATTCTAAATAATTGAGGCATAAGTGAAGGTGATGTTTTCATTGCAATTGCTTATTCACAATTCTTTACTAGAAGGTTTTTACCAATAAATGTTGCTCTTTCATAACTTCCTTCAAAAACAATATTCTGGGCACATCCAACTGTCTGTTGTCTCATCCTAGATGGTTTGGCATATGTAAGGCAGCACCATTCACACTCCAGTTTTAGAGTCCTGACTCCCCTTTTCATGCATTCATAAAATTTGTTCAAACTGACAAAGTGGAGTGCTGAAAGCTGATAGTGGAGCACAAATTGCACAACTATCACAAATCAAATTATGTATTCTAGATTTTGAAATGCTTGATACATGTTTTATATCTTGATTAGAATTTGTCACTAATACACCAATGTATAGTTAACTAATTATCATAATATATGGATTTTCAGTACCTTTTGCCAGATTTTTTGCTTGGGTTGATAGGCTAATAACTCTACACTGGTGAGAGAGAGAGAGAGAGAGAG
Organism: Liquidambar formosana; assembly: GCA_039720395.1. Lineage (NCBI taxonomy): Eukaryota > Viridiplantae > Streptophyta > Magnoliopsida > Saxifragales > Altingiaceae > Liquidambar > Liquidambar formosana. Next base: position 16,684,442 of record CM077822.1, read on the forward strand.
AGAGAGTGATTGTCCAGAATGGAATTTATGTCCATATATCTGCATAGGTCTTTCAGTCTAGAGATAACTCTCTTGCACATTTCATCTTCCTCCTCTTTTCTTGTCTCGTTTCAACTCAAGAAATCAATTCCACAACTTCAATAATAACTTAAGTAGAGCAAATATTCTGACTTGGTCATCCAAAGTTCAGTGCATAGCATGTCATTATAATGTGTTCAATAAAGGAATAAAGCAGAATAAAGGGCATTACTACCCACATCAGTAGTCAGTGGACCCAAAAGGCTGACCCCAAGAGTCATCCGTCACAGATATTAATTTGCAAACTTGCAATGGCATTCATTCACGATTTGGAGATTGGGGGCATTTACTTACAATAAAACATAAAACTAGCTTAAATTTATTTTTCAAGGAAAAAAAAAGGTCAAGACATGCCATGCCTTCAAAGAATAATAAAATTATGCAGGCATGCAAAACTAGATTCATAATTAGATAACACAAGTAGAGATTCTAAGGACATGCCATTAGTCAACTATTTAGTTCAAAAAGAATACAGAAATTACCCACATATTTTATAGACTGAACTTTTATCTAAGAATGCCTACCCAAGATGGGGAAAAAAGAGAACAGGGGGGAGGGGGAAGGAAAACGCTCACTCCTCAGTACAGCACAAATGAAAACTAGGGCCAAGTTTCAGAATTACCTCTGGACTAGTCTTAATTACAGGTTGTCTAGATTCAATCTCATCATTTGCTTCATCATGAGGACTTAAATGTTCATCAGAAATTGGCATCTCTTCGCAGGACCCAGCTAAATTATTTACTGCACAACTAGTGAACTCAATTTCAGCAAGTATGCCTTCTTCCTCCTTACCACCCCATTCTTCACAGAAGATTTTCCAATCATCCTTAGTAATTATTGTTAACCCATCTGTCTAAAATCCAAAAATCCAAAAATAAACAAATAAATAAATAGGAGAAAAAGAAAGAAAGAAATATGACATTAGAGCATCCATAAAAAAAAAAATAATAAAGTGACTTAAAGCAGAAATCGGTTTGTTAATAGACTCATTGTGAGTTAACAAATAAAGTTGTACAGAGCAACAACAATTTTCAGATTCTGTAAATTAAAGAAAAACAAAGTTCTATATTAACACCAACAGCTTTTAAGCTAAAGTATGAGCTACCCGTAAAATAGTTTTTAAGTACTTCATATACTTACAGCGGATACCCTCTGCAAAATAAGACCACGTTTGCAAATCAGGTCAAGAGGCCGTTCTAGGAGTCGTGAATGCTGGTAAGAAAAACAAAAAGAACAATATTACAACAGGAATCCTAAAGCGGAAACATGGCTTGGGATTAAAGCACATGAATCAGATATAGGTCCCAGTACACCCACCATCTCCTACTTTCAATTATTCCTCACCATGGCGTGTTCATTTAGAGCCAGCTTTACTAATTAGTATAACTATCTGTTTTGCAATATTTTGCATACTTCTCAGAATGTCTCATAAAGTCACATTTGCGAGGAATCCTCATTTATTAAGAAATCAAAATAGAACAATGATCTTCATGCATATCAACTAGTCTCCACACACACACGCAAACACATGAAAAATTACTGCAGGGATGCCACAAAATGATTAATAGTCAATATACAGAAACCTGCTGCTAGGCAAAGCTGCAACTTACCTTCTCACATTTCAGCATATCAATGACACCATCCAAAGTTTCAGGTTCAACTGCTGAAGAAACATTTTTGCCACTTGCATTGATGTAGCTTCTCCATTTTGACAGCCATGAAGAGGGCACCAAGTAGTACGGGCAATGCAAAGAGAGTGCAGTATTTTTTCCCATAGCTAATTTCTCATGATTCTGGCGCTGTTTGAGCTTCACTGCTCTGCAGCATGAATAATGAAGCCAATCAATAATCCAAGTATATTAGCTCTAAGCTGATGAGAAAAATTCAAACCACCTTAGGGCATCCTCCAATCCCGCTACTTCTGTAAGTTCAATACTGCAGAGAGCACATGGTTCTTTGTCCGAAGGAAAAGTTGAACAACCTAAGGTATCTTCAGGTTTTACTGCAGTAGCACTTTCATAAAAGAAGAGCCAGAGACTTTCAGGAACCAGCAAACGCTTAGCACCAGCAGCTAGCTCAGGTAAAAGCTCCCCATGGGGGCACCTGATTGCAGCTGTTGGTCCTGCATCTGCTTCGCATGGAAAGTCAATGTTTTTCCTGCGTAGCCACTGTTGCAACCTACAAATAAACCTCATTAGCCTCACTACACATCCAGCAGAATCCTACGCCAATCAGGCTAGAAGAAATCTAATACAGTTATGAAATCACTTTAAAAGCTTTGACCATCACAATTGCAAGATTGAAGGGAAACCTATTTGAATACAGTTTGTCATATCAACACACACACATACACAGAGCAGCAAGAAATAAGATAAATGGAATATGGGAACATTTTTAAAAGCACAGAAAATACAAGATAAAGAGTGACAGCCTTCTGCTTATCATAGTGTATGGGAAGAAAAAATTTTCTCATCACAAACTAAGTAGAGTGATCTCAAGGACAGCTAAAATCAAACCGTAAAAAAAGCTTTCTGGTAAGGAGTCATATGATAGGTCACTGATAAAAGCATCAGCAAATAAAACAGAAAGACAAACTTCTGAAAGCAAAAAAGATTCACAGTCATACCACGTCTTAGATATATAGTATGACTTTCCATCTAGATGATAATTCCCAGCAAGTGCGGCCTCAGCAAGCTCTTTCATTAATGTTCGTCGATCTCTATAGCTATCAGCACAGACCATAGTGCGAGCCCCATCGATAAGACAATCCATGCAATAGTCATCGTTGGACAGGGTTGGTCCCCCATTATACTAGATTTTTACAAGCATATATTAAATATCATCAGCAACAATAGGATAACAGATGAGTAGCAGAACAGAAGAGAGGAAAGGAAAACACGATTAATAGACATCCAAAATAAATTGCAAAAAAATAATAATAATAAAAAAACACAAAAACACAACAACTCAGATATTAGAAAACTTACAGAAACGGAAACCTGAACCAGAAGAGGATGAGCTGATATAAACCTTCAGATAGTTTTCAATTTCACCAATCATATAGCATTTAAAAATGAAATTAAAAGGGAAAAAAAAAGGAAAAAAGAATGAGTTTAGGCTTGTTTCTAGCTCTAAGTGAGCAGTGTATAATTATGACCATAAATCCCAGATAACCACCACTCAAAACCATCCACCGATTTCAATTTGCAGACACTGACAAAAAGCCTAAGACAACATCTAAACATGATAACACTCTTTCATCCCAAACAATCACAATACCCCCAGACCTACGAACAAATGATAAAACAGTCCAAACATTAAATCTAGAGCCCCACAAACACTACCACTTTTCTGTCCACAAATTCCAGTTAAGACTCTTTCAAAATCAAAATATCCAGACGCTCTTTAAACAAAGATTTTTTATTAAATTACGCTTCCTTTTCGATCCAAGACCTCACATTCCAACTAGCCATCTTTATTAAAACTAAAGACTAACCCCAAACCCTTCGTAGAGCTAGCTTCATCATAATTCATACTAAAATGATTTTTTGACTCCCTAGAACCTCTAGCACTCCTAACCACAGCTTGCCCTAACCCAAAAAATTAAAAATAAATAAAAATAAATACCACCAACAGCCCTATCAAACCTACAACTCTTACAGCTACCTCTCCTTTTAGAAAGAGATAAATTCATAAGCTCCAAAGTCCCAAACATTCTTTCAGATTGGCCCAGGCCTCATCTTCAAGAGAGAAGGAAAACACCGTCCTCCACTCCCTTTCCTGCTGATCACTAACCTCCCTAGCCTCATCAAACTGCATTCCCTTATCCACAGAACCAGAATCACCAAGAGGAGGACCTAACATAGGAATATTATTGCCCAGAACATTGTTCATGTGGGAAAATAACATAGGATCAGGACCTATATTAAGATAACCCCTATGACACTCATTATCATTAGACAAAATGATTTTAGGATCACTATTATCATAAGATTTCTCAAAGAAAGGGTTATGATTGTGCCCAATCCCAAAACAAGCCTTTCGACGTTGGACAGAGGAAGGACCAGAGCACCATACACCCTTTTCCTCGAACATGCCTTTCAAACATCAAGAAAGTCGGCAACCTACTGAGCCCTCGGACTACAGCACAAAGGAAGAATCAATCTCCGAAGATTCTACTGAAGATGCTTCGCTAAGGGAATCAGAAAACTTACCTTTCTCCAAATGAGGCACACGCCAGAATCAATTCTTTCAATTTCATCCCAAACCCTATTGTCATCAAAATCACCCTCCAAGTCAAACGCAGCCTGAAACAGTGCATCCTCTACAAAATCTAACTTGCCAGCTCCCCCCTCTATCCCCTTCCCACGTGCAAAAGCCCCTTTACAGTGACAAGCACCATTGCTACTTTGTACCCCAAGATTCAAAGCAATCATCCCATCATTGACAGAAGACCAACCCAATCCCAGCGAATGACCTTGAATAACACCAGTAGCCACATCAAGGTGCGGATTCACACTGGCTAAGTAAGATTGAATCAAAGTCATACGCCCCCTAATATATGCCTTTTTCCATCACCCAGCCTCTTGGAAACTTTTTCAGTTACAAGGTCCCAAAAACAAGGGTTTTAGGGTCCTTCCTAAAGTAGACCAAAGTACTTAAAAGCACAACTCCCAATCCCACACCCAACCACATCTGCTAGCCTAGATAACACATCCTCAGCGATGTTCATTCCACTCCAAGAGCTCTTCGCACAAATTGATCTTAAGACCAGAAATAAAGTCAAAGAACTATACCATAAAATTTTTATAAAAAAAATTGAAATGTTGCTCTCATCATTCATAGACTCTTAGTGAAGCAAAAAGTTTCACAATAACTTGTTTGAACCTTATCATTCCACCTTTAAGATTCTTTTAATAACAGTCCATTTGGTTTAGATTCTCAACAGACCTCTTTCACCACCCTCTTTTAGTAAGCATTTTCACAATCAATCATTTAAACTTCATCATTCCACCTTTAAGTTTCTTTTGATAATGGCCCATTTGCTTTAGATTCTCAAGAGACCTCTTTCACAACCCTTTTTAACACAATCAGCCATCTCTTTCTCCACCATAACATGATTTCTTTGTCTAAACTCCACTTTCATTATTTTATCATTTTCGTCTTTGAAAGTATAGTAATTTTACTCCTTTCCATTTCTGACATTTTAGTCTACAAAATCAATTTACTCCACTCTTACTATGTCATCTCCTAATACATAGATCTAAATATCTAATAGCACTAGCTTAACTACCATTTCCAATCGTTCGAGTCTCATCATTTCACCACTTAGTTACTTTGGATGCCAGCCCATGTTAGATTCCCCGCATACCTCTTCCCCTACTCTTAACAAAATCAGCCATCACAATATCACATCCACACATAACATTGATTTCTTCATCTGAATTTCATTTTTCTAGTTTTATCATTTTTGTCTTCAGATCATACTAATTTTCTCCTTTCAATTTCGATCACCTATGTCTTGGACACCTATTTACTCTACACTTTTCTTTTCCTTCTTTATATATATATATATAAGGAATAACTTTTTTTTTTCTTATTAATAGTAAAAAAATACAACGGATTACAAAGGAGAACAAGTAGTCCACCTAAGAACAAGATGCAAAAGAAGCACACAAAAAAGCTAACAACAAACAGATTGCCAGTCCACTTTTATAACAAGTAAAGGAACCCCAAGAAATCCTTAGAAGAAGAAGCCCAAAAGGATGCCATGAAATGGATACGATCCCAAATATCCGCCATGGAAGAAATCTTTCCATCAAAGATCCTCGCATTCCTCTCCAACCAAACAGCCCAAAAAATTGCCAATCTCGCACAAGTCCAAATCCTAACAGCCTTATCCCCTAACCCGAATCCATAAAAATGAGTGTCAAACATAGAAATAGCCGAAGCTGGAGCCACCCAATACTCGCCAACTAGCTGAAAAAGATTCTGCCATACCCAACAAACCAAAGGACAATGGAGATATAAGAGGTCAATACCCTCTGCTCCCTTACACAAAGCTCCCTTACACAATATGCACCACTGAGGACATAGATTAAGAGAAGGTCTCCTTTGCAGCATTCATTAGTATTTATACTCTTATGGGCAACACACCAAGCGAATACTTGAACTTTAAGAGGCACTTTCGCTTTCAAAATCATTAAAGAGGGAGAGAAAATAGGGATACTAGGATGCTCAACCAACTTCTCAAAAAAGGACTTACATGAGAAAACACCTGAGGGATGGGTGCTCCACCTCCTCCTATCTGGGATCAAAGAACTCAAACAACAATTATCCAACAAAGAAGTTAAGGACGATAGCTCATCACATTCCCTATCATTAAGGTAACGAAAAAACTTGAAATCCCAAAGGATAGAAGGAGAAAGAGAAATGACCAAAGAAGAGATAGAAACATTGTGAGCCAAAGCTAGATTATACAATCTTGGGAAAAAAGAAGAAAAAGGCATGTCCCTGCACCAAAAATCTTCCCAAAACCAAACCCTAACCCCCTTCCCCACAGCCAAAGAGATGTGATCAGAAAATGAGGAAAGACACTGAGAGATGAATCTCCAAGGACATCTAGTCGAAACCCTAAGGCTTCGCTAAGCGTCCCACCCATTATCCTATAATCCGTACTTACTTCTAATAACAACATGCCATAAGGAAGTAGGCTCAAGAGGAAATTAGTGCTTTCTTCCACCCATCTAACCTCTTCCCCACCCTAGCAATGATAGGTCACATTCGCTTCATGTTTCTTGCTACTCTCTAATAAGAAGAAACACCATAATGATTATTGTTTCACTGACTTTTAAATGTTAATTTTTAAAAATTTATTAAATGTTAATTTTTAAAAACACCATTTTTTGATGTTTATGGAAGGAAAGAAATTTGAAAACGTTTGAAAGAGCAAAGCTTCTATTATTGATCTTAAGTCCACCTTTATAAAATGTTTTTATTAATGGTTTTGTAGCCATTCTAACGAGTGTAACCTCTCTTTTGTTCTTTTTTTAAACTCCCTCAAGCTTTAGTTCTTGCTTGAGCCTTTTTGTGTGGCTTGTTCATGTATATCCCTTATGTACTTGGGCTTTGCCCTTTCTTTCATACATACACTTAGTTTATCAAAAAAAAAAAAAAAAAAAAGTTCATATTTTCTTTTTTAAAGCATGTGCTTGCTATTACAATCATATGCCATTGGAAATACAAAATGTGCGACAACTACTCCATTATAATCCCCAAATATGCAACCTCTATGGTTCTACGTAACCTCTCAAAACCACTCGACTTTTTCCAAAAAACCATTTAAGTCCCCCTCCTATAAAATTCTCCCTCAGAAAAGCCTCTAAATCATCCATTCATATCTTCCCAACAATTTTACTTTTTGTGTATAATATAATCCAAACCGGGTTGCATACCATAAGTTGTGTTACTATAATTTTGTCTCCTATCCTCTTGACATCAACAACTTCCTCATTTAGATATTCATAAAATCACCACATTTTACTTTTCTTTTTCTTTTTCTTTTTTGCTTTTTCTTTTTTTTTGATTCATCACATTTTACATAATCTAGGAGGACAAAAATTTTACAGAAACCACAAAAAATTGGATATATGTGTCAGAGTAAATGTACAAATGTACAATAAAACATTTAAAAGAGAACCAGAAAGATGATGTTGCAGAAAAAGATTTTGGAAATTTACTTAAAATTAGAGATTCAGTTCAAGTGAAGCAAAATTAGCCTCTTTTTTTTTTTTTTTTTTTTTTTAAGTAACAAGCTAGCATAATACGAGGACTCTAGCAAGTCATCTTAAAGTTCATGCAATAAAATTGAGACTAAGCACACATGTAGATACCTTAGAGAACAGAATGGTCCATGCTTTAGCTGACAACCGCTTCATGGAGCTAACCTTTGATACTGGGACTTTTCCATGCAAGCATTGGATAGAAGTATTATCAATAACACTGCAGAAGATTACTGAGTAAGCCACAAACTATTGTGAACTTTTGGTTTTAAACACAGAGGAACCACAATAAGCTTTCTAAGATCTGTGCCTGCTCTCTATTCACTGATCAAAATAAAACAATACCAGAAACAGACTCAAAGATACACCATTAAAAATAATCATCGGTGGAAACTTATATAGCATTTATAGAAGTGGCGAGGATGGAAACTAAGGTAATGTCTTGGGAAGTAAAAATTATCTACTTGCAATAGTTTTTTTCCCCCCAAAATACTCACTCATTAATAATAACATAAAGGGAAAATTACAGTTTGACCCCCTGTACTTTAAGCGAAAATCACTTTTCATCGTTAAAGTTTAAAATCAGACAAATTGCCCCCTACGGTTTTAAAAATGTTTTTCTGACTAATGCCATTAACAGAAAACATGAAATGACGAAATTATCCATGAAATTTTATATTCTGATGATACAGAATTACTTAATTAGACCCCTCATTCCTCATCCAAATGGCATCTCCCCATTTCATGCCCTACAAACCCCTCCTCTTCTCCAAGCTTCCTGCCAATTCTCAAACTACCCACAGGTATCTCACACACACTGCTACACACACATTATATACCATAATATATATAGGATGATGTTCAGGTAAGCACGTGCTGATGTACCTTATATCAACACCTGCATTGGGAGTTGTACCTTATGCATTTGTGGGATATGAGGTACATTGGACCAATGCAAGGAGTACAACCCCCAATGCATGGTGCTGATATAACTTATATCAACACGTGCTGATGGGAACACAACTATATATATATATATATATATATAGAGAGAGAGAGAGAGGGCTGATCATGTGCAGGATATCCCGGACTATCCCGTTCGATCACAGCCGTCCATGGATAACGTGCACGCAATCACGCGCGTGCGCATGTCGCTCACGGACGACTGTGATCAAACGGGATATCCGGGATATCCCACACATGATCAAAGCTACATATGTGTGTGTGTGTATATATATATATATATATATATATTGTTATGCGATTTTTAAAGAGAAAGATTGAAGACAGAATTTTAATGATGATTTCAATCTTTCCCATGTTGTGGGGGTGGTGCTGGGACGTCCGCCACTCCCAGTCATCTCATCCAACAAGGGTTGATGCCGGCTGCTCCTTCTCTCGCCGGTATTATCTTCCTCTTCCTCATCCTCTACCGTTGATTCATGTCTAGTGTTCCTCTGACTTCGCCAAAACCCTAGATTTGTCAATTGAGGGAGATTTATTTCTTCTAATCGGCTTGGTGGGTCAGTTCCGAATGAGATTGGATATAATTATGAGAAGCTTGAGCAATTGGATTTGTCAAATAATTTATTAGTTGGTGGAATTACGAGTAGTTTGGAAAATTCTGAGTAGTTCTGGTTGATCTGCTTCTGACCATAAAAGGTTAAAAAAGGGGGCTCTTCAATAGGGCCAATGAGTTTGATTGATGATGATTATAACTCCCAAAAATTACAACCCTTCCGAAGCTCAGGATAATATGGGCGGTGGGGACAACTATTGATCGTGAAAGGTTTCCGAGCAATTAGGGTGCTTGTAACAGCTTGGACATGATCAACTTGGCTCGGAACTTTTATTAGTGGAGAAATTCCTAAGAGATTTGTTCGCTGCCCAAAGCATCATTTTCTTGACTTGAGCTTAAACAGGCTAACTGGGGAGGTTGTTGAGATGCTTCCAGTTCAGTGTATGACTGTGTTTGCAATCACCGACTAACAATACATTAAAAAGAGTTACAGGCCAATCAGATCTATACTATTTGTTCAAATCAAAGCTCTGGTTAATTAATGTTCATAGTCTCTAAAGCTTAATGTAAACAATCAAATGCACATAAGAGTGGTCTGCCAAAATCTCTGTGATGTTTACTGTAAAGAGAGAAGGGAGTGAGATCACATGCTAAAATTACATAAGTTGGTCATGTGCAATGCATGTGTCCAATTTCTGTCAAATTTTTAACGATGGCTAGATGGAGGAGGGTAAAATCAAAATTTTGTAAACATTAGGGGGTGATTTGTCTGATTTTAAACTTGACGGGTGAAAAATGATTTCCGTCGAAACTTCAAGGGGTCAAACTGTGATTTTCCATAAAACACAAAAGCCTACAAGTAGCATATTCACCAGCATAACTTACATAAGCAAATAAGAAACAGAACTACAAATGACATTATAAGAAGAAAGACATCATAAGAATTCATACTTCCAGTCCTTATAAAATTGTTATATTAGAAAAAGAGGAATTCATACTTACGGTGGAGTGATGGTGTCAGCCCACTGGCGAAGCCAGTCAGTGGAAATCCAAAAATATGGCTCCTCAAGTGATAAGACAGGGGCTTCAGAAATAACTGATCGTACTTCCTGTCTCTGATCTGTGACAGCATCCACCTCTCTTTCCTTCTTCAATTTATATTGTTGGCATGCATCAAGATATGATGCATTCAATTCTTTTATCTCTTCAGAAAGATGAGATGGAAGAGAAATATCATTGTGTGGAGAAACCAAGTCACCTTCCATTTCCATAATATTGGGACCACACACTGTATGTCTCTTTTCAACACTCATTTTGGTATGCCGAAGGTTATACATCAGCATGTATGCATCACCTGATGAAAATGTCTGTGCATGACTACCAACACTAGATTCTGAAGAATGTAGCTGATCAACATTTACATGATTTCCATTCATAACAGCATTCAATGGTTCACTGCAAGACGGATGATCAACTGGCTCAGTTCGAACAGGTTTAGCGTTGGAACTTGAAGACCCTTCTCCAAATGGCTGATGACCTAAGTTTGAGACATGCTCATCATCAAATTCCCACCATTGCCCCGTATTTTCATCCTTAATATGAGCTATGTAATGACCACTGTTTACAGCAGCTCCCTTGTGAATCAGCACAGCTGACAGGTCATATATAAATCTGGACTGAGAAGGTTCAGACAACCTCTGTCCCATATCCAGTTCTCCAGGAAAGCAAAATGCAGAAGTGATTTTCTTCTTCGTTGTGGTCTACAGAAGAAAACAAACGCAATATCAATATACAAAGGAAAGTCAGAAACATGTGGAAAGTACACAGAATCCTCAGCCTCAAAAATACCACAACACAAATGCAGAAAGATGGCAAAGGGGAGCTCGACAAGAATTTTTGTGTTCAAAGTCAGAAGTCATAAAGGATTTCTATCATCTGGCAGTCCACGGGAGCATAGTTGAGAAACGCCTACATTCACCTAGGCAGTGACCCTCTTGGTCGCCTAAGTCTTGCCCAGTCTACACGTCATACATAATATGTACATTGTAATTGCTTAATCTGCAACTAAACACACCTTTCTTTATAATTTCATACGTATGATGGGACCAGATAAGGAAGACAGTTTTATGATAAAATTATAACTAGAAATTAAAAAGATTGAGAAAAGAGACATTAAAATCAAGCATGAAGTGACAAAAACCAGCAAGTTTCATTGCTTAACAAAAGCATGACTACAAATCAGTCAAAATAATCAAGGAATTTCAGCCTTCACCAAATAACCCTAGAAACATTCTCATCTACAACAACCAGTTAATATTGAAGAATAACAATTTAATGATGGTGAGCCAATGACCATTGCATCTATCACAAACATTACGAATTAAGATTAAAAAAATAAAAATAAAAATTTATCAGTAACTATCATTGTATTAAAAAAGGCCAAATCTTCAAACAAAGAACTGTGCTATGCATCAATTTCATGCAATATATAGTATCTTATCCATGATATAGATGCATTTTTTGACCAATTCTGTGTCAATTAATAATCACACACAAAAAACCAATACACAAAATATATGAAATATCAAAATATTTCAAACCTTGCATATCAATGCAACCTGGCACACTAAACTGCAACTTCTTTTGCATAGGTAAAAAGACCATACATACTGTAATATATCATGAAACCAACTCAACAGATTAACCCATAATTTTCATAAGTCCACATTGTCTCAAAAATCATGTAGAAAAGCCTCCCTTATATAATACCAATGTATGTTCTTTTTGCTGCATGAGGATCTGTTCTAAAGAGAATTATGCGCCAACTTCCATTTAGCATACATCATATATGAACAAAGTACATACACACACACATGTAAATTCTAAAATATATGTACACATGCCATCAGTAGTAAATGCTTTACAATTTTAGAAACAAGATGGGAAATAAGTTCTCAAAATGTATCATTGTGTACCTTCGGAAGGAAAACACATCGCTTGAGCTGGAAATTAAGGACAGCAGGCAGCGTGCGCAGCTTAATGCTGCGGGTAGCATCAACTCGTGTCATACAAGACTCACAGAAATATTGGTTATCTCCACAAAGTTCTTCTACACTTAGGTAATCATCTAAACTCTCATCCAAACTTTTCAAACCCTTGACATTTAACTCCAGCTCATAAAAATCTTCCATGTTTGAAGAAGCTTCAGAATCTTTCCCGCATTTTGAGCACCTACACATTTTTTTAAAGAAATAAAAATGATGGAATAACAGCTATTTTTTCTTCCATGAGAAGGTGAATATATAATTGGTATATAGCTGTGCAAATATGCAACTATGAAAGATGTAAAAGCACTCAAAGATAGCTAACTGAGATAACAGTCGAAATAAAACATACAAAGATAGTTCCACAAGAAATAGAGCTTTAGAAGCACTTGGCCACCACTTCCTTGTATAGTTGCAGTCTCCATTTGGGAAATCGTATCAGACAACGTGTGATAGTTGTTCAGATTTGGAAGACAAACTCAATAGCCAAATTTTAATCTAATCATATAATTGCCAACTTTTAAACCTTATTTATTAAACCATTTTAATAATTTGCATACGAAAAAGTTAGTGGGCAAAGAATTTCGTGCAAATTAATCAAAACTAGAGGAAGAGTAATCAACATAAGAACTAGAAACTGATTACAATAGAGAAATCATAGCTTCAAATTTAACATCAAACTAAATCCAATCTTACGTGGTCACATGTGACACGCTTCCACGGAAAAGATCCTGAACAATTGTTCTTGCCTTGGAAACTTCAGAACGGCTCAGGCATTGCTCAAGCAAAGAAAGAAGTAAGGTCAAAAACTCATGACTATCCTGCTGAACACCATTATCTAACTCTAGAGTTTTAATAAATGGAGCTGAATCAATAAAAGCCATTTTACTGGCATGCAACTGAGAAAATAGTCGTGCAAGTTGATCCAACACCGGATGTTGTTTCAAAACATCAGGTTCAACAGAGAAAACACCATCCCGAAATGATTTGTTCATGTACAAGCATTGGAGTATGCTATTGGCATAGCACGTTGCGCCCAGGTTTGTCAACCCTGCAGGTGAATCAGCAGAAGCACGAAGATCCTTGGATGGATCCGGACCAAGTGCAAGAACAATCTCTGATATTTTCTGCCATAACCCAGATTTTCGAGTTCCATTGGGAGGTGGAACCAGCCCACAAAAGCAGTTCGGGTTATCCTTTGTGTTTATGCGACAACCTTGACAAACTGGTTTCAATATCATATAAAGCTTATGTAAATCATCATCAGTTATTTGGCCCGTCGAGTGAATTTTCCTACGCAAGGACCAGACAAAATGCAAAAATTATGAATAATTGAACATTAAACGAACAAAAATTAAATTAATTATTATTCGTTAACACTAAATACAGAAGAGATGTACCGCAATATTTCTGATGTAGTTCCAGTGTTTTCTTCCGATCTGCTTCTTTTATTTTTACTACGCGTGGTTGGTCGGGTCATATTTGTCACTGACTGACCCTAGAGTCATACATCAAAATCAGAATCAAGATTGTGTGATGGACATTCCTCGTATAATATCAGAGAATTTATTAACTTCAATTTAAAATGAAAAATTATCCATCGATATATACAGATATACCAAGCACAAAGGCGCATGTTTGAGTCTTGAGAGTAGCCACTTTGTATTAAAAACCCAAAGGTTAGGACCCTATCCCGCTCATCCCTCCCCAGAACCACGCACCAACACTGGGTAATAGCCTTATATATATATATATATATATATATATATATATGCGAGTGTGTGTGTGTGTGTGTGTGTGTGTGTGTGTGTATACCTAAGACATGGATTCTATATGGACCAATGAATCGTGAAAAGTCATTACTAATAGCAATTACTTCATCCTTTCCATATCCCCCCCTGTAAATTTCACTACCAATACTATGAATGGATTGCGAAAAGTCATTACTACTAGCAGAAGAGAACATATGAAAATTCAGTGGTACAAGAAACCTAATAAAGATACCAATACTGTCTACTAGCAGAAGAGAAACATGCATTACTTTACTTCTCTTGGGTTAAAATAATTCTTCTAAGCAGCTGGAAAAAGACCATCAGCTGAAAAGCAGAAAATTTACACAAAAACAATGTCCATTTGAGATGAAAAGATCATACATTCTGTCCATGCGTATGTGTATGGGAAACCCCCAGAAAATTCAGGAATTTATTCGAGAGTATTTTTCTTGTTTTTTTTTCTCAAATTTCACCGACAATTTCATGTTTTGGTCCTTATTTTCCTGCAAAAGGACCCTTTCTCGTGATCAACACATCAAGTTACCATTTTTTTCTTTTTTCGGTTCGAACTTCTAAGACATCAAGTTACCCTAACCAAACGTAACAAACAACAAATTTACAAGCACATTATGCATCCACGGTCTGCCAAACTCAATTATTTTTTTAATTACTCGTATAATTGTGATTTAGACATTTATTTTCAGATTTTTAATTTTATCCTTGTTTCATAATTCAATGAGTTCCGTCAATCTGAATCATATTTTCCCGGCATGGCAGCACTTCTTAACAGGAAAATTAAGGGGAAAAAAATTTTAAAAAAAAATTGAAGAAAAAAATAGTAAAAATGAAGAAAACGACAGAGGAGAAGGAGAAGAAGGACTTACCCAAGCTGTGAAGAACGATGGGATGAAGAAGAAGAGCCGAAGAATTGGAGAACAGAAAAGGCTCAGAAGCTGGATTGCGTTATGGATGTAGAAATGTGATCGAAAAATTAGGGCTGGAATTCTCCAGATTTGTCAAATGTGAAAAGCCCTGTTTTTTCAGAAGAAGGACGAAAATAGATATAAATAAATGTCTGAAAAAGAAATTGAAGCGTTTGTGGGGAAGTAGTTTTTTTTTTTTTTTTTTTTTTTTATTCGGGAGGGGCTGTTTACTAAAATTTAAAACCCGTATGGTTATAGCGGGTTGACCGGTTCACTGAAAAACGGCCCGGGTTGAACGGATATAACCAGATTGCATGCATAAACGATCATTGAATAACCTCGACCAATCAAAAGGAATTTTCCCCATTTTTCTTTTATTTTTATTAAGTCATTCCCACCTTTTAAGGAACTAGTTGGTGCACACGTGCATTACACGTGAATTTTTTTGAGTTAAATTATTTTTTTCACTAATGATAATAATTTTTTTAATTTAATAATTTTATCGTGCTTTTGCATAAGATGAAAGCACTTTGATCACTCAATCCTTTACTTCTTTTAATATGATTACTATTTTTTTTTTCATTATCTTTCCCAAATCATAATGCTTAAAATTATCTTTGAAACTTCATTATAGATAGGTTCTTTGATATGATTTGATTTCGATATATATATATATATATTTTCTTCGTCGATGTGTGGTGGATCATTGCATTTTATTTTTTGGGCCTGTACATTTTTTTTTTAAGTGATTTTGAACTTTTTTTTGGGTGGTGGGGTTGTGATCTAAGTTTTTTTTTTTTTCTTTTTGTTCTTTTTGGTTTTGTTTTGTTTAGTTTGGTATTTTGGGTTTGCAGGTAGATATTGCAAAGTTTTATTGAACCTCACAATTTGATAGGGACTTTTTTTTATAGTTCATTAGATCTTCCTTTTTTATTTTCTTTTTTTCTTGTGCATTCGTTAATGGTGTTTTTTTTTTTGGAGGGGGGGATTTTATTTTGTTTTGTTTTTGTTCAAGCCTACTTCTTTCTTAATTTTCCTTCAATTGAATCATCTTTGATTCTTTTCTTTTTCTTGATAATTTGACTTGATTATTTTCAAAAATTAGAGATTATATATGAATTCTCAACAAAATATGAAAATTATGCAACAGCAGCAATTTAAAAGTTCAATAGTGCAATTCAAGTTTTTTCTGATATGCGAATCCTTAAAAAATAATAAAAAATTATATGTGCTATTCAAAACTTTACTTATACCATTCAAGGTTTTTTTTTTTTTTTTTTTTTGCCTGTTAATATCGGTTTTCATTTATTTTTGTTCAAGCATGCGTCTTTTTATTTTCATTCAACTGATTCGTCTTTGATTCTCTTCTTTTTCTTGCTAATTTTGCAATTCAAATGGAGATTTAAAAGTCTAATCATGCAATGCAGGCAGAGATTTAAATGTTTAAACATAATTTGTATATATGAGTCAAGTTTATTGAAAACTATATACCAGATAAAGCATCAGAAGAAAGGAGACGCAATGAAGGCACACAGAAGACACAGAAGAAGGAAGCAGTAGTTGTTCTTTCTTATGTTAGGGTTTTATGATTTTTATAATGTGTTTCTATTTGTATTTATATGTTAACATTGTTAGGGTTTTACGAATTATAGTTTCCATCTCCTTAGAATTCCTATTTGGATTTGGTTTATTTAATTATTATACGAATTATAGTTTCCTTAGAATTCTTATTAAGGTATGTGTTTTATATTGCTATATTTCCTATATATGCAGAATGGTAGTTGTGTATTTAAAAATTAAAATAAGGATATATTAGTCGATCAAAGTTTTTCTCACATTCATTTTTTTATAGATATAGATAATATAGATAGATATAAATCATTAAAAGTGAGTCACACCTATTTTCTTCTATTTCATTCCCACTGTTTACTAAATATTGGAATGGAATGATCACTCTATACATATGTGAATGCAGTGTATGAACTTAAATACTCCTTCCGTCCCATAAAGATGGGTCATTTTTGCTACTTTTTTTGTTTCAAAATATTTGTCCATTTTGAAAAGACAAATCCTAAATTTTTTGAACTTTTTTATATTATTCTTTGTTATTTCAATAATTACTTTCAACACAAAACCCAATACCAACTAGAAAAGGGCACTTTTAGAAATATGGAGTTTAAAAAGTAATAAGTTAATGTAATAATGATTTTTCTTAAATTGCATATTTTGTCAAACTTGACCTTTCTCTGTGGGAGGGAGGGAATAGAAAGGAATAAAGAAAAAAAAATGTACAAAAATGGTTCCACATACCCGAAAAATAACAAGGATCACACGATGCCTAAGATATAAAGGTAATGGAACATAACTAATTTGGATTACAAGTCCTGAACCCTCCTCAGCCTTGCCTTGGTCTCTTTCATGTCATTGGCCTTCTTTCATGCGGCTAGAGAAAATTAGGTATGAAAAACTAATAAGAAATTGGGAATATTAGCAATTACCCCTATAAGAGGTCTCTCTTTAGTAATAACTCCATCATAAATTTTTTTTAACTCAATCCCATATTTTACTATTTTTTATTAATGATAAGGAAATCGTTTTTTTTAATTCCAATAGAAACCCCCCATGATTTGTTATCTCCCCACGATCCACCTTCCCCTCTCATCACTTATCTTTATTTTTTTTATTTATTCTTTTTTGGGTTTCCATTTACAACTAACGTCTTCTCCTCCCCCACCTCCTTCTCCTTCTCCTTCCCCCCCCGATCTACCTTCTCCCTTTCGCCATTGATATCCCTTTTTTTTTTTTTTTTTCATCTGCAACTTGATCACTGTCCACACTCACAAGGTGCGATCTTGGCGTTAGCATAGATCTGAACCTAAAGAGGCATCAAAAGCTTCTCCGACGACTTTCATGGTTTTCTTCGACATCAACACCTTATCCAACAACTTCTTTTCCAATGCCGCCGACGACGACGACCATCAACTCTAGATCTAAATTATTTTTTACTTTGTTTTCAACTCTAGATCTTTTTCCCTTTTTTTTTTTTTTTGCAAATCCAGATTTATCGACAAATCTGACTCCATGTTTGGGGAGCTGTTGCTTGGTGTTTGAGTTCACTTCATAGTAATGTTTTTTTATAGCACAAGATAGTAAGTTGTTACTATTCCAACTCCATTTTTGGGGGCTTGCCGCTTGGTGTTTGAGTTCACTCTATAGTAGTGTGTTTTTTATAGCATAAAGTAGTAAGTTGTTATTTTTTTTTTATATGATTTTTTGAAGACAAAATAATAAATTGTTACTATTGTCGGTATAAATTTTTCAAAGCACAAAATAGTAACAGTTTACCATTTTGTGCCTTGAAAATTTTATATAGCAAATAGTAATAGCTTACTATTCGTGCTTTGAAAAAATTATATAGAAAATAGTACCAGTTTACTATTTCATGCTTTAAAAAATTATATAAAAAATAGTAACAGTTTCATATTTCTTGCTACAAAAAACACTCAATCAGCAATCCTTAAAAATCACTCTTTACAATGGCTAACTTTTCTCAAATCTATCTTCAACCTTGTTGGCCTAAATGGTTTTATCCCCGAGGTTTTGATGATAACAATACATAATAAGATGTTTAAGGACTAATGAGCAGTTAAGTGATGAATCTAGATAGGTATCAAAGCCATTCAATGCATTAAGGATCAAAATGCACAAGCAAACAAAGTAAAGACCATATATAAGCAGTACAAGGATCCATCAATTGTTCAAGAGCAATCAAGTTTTATCACAAGTCAATTTGTGACAATTCTAGGAAAATCTTGTAAGATTACTTTCAATCCTTGCTCACCAGTTGAAAGGGCTTAAAACATTGCAAATTCAATGACCTTAAAGACTTAAATATAACGTACTTTTCAAAAGGAAAGAAAGTTTTATTTTGTCTAAAAACAGGGATTTTCAGTCGGCTGAAACTATTTTTTGTTTCAGTAGGCTGAACCTCTTTCAGCACGCTGAAAATATGAACTCCTAAAAATCACTTTCTCTGTATTTTTCAAACGGCTCTTTGAGCCGGCTGAAATGTCAGTTTAAGCCGGCTGAAAGAATGATCAGACGGCTGAAGGAGCAGGCTTGCTCATATGCCATATGTTAACTTCTCTGGAATATTCAGCAGCCTTGATCAGACGGCTGAAATACTATTTCAGACGGCTGAAAGGCAGGGTTGAGACGGCTGAAAGGCAGGGTTGAGACGGCTGAATAACATAACTCTTAGTTCTATTTTTACACCCTCTCTGGAATATTCAGCAGCCTTAATCAGACGGCTGAAAGGGATATTTCAGACGGCTGAAAGATGTTTCAGCCGGCTGAAACCCTCGGGAAAATTATAACGGCTAGTTTTTTAACGGATATTTGAAGCATTTATTGCCCACCAAACTTCTTTTCCCGGCATTTATTGTTCTAGAACGGCTACTTTGGACCTCTTGAGTATAAATACAAGGCTTGAGCTCATTTATGAGCATTCATTGAGCAAAAACAAGAAAATCAATTACAAGCCCTAATTCCTCTTGTGAGCATTCATTAAAATCAATCAATAGCTGAAGTGTGCTTTCAATTTCTATGTATTTACTCTTTGAGAGAGCTTTCTTTGAGCACAAAATCATCTCCAAATACTTTGTATCAAAAGGGTTGTGAATACCCTCACTTGTAAGCACTTGAGAAGAGTGCATTTGGCTAAGTGTTGGTAAAGAACACTCAAGTTGTAAAGGTTTGCTGCTCCACCTTGAAGGAGAGTGTTAGTGGATTGGTGAATCCTCAAGCGCTGCTCTTGAGGCGAGGACGTAGGCGGGAGGCCGAACCTCGTTATATCGTTTGCATTCTCTTTCCCTTAATCTCTTTATTATTGCATTGTCTTACATTTAATCTTGCTTGCAATAATCTGATTTTAGATTGCTATAATTTTTTTAAATTGGCCTATAACCCTATTCACCCCCTCTAGGGTTATTCACTTGGGACAACAATTGGTATCAGAGCCCAACCTCTAGCATTTGACATATTTGTCTTGCGAGGAACGATATGGCCAACTATAGTGGTAACGGATTCTCCGAAGGACAATCATCCAATAGACCACCACTTTTCAATGGAAATGCATCTCTTTACAATTTTTGGAAAATTAGAATGCAAATCTTTATTCAATCCACTAGCTATGAGCTGTGGAACATTACTTCCACTAGCTATGAGCTGTGGAACATTACTTCTAAGGGTCCTTTAATCCCTACTAAAGTGGTAGATGGAGTTACACTTCCTAAAGTACCACAAGAATACACCACAGCTGATCACAAGTCCCTTGAACTTAATTCCAAAGCCATTAGGCTGTTATATTGTGCTCTAACGAATGATGAGTTTAGCAAAATCTCTAGGTGCACTAGCGCCAAAAAGATATGGGACACATTGGAAGTTACCTATGAAGGAACATCTCAAGTAAAAGAAGCTAAAATTAATATGCTTGTTTGTGAATATGAAATGTTCAAAATGAAAAAGGATGAATCTATTAGAGATATGTTTGCTAGATTTAATGCTATTATTAATCCTTTGAGTTCTCTTAGAAAAACTTACACTAACTCCGAATTGGTGAGAAAAATTCTTAGGAGCTTGCCTAAGCAATGGGATGTCCTCACCATAACTCTACTTCAATCAAAGGAGCTATCATCAATGACCTTGAGTGATCTTGACGGCAACTTAGTCACACAAGAACTCGCATTCAAAGCTCGTGAAATTGATGAAGGAAAGACTTCCAAGAGCATGGCTCTAAAAGCCTCACAAGATGAAGAAGAAACACCAAGTGAAGAATGTGAAAATGAGGAAGATGAAGACATTTCCTTCATATCTCACAAACTCAAAAGGTTCTTTTCTAGAAGAAATCAAGGAAGGAGATTCAACAAGGGAGACTCCTCCAAAAGGATTCCAAATAGAGGAGAAACTTCAAATAGAGAACCTCAAGTGTGTTTTGAATGCAAGAAGCCCGGGCATATCAAGATAAATTGCCCCCAACTCAACAACAACTACAACAAGACAAGCCACAACAACAACAACTTCAAGGATAATAGAAAATTCAAAAAGAAGGCGTTCACCGTCACGTGTGATGATGAAGCAAATAGTGATGAAGAAGATGAGGAGGCTTCTTGTGATCAAGAAGTTGCAAACTTTTGTCTCATGGCAAAAGAAGATGAGGTAATCGAAACTAACTCTATTGATTATCCTATATAAGAACCTCCTACTTATGAAGAACTACAAGATGCTCTTGAAGATACTTTTCTTGAATTAAAAAGATTTTCTCACAAAAATAATGACTTGAAAAAGAATATCTCATCTCTTCAAGATGAACTAAATGATTTGAAAAATGAGAACTTAGAATTGAAAAGCAAGATAGACTCACCCCCTACCATCTCTCAATCTAATCTTGAAAGTGAAAACACTTCATTGAAAGAAAAGATTGAAGACTTGACTAATACCTTGGCCAAGTTTACCAATGGAAGGGATAACTTGGATAAGATATTAACTAGTCAAAGATGGTGCTTTGACAAGGCCGGAATTGGTTATCAAGAACATGTTAAACAAAGATCCTACATTAACTTCTTTCCTAAGCCTAAGGTTCCTAGCACACCTAAAATCTCATGTACTTATTGTAATAAGGAAGGACACAACGCTTATACTTGTAACATGATAAGAAGACCAAAAAGATTCACCAAGAAGGTGTGGGTGGTTAAGGGAACCTCACCTCCTATGGCTAACCCCTATGGACCCAAGAAAATATGGGTACCAAAGAGAGTTACTTGAACTTGTGTAGGTATGCTTGAAGTCATCAAGCAATGAGAAATGGTTTCTTGATAGTGGTTGCTCAAGACATATGACGGGTGATAGATCAAAGTTTGTCTCTTTGAAGCCCAAGGACAGCGGCTTCGTGACATTTGGAGATAATGCCAAGGGTAAGATAATTGGCATTGGAAAGGTTGGTAAGAATTCCTCACTTTGTGTTGAAAATGTTTTGTTAGTTGATGGTTTAAAGCATAATCTCCTTAGCATTAGTCAATTATGTGATAAAGGTTATAGAGTTACTTTTAAATCCAATAAATGCATAATTGAAGATGATGATAAGACCTTATTTATTGCATATAGGATTGGTAACATCTATGCTATAGAGTTCGAAGAAATCGCTTTACAAAATGTACATTGCTTCTCCGCTTTAAATGAAAATCATTGGTTATGGCATAGAAGGCTTGGACATGCTAGCATGGATTTGATTTCAAAACTTTCTAGGCATGAACTAGTTAGAGGTTTACCAAAAGCAAAGTTTTCAAAAGATGGAGTTTGTAGTGCATGCCAATTTGGAAAACAAACTAAGTCTTCTTTTAAAACAAAATATCATATTTCAACTACTAGACCTTTGCAATTTATCCATATGGACTTATTTGGACCTATTGCGATTGCAAGTCTTGGAGGGAAGCATTATGCATTTGTGATTGTTGATGACTACTCTAGATATACATGGGTGTTCTTCCTTACACATAAAGATGAGACTCATGCTACATTTATTGCATATTGTAGAAGAGTCCAAAATGATAAAGGCTATACCATTACACATGTTAGGAGTGATAGGGGGAGCGAATTTGTCAACAAGGATATCGAACAATATTGTAACGAAAGTGGTTTTGATCATAATTTCTCTACTCCTAGAACTCCTCAACAAAATGGTGTGGTTGAAAGAAAGAATAGAACTCTTGAAGAAATGTCTAGAACCATGCTTAATGAACATTCCTTACCTCAATACTTTTGGGTCGAAGTCGTTAACACCGCATGCTATGTTATGAATCGAGTGCTATTAAGATCTAAACTTGGTAAAACTCCCTATGAATTATGGAATGATAAGAAGCCTGACATAGGTTACTTTAGAGTTTTTGGTTGTAAATGCTTTATATTAAATGATAGAGATAAACTTTCCAAATTTGATTCTAAATCCGATGAAGGTGTATTTCTTAGCTATTCTATGAAGAGCAAAGCATATAGGGTGTTTAATAAGAGAACTTTAATCGTTCAAGAATCAATGCATGTTGTATTTGATGAAACTAACCCTTTTGCTCCCAAGAGAAATGTGGATGATGATGATGATATAGGTACAAGCTTGCAAGAACAAGTTGAGAACTTGAATCTTAATGACAAGCAAGGACCACAAGACAAAGGCAAAGAGAAGAAAGAAGATGAAGTCATTGAAATCAAGAAACCGGAAGAAGAAGTAGAAATTGAGGACACTCCATTTCATCCGGATGTCACCAAGACTTGGAAATTTGTAAGGAATCATCCTAAGGATCAAATCCTAGGTGAACCCTCACGTGGGGTAAGAACTCGTTCATCAATGAGAAATATATGTGATCACCTTGCATTTTTATCTCAAATTGAACCTAAGAACATAAATGAAGCCGAAAGTGATGAATCTTGGATACTAGCTATGCAAGAAGAGCTTAACCAATTTGAAAGGAACAAGGTTTGGACCTTGGTTCCTAGACCACATGATCATGGTGTAATAGGCACCAAGTGGGTATATAGAAACAAGAAAGATGAATCGGGCACCATTGTAAGAAACAAGGCACGTCTAGTTGCCCAAGGTTTCAATCAACAAGAAGGCATTGATTATGATGAAACATTTGCACCGGTTGCTAGACTTGAAGCCATTAGGATGTTACTTGCATTTGCATGTCATAAAGATTTCAAATTATTTCAAATGGATGTCAAGAGTGCTTTTCTAAATGGTTTTATTGAAGAGGAAGTTTATGTTGAACAACCTCCCGGTTTTGAAAGTCATGAATTTCCAAACCACGTATTTAAATTATCAAAAGCTTTATATGGTTTGAAACAAGCTCCTAGAGCTTGGTATGAGAGACTTAGTGGTTTTCTAATCAAAAACGGTTTTAAACGAGGAAAACTTGACACCACACTTTTTATCAAAACCATTGATAAGGACATGCTTATTATTCAAATATATGTTGATGACATTATCTTTGGTTCTACTAATGTAAGTTTGTGTGAGGATTTTGCTAAAGTCATGCAAGAAGAATTTGAAATGAGCATGATGGGCGAACTAAACTTCTTCCTTGGATTACAAATCAAGCAAACAAAAGAAGGAACCTTCTTAAATCAATCCAAATATGTCAAAGACTTAATCAAGAAGTATGGATTAGAAGATGGAAGGAATTTCGCCACTCCAATGAGCACCTCCATTAAACTTGAGAAGGATGAGAAAGGTAAATGCGTGGATCAAAAGAAATACCAAGGTATGATTGGTAGTTTACTTTATCTCACCGCTAGTAGACCGGATATTATGTATAGTGTATGTTTGTGTGCTAGATATCAATTCATGTCCTAAAGAATCTCACATGCTTGCCGTTAAACGCATATTTAAATATCTTAGTGGCACTATCAATCTTGGCATATGGTATCCTAAATACACATCATTTGACATGCTTAATTATTCGATGCGGACTTCGCCGGATGCAAAGATGGTCGCAAAAGCACAAGTGGGACTTGTCACTCTCTTGGACATTCCCTAGTTTCTTGGTTTAGCAAGAAACAAGCTTCGGTTGCTCTTTCCACAGTCGAAGCTGAATATTTGGCAGCCGGAAGTTGTTGTGCACAAGTGTTGTATATGAAACAACAACTTGAGGACTTTGGATTGCATTATGATCATATTCCCATAAAATGCGATAATACTAGTGCAATTAATCTTACTAAGAATCCCATTCAGTACTCACGAACCAAACATATTGAAATAAGACATCATTTTATAAGAGATCATGTTCAAAAAGGAGATGTTGAAATTGAATTTGTCAGGTACCGAACATCAATTGGCGGACATTTTTACAGAACCACTTCAAGAGGATAGGTTTAATTTCATTAAATGTGAACTTGGCATGTGTTTAAGTGATGAAATATGAGAACATGTTCATTATGATGCTTTTCCTTGCTTTAAATGCCTTTTTAATTCTCTGTCTGACATTTTCAGACGGCTGAAAGAACTTTCAGCCGGCTGACAATTATTTCAGACGGCTGACTTGGTTAGTCAGACGGCTGAAAACTCCTGTATCTGAACATTTTTTTGGATGCTCTCTTGACTTTTTCAGACGGCTTGATTCAGCCGGCTGAAAAATGGAGAAGACGACCGAAAGAGTACTTTCAGACGGCTGACTAATAATTCAGCAGGCTGAAAGAGGGTCTATTGATTAACCCATTTTATGGTTATCTGGTTTTATCAGACGGGTGTTTAAGCCGGCTGAAAGGCTATCCAAGTCGACCCAAAGAAGGATTTCAGACGGCTGATAAACCCTTCAGCCGGCTGAAATTATCGGGGTATATAAACTTTTTAAAACCCTAAACAGTGATTTTTCAAATTCCCTTTCGCGGCTTTCACTGTTCTTCTCCTTCTCTCTCTTCCTCACCTCAAATAAACCCTAAATCCAACCTCCTCCCATGGTGAATCTCAAGAAAGCCAAATCTTCTTCCATCGAGGCCGGCGAATCATCACAGCCACCGAAGAAAAAGCTCCGGAAATCATCCGCCGCCACCACCCAGCGACACCGACCTCTGCACACGGCGGCGCCTCCTAGGGCTGAAGATCCTCCTGTTCCTCGACGCCCTCGTCGACAACCGCCTCATCCTCTGCCTTCCGTCCGCAGCAGCCCTTACCTCCTCCTCCTCCGCCGGTTCATCCACCACCACAGCCACGGCCTCGCCCCAGAGACCCAGAGTACTGACTTCGGCCATGAACCTTCCGAAGGGGAAGCTCCGATACCACCCGTTGAACCTCCACAATACCTCACCCCAGAGCACGGGATTCTCTTTGCCCAAAAGTTTTACAGCAAGAAGGTTGTCTACCCAAAAATCGTCGATCCTCAGTTTCTCAATCAACATCACTTCAGGGTCTGTGATCTCCTCTCTGCGGTTGGATTGCTTGATTTCTGCACTCTTTCTCGCCCCTGCTACAACACCTCCGTCCGAGTTTTCTACACCCATTTCTCCATGCCTACCCTCGGACGCGCCACATCCTACCTCAAGGGCAAGCACATGGTTCTCACCGACAAGCTCCTGAACGATCTTTTTCACTCTCCTTCTGATGGTGCTATCATATCCGAGACTCACTCATGGCCTCGCATTGATGGTTTCCATCATATCGACGCTCTCAAGCTCATCCTTGGTCGCGATGACATCACAGAACCCTTCAAGCCACAGCTGAAAGAGCTTAGCCTTGAGTGCAACTTGCTTCACAAGATTCTGTTTTACAATATCTTGCCTCGAGGTGGTGGGAAGGATCACGTGACATACACGGACATCGGCCTTCTATGGTGTATCCTCACTGGCAAACCCATTAATTTGGGTCACCTCATGTTATATCATATGAAATTATGTGTGGACAAGACCAAGCATGAGTCAAAGGGGTCAAAGGCCACAAAGGACACCGAAGGTCGGAGCATTTTACCATATGGAGCAGCTCTCTCAGTTGTATTTGAGCATTTTGGGATTCCTCCTACCACTGGTGATGTTTTCCACCCGACCTTTCGCAACAAGATCAACGCCTCCTTTTTGGGTTGGATGAACTACACCCTTGTGGATGGAGTTTGGCTTAAGAAGGGTGCCATTCCTGCTGACGTCGACGCCGAGGATGATACCGAGCTGCAGGATCTCCATGCTAGACAAGACCTCCCCATTCCTCCTCCACCACCCACTACTACAGCCCCCTTGTCCTCCACTATCCCTCCTCCTCCCCTCACTCCACCTACTCCTGCCCATCCTACTCCTCCATCCTCCGTCCGTGACATGTTTCTCGCTCTATCCCAGCAAATGACCGACTTAAAGAGCTATGTCTCTACTAAAATGGAGGCCCTGCATAATCGGATGGACGAGATGGCGTGTGAACTCAAGGACGTCAAGGATTGCCAAGCTCAGCTCACCCAGCAGCTTCGTGCCTCCCTTCCCGCCTTTCCTCTGTGATTTTTTGATTGATGCCAAAGGGGGAGAAATATTTTGATAGATGGTTGGATGTTTAAATTTTTTTTTGGATATATGGAAATTTTGATGGATAGATGGAAATTCTTTGTACTTTTGGAAATATTTGATGTATTACAACTTGGTTATCATCTATGAAATGAATTTTTGTTTATGAATATTGATTGCAAATTTCTTTTATAAGTGCGCTTAAATTTGGATAATATATTGAAATTTATACATAATGCATCTTAAATAATTCTAATGTCATATCTATATGATGCATAATGATAAGGGGAGAAAATTTGTTATTAAAGTTGTGCATTTTACCTCATTAAAACATCTATGGATTGTTATCATCAAAAAGGGGGAGATTATTGGCCTAAATGGTTTTATCCCCGAGGTTTTGATGATAACAATACATAATAAGATGTTTAAGGACTAATGAGCAGTTAAGTGATGAATCTAGACAGGTATCAAAGCCATTCAATGCATTAAGGATCAAAATGCACAAGCAAACAAAGTAAAGACCATATGTAAGCAGCACAAGGATCCATCAATTGTTCAAGAGCAATCAAGTTTTAGCACAAGTCAATTTGTGACAATTCTAGGAAAATCTTGTAAGATTACTTTCAATCCTTGCTCACCAGTTGAAAGGGCTTAAAACATCGCAAATTCAATGACCTTAAAGACTTAAAGATGACGTACTTTTCAAAAGGAAAGAAAGTTTTATTTTGTCTGAAAACAGGGATTTTCAGACGGCTGAAACTATTTTTTGTTTCAGCAGGCTGAACCTCCTTCAGCAGGCTGAAAATATGAACTCCTAAAAATCACTTTCTCTGTATTTTTCACACGGCTCTTTGAGCCGGCTGAAATGTCAGTTTAAGCCGGCTGAAAGAATGATCAGACGGCTGAAGGAGCAGGTTTGCTCATATGCCATATGTTAACTTCTCTGGAATATTCAGCAACCTTGATCAGACGGCTGAAATACTATTTCAGACGGCTGAAAGGCAGGGTTGAGACGGCTGAATAACATAACTCTTAGTTCCATTTTTACACCCTCTTTGGAATATTCAGTAGCCTTAATCAGACGGCTGAAAGGGATATTTTAGACGGCTGAAAGATGTTTCAGCCGGCTGAAACCCTCGGGAAAATTATAACGGCTAGTTTTTTAACGGACATTTGAAGCATTTATTGCCCACCAAACTTCTTTTCCCGGCATTTATTGTTCCAGAACGGCTACTTTGGACCTCTTGAGTATAAATACAAGGCTTGAGCTCATTTATGAGCATTCATTGAGCAAAAACAAGAAAATCAATTACAAGCCCTAATTCCTCTTGTGAGCATTAATTGAAATCAATTAATAACTGAAGTGTGCTTTCAATTTCTGTGTATTTACTCTTTGAGAGAGCTTTCTTTGAGCACAAAATCATCTCCAAATACTTTGTATCAAAAGGGTTGTGAATACCCTCACTTGTAAGCACTTGAGAAGAGTGCATTTGGCTAAGTGTTGGTAAAGAACACTCAAGTTGTAAAGGTTTGCTGCTCCACCTTGAAGGAGAGTGTTAGTGGATTGGTGAATCCTCAAGCGCGCTCTTGAGGCGAGGACGTAGGCGGGAGGCCGAACCTCGTTATATCGTTTGCATTCTCTTTCCCTTAATCTCTTTATTATTGCATTGTCTTACATTTAATCTTGCTTGCAATAATCTGATTTTAGATTGCTATAATTTTTTTTAATTTGCCTATAACCCTATTCACCCCCCCTCTAGGGTTATTCACTTGGGACAACAAACCTATCTCCTCCCTAAAGTTTCCTCTTGTCAAGATGTCGGATTCTTAGGCGAACGTTTCGCCGAAGGTAAGGGTTTGGAAATTTGCAACGATGGTTTTCTCCGGCAAACTCTCAACCGAAGATGATTAGATGAAACCTTAAACAAAGGGTTTTTTTTCTTGAATGGCTCTTTGCCGTATGGTTTTTTGTCTTCAGTAGTTGTTTGCCTGTGATTTTTTCCAAGTGAGAATCTTGCCATTGAATTTTGAAACCATAATCCCTAAATTAATGGAATAAATAATAATGTGTAATTGGGAGTGGCATGGTTTGAAAATTAATTTAAGGACATTTTTGTCAGTTTGGGGTGAAATGGAGTTATGGCAAAACCTGATTTGTTTTTGGTTCTATTCTCAAAGGACTCTTATACTGTGAGACTATGGCCAAAAATCCCTAAGAAATTGTATAATTGTTATGGTTTAGGATTCTAATGTGTTTTTATTCATTTTAAAATTTTATTGTTTAGTTTAAGATAAAGATTAACTATCAATTAGATATTGTATAATTATCATGGTTTAGGATTCTAATGTGTTTTTATTAGTTTTAAGATTCTATTGTTTGGTTAAAGATAAAAATTATTATCATCTATATCTTAAACCAAGGGAAAAAAGATATAGTATATAACTTTAAATAGAGGTATAATTGTCAATCAAAAGTTTTTCTACTTTAGATACTTTTAAAAATGGTGCAGATATGGATTTTGTCTTTTTTTGGGAAAAATTAATAAGTATAAATAACATATTAGCAAGCCAATTGCCATGGCAATTGGTATAGCACAACTAATAACTTAATGCCAGTTGTCCACAAACTTGCTAATATAATAAGACCACCTTAAAAGAGCTAATAGTTTGCAAAAATAAACAATGAAAAATCCACACTGTTATTAATACATATTGTTTTTAAAACAATAAAAAACAGTTGTTGTAATGGCACCAAGGTAAATGGCGATAACATTGAATTATTTATGTTTCATGGGTTAAAATGATTATATTATGCATATAAAGAACAATAAATCACCTAAAATTTTGTCATTAGGCCAATTTAAAAGGATCACATGCCAATGTGATCTTTTTTTTCATTAATTTTTCAGATGACATGGTGAAGCATTGAAGGGGGATAAAATGTTGGATGTGAATAGTTGAGAGAGTTTTTTTATTCGATTTTAAAAGGGAAAAAACTACTTCACTCATTTTTTACCCATCTTTTATTTTTTACCTTATGTGTTGAAAGTAAATAGGTGTCATGAAAGCTATCATATAGGACTTATTATGAAATAAGAAGAAATTGCCACATATGAATGAGTGGGGGAATATGAATGAAATAAATGGGTGAAACAGATTTAAAAATAGATGTGTGTATGTTGCATTCAGATGTGTAATATATAGAAGGATTTTATGTAATTTATCCTCTAAAAATTACAATTTTGATAACATTACCAGTGATATGGCATGATTTTATGCAACTAACAGGGTAGCTTGATCTTTTACACATATAATCTATTATATTTATATATTTATATCTAATTTAATCCTTAGCAAAATAATAATATAATATAATTATAGACACCTTATTTTGTTCCTATATTTGATGGTGAGTTCCCGATTATGAGATTCGTGATATTTATTGCCAACATGAGTCTCTTTTTTGCGAGCAAAGCAAGCAAGTGAGTTAGATGCATTTAGTGGAAAATATATGTGTATATATGTGTGTGTACATATATGTGTGTGTGTGTGTGTATATATATATATGTAGTGGGGGAGAATATAAAAAAAGAAAAGAAAAGAGAAGTTTGGGGAAAGAATGGGACGTAGGGAGAATGAAGTGGGAGGGCTAGGGAGAGAATTGGTGGGGAATGCTAAAACTCTTGATAACTTGAGGGTTATATTGAGAGTAGGAAAACACTGAGAGAAAGAGAAGATAAAATAATAGAGAGATAGACTTGTGAGAAAGGTAAAAGCTTGTTTGGCTCAACAAATGGGGACTAGGACTGTATAAGATATTTAGAAATTGATTTTGCTACATATAAAATCCGGGATAACCTCTTTTTGCAGAAAGTCGGTTTCATCAGAGAAAAGGTGAACCAGTGAAGTGGTACCATGCGTATGCATGATTACTTCCTTCTCATTTTATTAGTATATTGCCTTTTTTCTTTTTTTTTTAAATTTTATTTTATTGTATATAAAATTCTACTTTTATTAGTTTATTTTTATTAAAATTATAAAATTATCATTTTATTATTTATTTTCTACAATTCAATAAGCTTGATATTTTTGTTACTAAATATTTTATCTAATGCATCGGTCTCACCCTAGAAATGTGGAAAAACTGAAAAAGAGTACTGCAGACTCCCAACTGCCACGTGGCTAATCATGCGCGTGTAGCCTTAATTCGCTGCTGTGTTGGTGCACAGAATCCAAAAGTCTTAAATTATGTTTGTGTTGATATAAGTTATAATAGGACTATGCATTAGGAGTTGTACTCTTTGCATTGGTCAATATACCTCATATCTCACTAATGAACAATACACAACTTTCAATGCCCGTGTTGATGCTTACCTGATATCATCCGTGATATATATAGCCATAATAACAGTCTCTGTTCGCATCCCTCGAGACCTCCCCTCATCTCTCTACCTGGTTCATCCCCTTCGGACGACTCCTCTCTCTGAACCTATATATAGATATAGCCTTCTGCTTCTCTCACATGATCTTCAATGGCTGAGACGGACAAGGAAGAATTGCAGAAGAATTCAATCAAAGAAATCAGAAATACATCATCATGTGATGATCAAGGAGAAGACATCAATTTAAGAATAGAAGTGATGGAGACGACAGGGAAGAAGAGGAAGAGAGAGAGGGAGAAGGATTCAGAAGAAGAGGTTCTTCTGCAGGACCCATTGGAGGTGTTTGGTTCGGATATCATGATGAAGATACTGAACCACCTCGACGCACGCAGCGTGGCACTGTCTCTCCTCGTCTCCCGTGGTTGGCATGGAGTCGCTTGCAGCGATAGGCTCTGGACCACCAAGGTTTGCTTTCCTTCATTTCCCTTTTCACTTCTCTGTTTGGCTTGAATTTGGTATTTTTTTTGCTGTCGTTTTTGTAGAGAAATTGAGAATCGGGTCTTTAGGGATTTAGTCGCATTTGGTTTACACCTAGTGAAATTGAAAATTGGGTCTTGATTTTTTTTTTTTCCCCTCTGTTTTATAATTGAGCTGCGTCTGCGTATTTTCCTAGAGAAATTGAGAATTGGGTCTTGATTTTTTGTGAATTTGGTTTTAATAATTATTATACTCAATGGGTTTTTTTTGTTTGCATTTATTGCTTTGTTTTGTAATTGAGTTGTATTTGGCCAAAATATCTATACATTTAAATTCTTAAATTAAATAAATCCAACCCATCTTTTTTATGATGAGAAAAAAAAGAAAAAAAGGAAAAAAAAAAAGAAGAAGACTAAATACAATCACTACAATGGGTAAATAGTACTCATTGTAGAAATTTAATGAGACATGATTTTTTTCATTAAATAATTAAATAATATTAGCTTTTTTGTTGATACATTGACGAAGGGGGTCTCCATTAGGAGAATTCTTTTTCCAAGTGATTATCTGATAAGGATAAAGGGAAGATATTTACGGACCAAAAAAAAAAAAAAAAAAAAAGGAAAAAAAGGAAGATATTTAGAGGATAAAAAAATTGTTTTGAACTAGTACCAAAATATTAATTAAATCAAATGTCAATGTTTTAGTTATATATATAGATGTTGATACAATATTG
Organism: Liquidambar formosana; assembly: GCA_039720395.1. Taxonomy (NCBI): domain Eukaryota; kingdom Viridiplantae; phylum Streptophyta; class Magnoliopsida; order Saxifragales; family Altingiaceae; genus Liquidambar; species Liquidambar formosana. The sequence continues at coordinate 16,717,178 of CM077822.1, forward strand.
CCAACCGGGTCTCCATCAGGAGAATATTTTAGGGTAAATTGCAGAAAACCCTCCCTTGAAGTATGGGGTGTCAACAGATAAGTCCCTTATATTTTAATTTTGTCAATGTACCCCTAATTTAATTGGAAGACAAAACTAATCATCGATGGTCACCCAATTGGCCATGACACTGGTAAGGGTTCCTGCGATTTTTGGTGTAACATAGGTCCGTTAATGGTATTACGTGTGTAACCACGTGACTAATTTTTGTCAATTTTCACTAACTGCAAGTGACGGTGGGGCACATTGACAAAAATTAAAACATAAGAGAGGCACATTGACAAAATTAAAATATAAGAAAGGTTATCTGCTGACGCATACTTCAGAGGGGTTATCTACAATTTATCTAATTTTTTATATATGATTGTCTTCTAAGGAAGGGAAGATATTTAGAGGATAGATAAATTGTTTTGAACTAGTGCCAAAATATCTTTTAATTTTAAAAGTTATGAGTTTTTAATTTTTATCATACCAAACATTTGACAGTTGTTCGGTGACATGGTAAGCTTTTGGTGCACACTGGCAAAAAGCACCTCTTGTGGGTGAGCCTTGCAGAAGTCATGCCCTCTTGCTTGATGATGCTATTGTTGTAAGCTTGGACATGCAACTCAGGATCTGTTTGGGAAATTTGGAATGAAACAGGGTGGGTTTACTCCTTCAATGCAATCTGGTTCATAAGAAAACTCACTCACTGTTATTTTAAATAAAAGGCATAACCATGCCTTGTTTTCTGAAAAAGGTTGAACAACCCTAAAAACCAACGGAAAAAAAAAAAAAAAAACAACAACCAGGTAAAATTAGCGTCGATCAAACTCGTATTTTGTAATTATTATTTTGATAGGGTCAGCCTCATCTTCAAGGTCCTTTGTTTGTTTGTTTTTTTTTTTTTTTTTTTTTTTTTTTTTTTCTCAACTTTGCTCTAAAATATTAATAAAGCTATTAGCCTTCGAAAGGAGGAACAACCAAATAAATTAAGCAGCCCTCCCGAATGAAGGCCTGGTTCATAGGGTCAGAGCATCCAAGTATTTGTAGTTTATTGACTTTCCTAATTTCTTCACATCAAGTATGATTTATGTGTCTTAGTAGGGGGCACTAGTGAGTGTGAACTCTAGATTTGAGTTAGAACAATTGAGGCTGAAATATAAAAATTGTGTTGTGGTCTAACACTTCCCCTTTACTATATTTAGAGAGAGAGAGAGAGAGAGAGAGAGGAAGGTTCAGAGAATGGGGACAGAGTCACAGAGACTGCAGCGAGAATGGAGTTCATTTTTTTTTTTTTGCTAGGTCAGTGATGAGGATGGACTTCACTCCTCGAACTAGGAAGTTTTTTTAACTTATGTGCACCGACTATGCAGCATATGGACTCATACAGGTAAAGGATGGCCACGTGGCATTTGGGTGCCGTTTCAAGTCAAACCAAATTTTCCTCACCTATTTTGTCCTTTAGCCCCGTTTGGTTGTTTGCAGTGTCTTTTAAGACTTCACTTGCCCTCCTCGAAAGCATTAAAATTTTCTTTCTCTTTTCCATTTTTTCTCATATGAAAAACATAATTTTGATTATTCCCCAAGCAAGTATGGAGCTATCAATAATTATGTCAAATTTTTTTTTATTTTTTTTTGGCTCCTCTACGTGGGTTCCCCATATAATAAGAGTACTCCAAACGCGGCCTAATGGGGATGTGGGCAATGTCGCTGTATCTGTTCGACGTGGCAGAGGTTCGAGAGGCTGCTCCACGTGATATAGAGAGATTATTTTCCCTTCTCAACTAAGCAAACGATAAAATCTCATGACGCCTCGCCATCAACACTTTACTGGTGACATGTAAGATGACAAAACGCATGGGCACATGCTTGCGGGACCCACTCAGAAGGCTGCAAGCCTGCAAACTTCTTCGTTTCTTGTCATCCCAAATATTAATATTAATATTAGTATGTTTCTTTATCTGCATCTGTTTTACTCCCACTCTCTTCAATGGCGGAAGAGGAACAGGAAGAGGAAGAATTGCCGAGGAACTCATCTGTACCGTCTTCTGACGGTACAGATGACGGCGTTTTAGGAGGAGGACGGTACAGATGACGTCGTTTTAGGAGGAGGGGTGAAGGAGACGACGACAGATCAGAAGAAGATAAAGCGAGAGAGAGATTCGAGAGAAGAAGATAAATCAGAGACGCATCATTATCATCATCATATGTATCGTCTTCAGGACCCATTGAAGGCTTTTGGTTCGGATATTATGATGATGATACTGAGGCGTCTCGACGCACGCAGCGTGGTACCATCACTCCTTCTCTCCCGGAGGTGGCATGGAGCCGCTTCCAGCGATAGGCTCTGGACCACCAAGGTTTGCTTTTCTTCGTTTGTTTCTTCTTTATTTGGTTTAGAATCGGCATATCTTCTTGTTCTAGAGATATTGACATTTGAGAACTGGGTTTTAGTTTTATTTTATTTTTGGTGTTTTTGGTTTATACCCGATTGGGTTTTTGTTACCTTTTTTTTTCCGTCGTAATTGAGTCTATTGTGTCCAATTTGACTACATTTTGAGAGTTGGGTCTTTTTTTTGTTTGTTTTTTTTTTCCCCCTTTTTTGAATTTGGTTTATACCTTCTTTCGTTTTTGTTGTTTTTAAGGAGTTGCATTTAATTTCGATTTAGCAATATTTCGTATTTGAGTCCGGTGTAACATTTTATTGTGTACTTGGGGTTATTCCTATTTGGCTTGAATTGGTATTTTCTCGCTCTAGAGATTTTTAGGTTTGGGTTTTAGCCAGCTTTAGTATGGTATATATCCAAAAGCTTATATGTATACACATATATTGTTTCACAATTGAGTTACAGTTAGCTACATATTGGGAATCTTGTGGTTCTTAATTGGAGGGTTTTCTCAGTTTTCTAGAGAATTTGAGAATTGGATTTCATATGTTTGTGAGTTTAGATATTTTCTCCATTTTTTTTCTTTTTTTTTTTTTTCTATTTCGTTTCTAATTTATGTGTGTTGTGAGGATTGTTTTATAGCTAGTTGAGTTTTCTTTTTCGATTTCTTCTTTTTCTTTTCTTCCTTTTTATTTTTTATTTATCTTTTGTTAGTTTTGTTTATACTTCACTGGGGGGTTTGGCAGTTTGGTTAGTGTTTGTTGTTTTTGTAACTCTGTGTCATAATTCAATTCCATTTAGCTGAATTTTTCACTTTAGTTTATATCCAATTGGGTTTTTTATTTGATTGCAGAAATTTAATAATTGGTTTTCTCTTCACGTGAATTAGGTTTATTCCCAACCGGGTTTTTGAAGCTTTCATTACTCTGTTTCAAAAGCGAATTCCATGTTGCAACATTTTGGGTATTGGTTCCTACTTCGTAGCCAGTTGGGATTTGTCATGTTCTAAAATTTATGAGAATTGTGTTGTTTTGTTTATACCCTGTTGGGTTTTGTTGCTTATTAGTCATTGATTTACAATTGACTTATATTTAGCTACATTTTAGGGATTGGTTTATAACTTTGTGGGGGATTTTTGTGAGCTTTGTACTCTAGTTGTATAAAAATTGAGAATTTGATTTCTATATTCTTGAGCGTTGTTTATGCTGAAAATCATAGTAAACAGTCCATGATGTTTGCGTGGTCCATGATTAGCTGTTAGCAGCTTGTCCGCTTGTGGCTGGTGAAAAGTGGTTTCAAGTTGCAGGTAGTTAATGTTTAGTTACTAAAGTGAATTTATTGACTTTTTTTGGTGGAAAGTTCCTTTTAGGGTGGGAATGGCATAAGGTTTTGATTTATGAAGCTTATTTGGTGTGGCAATTGTCCTCACTTCCTCATAAAGAAGAATTCCCATATTTGTATTCAATTGCATTGGATATGGATGTTTGGGTGGCAGGATTACATTACTTGGTCATACGAAAATATGCATTGGGCTTGTATAGCTTTGGATATAGACTTGAGTACATATTGGGTATAGCTTTTGGTATAGTTTTGGTATATGCGATCTTTTGGTATAGGTTTTTATATATTTTGTTATCTAAGAGGAAATCTCTACCTTCTTTGATGTACTTGTACTTTTCTGATTAATACTAGTTTGTTTCTTGTCAAAAAGGAAAATACGCATGGGAACCATTGTGAGTTGGAGGAAATGTTTGAATTTTTTTTTTTGACAGCTTTGTGATATAGGTATATGAAGAGATATGGAGAGGATTCTTTGGTGTGGAGAAAGTGTTCAAATGGTAAGTTTCTGGTGAGTGCATTTTACGACTACTTGGGGGGATTTGGGATGGGGAGTTTTTTGGTGAAAAGGTTGTGGGCTCTTGTTTGGTCTAAAGTTTGCTGTTTGGGTTGGACGGCCATTGGAAGCAATAATCTTACTACCGATCCTTCATTTAATTAATAGGGGGTGGATGATTCCAAATTGGTGTTTTATGTGCAAAAGGAAGCAAGAAATTGGTGAACGATTTATTTCTTTATTGCTTGGCGGCTAAGGAGTTATAGGATATCTTTTTTGCTTTTGCATATTTCATGGGTCATTCCAAAGAACATGAGAACCTTTTCTACACTTGAGAGTTTAGGGTCAAGAACAAGAATGCCAATTAATTTGGAAGGTGGCTCCTCTGTACGCCCTTTGGTATATTTGGAAGGAGAGAAATAGAAGTGTCTTTGAGAATGAAGATATGCTTTTGTTGAAGCTCAAAGGTTTTCCTCAGAAGTCTTTTTTTTTTTTTGGGGTGGGGGGGGGGGGGGGGGGGCGTTGCGTGGGTGGGGTGGTGCTTCTTCTCTTTAAGTGATGGAGGGGTTCTTTTTTGGATTTTTGAGGTTAAATTGCATCTCCTTATGTTGATTCTGTAGAGGTATCTTTACACCTCTTCTGTATACCTCATGTGTAAGGGAATTTTGGTGCAATTATTCTGAGTTGAGTTGGGAACAAGGTTTGGTTGAGTTGAATTCTGAAAATATGCAAGCAGAGTGACATGAAGTCAGCACTTCTGAAAAATGCAGCTTTTGTTGGCTTGCGAAATATTAAGATCCGGGAGCTTCTCAATCTGCTTCATTAACCATTTACTTTGTTCAATTTAGCTTTGCATTTCGGAAGCTTCTCTTATGGCTATTATGGGCCATGATAATATTTTTTAGTACAACATTTGTATTTTCGTTCATTTGTTGAAAGTTCACTTGCTTATCCCCAACTGATAAAATAAGAATGTGTTTGTCTATAATATTGACTTTTTCTTATTCCCAACTGAAAAGATAGGAGTGTGTTTGCCCATAATGCTGACTTGTGTTGGAAATTGAAGCAGCAGCAGGTCATGGTTGTAGTCTTTAAATGCAAGAATGTGATGGGTCATGGGTGGGATTAATTTACTTGAATTTCTCTCTTTTTCAGTGTGAGGAATTATGGCTTGGGAAAGCACACATACCTCGCTCATCACAAGTCCGTGGATTATCAAAGTTGGCTGCTTATTCATTTTCTGTTATGGATGGAAAACGTGTGAGTAACTCTCCCTCTCCCTCTCCCTCTCCCTCTCCCTTTCATGCATATTCATACCCACATCACCACATACGCCACATACATGCGCACAACATGCACAGCACATTCACCCACATAACTTTGTATACTTGGGGGGCATTTTTCTAATCAACCTTAGACTTGCTGATGTCAGACCCGCATCATGAAGGAGGATCTATGTGATCATGTTTGGGAGTTTCATTTCAGAAAGGTATGTGCCTTTTGAATTGTGTGATAACATACACTTTGTCAAAGGCAGACTTAACCCATCATGTGGATTTCAACAACACTGATCATAAACACAGCACCTTGCATACCAGCAGATAAGTGGTAGTTCAAGTGTCAGAAACCCAGACGAGTTTAAACCTGGTCAATATTGAAATTCTTAATTTTATTTATTTATTTATATTTGCGACCAGGTATAAAACTTTTTAGGTCAAGTACGTTTTTTTCCTTCTTTTGGTCTTTACTACTACCACAGTCCCATGAGTGGTAGCTTTTATTTTATGTTATATTATTTTTTGAATTTGATGGGAAATAGAATTGTATTAATATGGACATAAAGAATACAAAGAATGACTAGTACTCTTTAACAAACGAAAACTCCTATTTAATGACCACCCACCCCCCCTTCAACCCAAAAAAAAAAAGAGCTGTTTAGGGTCTCTTCTATTAAAACATCTCATTTATGTTAACTTTGTTAAGGGCGAGAAGCCAAGAAAAAGCCTTTACTTTAGGTGGCACCTTTGAATCCCAAATGCTTTAGCAGGAAGAAAAGAATCAAAATTTTCTACCATAGATATTAAAGGCACAAGGCACACCTAGGCACTAATGACCCCTGGGGCCTAGGCGCAAGGTGCAAAAAAAAGCATAGGCCTGAGAGAAGTGGGGCTCACATTTAAAGGAAATAAATTAAAAATATTTGTTTAAATGCAACTAACAAAAAAATAAAACCATAAGTAGCTGTACTTCACTAATTAATTGGTTAATTAGTAAGATTTCTAGTTCACTAAAAAAAAAATTTATTTCACCAAAATTAATATTTGGGTACAAATTCTAGTTCACTTAAATTTTTATTTTTTTGCATCAATAATTTCAATATGAAAAATATATTACATATAGATTAAGATAATACGAAATTAAAAATTTAGTATGTAAATTACAAGAAGAGGAAGATAATACAATTTTTTGTTTTTTGCTTCAATTAATACAAGAAGAAGAAGAAGAAGTTCTTCTTTTGCTGTATAAGAATAAAGAAAATAAAACGGAAGTCATACGAAAGAGAAAATAAAATCAAAGAACAACAACAAATGAAAATCATACAAAGCATAAAATAAAATCAAAGAAGAAGAAGAAGAAGAAGAAGAAAAACTATGCATTTGTTTAAAGAGGGTTGGAGGCAAGTGCCAAGGAGCCTGTTCGAAGACAGCTAGGGCCAGAAACTAGAGTTTTGTTTCATTTCTACCCCATATTTCTAGGGTTTTTTTTATTTATTTATTAAATGTTTGCTCAATCTAATGGTTGTAAATAATATTTGATATGAAAATGGAATTATATTATATTTTAAAAAAAAAGAAAAAAAAAAGAAAAGCAAGGTCACTCAGGCATGCCTTTTTTGCGCCTTGGGCTTCGGAAAAAGCCCCAAAAAGCGCCCCTTAAGGAAAGCACCTTGCCTAGGCCAAGGCAAAGCCCAGGCCCTGCGCCCGCCTATGCCTAGGCGCGCCTGAGGCACGCTTCTCACTACTATTAATTTCTACATGAAGGATATAATAGAAAATGATCTGGAAGATTCAAGAGTCCAAACTCGAGTGTCGGTCCAAGAAGTGGTAATGTAAACAAGTTTGATCGCTTCAAGCAAAGAGGGCATCTCATTAGATTTAGCATCATTAAGATTTTGATTAAATTAAAATTCCAAGGAGTGGAAGTTGAATGGATTCAAATATGCTCACTCATTGGACTGCTAAACCTATAGAGGAGACAAAGTCTAGGAAAGGCGATTAAGAAACTCCCAAGTTTCGGTTTTAGACTTACAACCCACAACAAGCTTGACACAAGGAAGGTAATTTCCTTACGCTTGAGAAAATGAACTTCCAAGTGCATCAATGATTCCCATGTTTGCAAGGTTTGCATCCCACCCATTATTGTGGATACCATAATTTCTTTTTGCTGAATGTCAAAGGGAGTCTTCCTCTCTCTGAAATTTCATAACCATTTTTCTATTGGGCCCTTATTTCTAAGGACCACATTGCCCAAACCTAGATGACTTTAGCCTTAGGAAGAGAAACAATATGCTAATTTGATGATGTGCTCCTTCTTCTAACCCTCACTTTAACCTGACCAAAGGAAATCATTTTCGAACTTCTAAATTTTATTAGCCACACTAACTGGAATCGTAAATGGGGATAGTTAATAAATGAGGATGTTAGGAAGAGCCACTTAGATAAGAGTAATCTTACCTCTAAATGAAAAGGCTGCCTTTTTCCAGCTAGCTAGCTTTTTAGACACTTTCTCCACCACAACATCCCAAAAAATTTCTCTTGGGGTTTATTTTCTTGAGGAAGGTGCAAGTATTTTAGAGGTCAAGCTCCCAAACCTCAACCAAGAATGGAAATAGGATGATGCATCCTATTATCCTCAACACTGATTTCTAGAACAAGTCTTTTTATCTATATTAATGCTTTGACCTAAGAAATGCTGAAATTTTTTCAAGATACCCTTAAGATTCACAATCTTAGGAACATCATTAGATAAACCTTCTGCCAACACAGAGAGAGAGAGAGAGAGAGAGAGAGAGAGAGATCTGAAGTGGATTATACATTTGAGGTAGGGCCAAGATGATCGGATTAGACTCAAGAATAACCGACCAATGCTAAGAAGGTGAATCTAGGAAAGGACTCTTGAATTACATTGGGAAATAGGTCCTCCATATTGGAGGTGAAAAGAAATCTATCTATCGTTCTTTAAGATTATACCAAGTGAAATTCACATTTATCAAGGGAGGGTCTTTAAGGAAACTCTACTGAATCAAATTCTGAAAACCCCTCATATTATGCGTGACCCTGGTTGAACCAGTTTTCTCATGGGAAAATTTTTTGACATTGAAATCACCCCCAATTCCATCTCCCCCACATAAAAAAGGAATAAAAAAATAGTAAAAGAAGATGAAGAAGAAATAAATAAACACCGTTGGTTGAGCAAATGTGGCTCCTCCCAAAATTAGCCTGCATCCTAGGAATATTAGGACCATAAATCTCATAAAATCACCAATTGTTACCAGTAGGAAAATTAACTGAATAGAAGAGGACTGAAATAGAGAAATAACCAATCAAAATCTTATGGCTACTAGCACTTTCATCCCACATCATGATGATACCAACTGACTTCCCAAGGGAGGAAAGGTGAGTGCACCCATTGTAGCTTCTTTTAACTTTACACATCTTAGATCCCTGGAGAATAACGATAGCAGGATTAGCTTTTTTTATTATTATATCTTTAGTGGCCCTTTACTTTTGGAAATCAAACCACGGACATTCTGGCTAAGTATCTTCATGAAGACCCTGATCTACTCCCTTCATTTTCCTCCCATCAGTTGTTTGGTGATTGACATTACACTGGAGATATTTCATTTCTCTCAACCCTTTGCCTTTCCTCCTATGAGGAACAGACAACTTGAAAGTCTTGGGACTGAATCTCACCTGCCACTAATTCATCCCCTCTCTTGTCGACTTAAGAAAGACCCAATTTCCCAGCCGAGATACTAACTTCTAAATGTTCCTGACAACCATTGCCATCACATTTGTTACCTTGTAATAGATGAATGTCATCACCTACTACTACTACGTTATCAACTAAATGACTCTCTGGAGGCCTTTGAAATTATAGGTTTGGGCAATGGTTTCAGGCCTCCCAACACTAGAAATGAGAATAGGAGAAGAAATTTGAGAGTTGGGCCCATGCTTTTCTTCATTAGAAATGTAGAATCCACAGCAATGCAATGACCAAAATAAATACAATCTCCGGGAATAAGAGGAGAAACATCTTGCAAGGAATACAAGAATTAGGAAATACTTGAAGCAAGAAGTGGAGACTGACTTTTGGCATGTTTCCATTTCTTTTATGAATATCCTGAATTAAGTTTGACTTTTCATATGCATTGGCAATTTGAGATTATTGCTTACAATTCAATAATTCATTCAGAAGATGAATGACGGCAATGTACCTTCTTTTTCTTAACACGAATTACCTTTCTTCACAACTCAAGGAATTGGGATGAACCCTGTTGTTTCAATTCTTTTTGTTATTGCTCCCATAGTTGTTATTGTATTTTGTTGAAACTATTTGTTTCTAGAATTTCAATTTGTCTTCCCCTTAATTCTTCAATTCTGAAATGTATTCCAAGCACAATAAATTCACCAATCTCAACACTCTTGTTATGCACATGGCACTGTTATCATTTACTTAAGTCCCATCACTGCTCTTCATGATTTTTCTTAGTTTTATTTTTTTTGGATAAAATCACTGCTCTTCATGATGAAGTTGAAATGACTGAATAAACTGAAAAATATCCTTTTTATTCTCAGGGGGCTCCGGAGTATTGGCGAAATCTTGACCCTTACTGGAAGGGCACAGGCCCTCCAATGCACCGCTACTTCCATCTAGATGGAAGCCAGACCGCAGATCCTGGTGATGTGGTATGGGGTGGTCATGAATGCTGTTATTCTATCGTTACTAGTTTTGTTGGAGGAAAGATCAGGGAACATTATGTGAGGATAAACCGATGGCCCCAAATGTCTGTGTCTCGGAAGCAAGACTGGAGCTGGGAAATGTCCAACCACCTCTACTACTATGCCAGCATCCCTGATGCCGATAAGGAAGGTGGGACTGGACCACTGTTTCCAGTTTTGTAAGTGTATTCCGTCTACATAGGCATATATCGTTTCATGGATTGCTAGATATTTTATGCTAGTGTCTTCCAAAATTTGGTTAGCAGTGTGTTGTATGGCTTGATGTAAATTGTGTGAGCAGTTTTTGTAAAAGCATGTATATGGTTCTGACCTCCTTTGTTTTTGTTGTACAAATGAGCTTTATTGATGTAAGTTTATGTTCTGATAGTCTTGTGCTAAACATTGCAGATTGTTCCAGTAATGATGGACAGCGGAGCGGGCTTTCCGCTTCCGTTTCAGTTGGAATTTCACGTCTTATTCTTTCTCTGTGTGCATGCGTTTTTCCCTTTTTTGGGGCTGGGGGTATTTTGATATTTTTACTATTGTTTTTGCCCACTACTAGTTTAGTTGTCAAATTTTGTGATGGTAGGGGATTAGTTGGGTTAATGATTATGTTAAGCCTTAACGTGCATTTCTTATAAGAGAGCCAAGAACCATGGTTGTCCTTGGCTTGGCCTATTAGTTATTGGGTAATGCTACCTTCCTCCACATTTTGTCCCACACTTTGTCCTACTATGTGCATTTAGGAGGATTTCGATTTTTAGGGTTTGATCATATTAGTGAGTCCTTACAACTTTATTCTTCAAAATGCACATTATAGAGCAAAGTGTGGGGCAAAATAGCATTACCCTTAGGCAGTGTTTGGTTCGTGGGAATCATTCCTAGGAAAGAGGTTTGATTACCCATTACCATGTTTGGCACGAGGACATTACCGGGAATCATCTATTACCGTTGCATTCACATTCCCACATATGGCTGGCATCCCAAACCCACATCCAACATGGGTTTGTAAAATGATTGTTGGGAATGGGTTTTATAATAAAATAAAAAGACAAGCGTGCCCCTGTGTTTTACTGAACACCATTGTTATTCCAACCGTGTCCCTTATCAAACCCTAAAAAACACGATCACTTCTCTCTTCCTCATGATCGTAGCAGTGAACAAACCTCCACCACGTCTCCATCGACGATGACCTTCATTGTTACTCTCTTCTCACCCACAATCTAGCGACATCGTCGGCGAGGGAGAGTAGATCGGCGGCCATAGTGGGGGCACAGCTACGACAACTTCGTCGACGAGGGAGAGCAGATCGAGCAACAACATCGTCGGTGAGGGAGATCTTTTGTATATCCCTCTGCGAGACGAATTTGGGGAGATTCTATTCCAACGATGACGGTCTGGTGAGCTTCCGGCGATTGCGATCTACCAAGGTGAGTCAGTCTTCTCCGTTGACTTCGAACCCTAGCGATAATGAACCCGTCTGTGTAAAGTGTGTGTGTCATCGCTATAGCGAGAAATGGCCAGCTTCCAGTGATCGCGAGAAATTTTGTGTGCAATTTTTGGCAATTTTTGGGTTTTTAGAACATATTTGCATATTGGACTTCTTAGCCATCGGCTATGGTTTGTGTGCAATTTCCAGCCATTTTTGGGTATAATGTTGAGAATAATTTGGGTGAAATTCAAGTACTTGGTGAAGGGGATGAAGAGGAGTGTTGAATTGAAGGGGTTTCCTCAATATTTTGCTGGAAATTGCTGAGGTGAGGGGTGCGGATTTCACCGGAAAAGAAGACGACAGTGGTGAGGGGTGTTTGCTGGGTGGGTATTGGGTGTAAAAGAGTGATGGGTAGTGTTGTATTTTTTACAAGAGAAAACCATCTGCCATGCAATATAGCCAACTAAAAGTGGGTGTAGTTGGCTATATTTTTTTTGTTTCACATGAGAAAACCATCTGCTATGCGATATAACCAACTAAAAGTGGGTATAGTTGGCTAATTCTTTTTTTCCACTTGAGATAACCCATTGCCATGCAATATAGCCAACTAAAAGTGGATATAGTTGGTTGTGTGTCTTTCTTTCCTTTCTTTCTTTCTTTCTTTCTTTTTTTTTTTTTTTTTTTTTTTCACATGACATACCCACTGTCTTGCAATATAGTCAACTAAACATGGGTGTAGTTAGGCTATATATATATATATATTTTTTTTTACAAGAGAAAACCATCTGCCATGCAATATGGCCAAATTTGATTTTTATAAAGTAAGGGTATTGTGGGAATTTACTATATTTGGAAATCACATTCCTACCCAACCAAACGTGGTAATGGGAATGTTATGTGGGAATCACATTTTCCATTACCACAAACCAAACGCGGGGATACGTATAATTCCTTCACATTCCCATTCCCAAGTAATGGGTCATTCCTAGTAATCACGTTCCCATTCCTTGAACCAAACACACCCTTAGTTATTTGAGACCATAATGGAGCATACGACGTGGGTTCAAATGCCTAGAACAATGGGTTTGGTGCCTTGACCGGAAAAAATGTTCCCATGGAGAGGTTTTGACTGGCAAATTTCTCCGGCCTGGGACAGCAGTGGCATGTCTCTGTATGAATCAGAATTTTCTCTTTTTTTTCCTTTTCCTGCTTAATACAAACTGAATGGAACAAGGGCGAAGGGAAAACAAGAAAGAAAACCAAAAAAACAGACGCAAGACAAGGGAGATGAAGCAGGAATCCCTCAAACAGGCCTCTCGGACTGGGCCTGGTAACGAGCTCGTTGCTGGCGTTGTCCATATTGCTGTTATTTTTATTTGTATTTTGGTACAAAATAATTGCTATTATTAAGTACAATACAACGATGTTTGGACCATAATTTAAACTCTCAAGGGTGTGATTGTTATGAGAGAATGAAAGAGGTAATGGAACAATGATTCTATTAGCTTAAAAAAAGTGATTGTTTGGTAAGCCAAATGAATAGAATGATCATTCTTTTGTGGGGATTTATTTCCTCCAAGGAGAATAACTATTCTTTCTCAAATAAAAAAAAAGGTCATTCTCATCTTTTAAAGAATGAAAATCATTAAAAGTGTGTCTAACACATATATATAAACTCATCTTTGAAAACCGGCTTCTATGAATAGGGTGCTTAAAAGCCCATAAACGCATAACCAACCTCATTCGGAACAGATACTCGATGTTAAAGCTGCGTTTGGTTAAAGTGAATGATATAGAATGGGAGTGAGAATGGAATGGAATGCCATTCCATTCCATTTCTACTTTTTACTAAACATTGGAGTGGAATGGCATTCCCTTTCCATTCTCACTCTCATTCTATATCATTCACTTTAACCAAACGCAGCTTTAACATCGAGTATCTGCTCCGAATGAGGTTGGTTATGCGTTTATGGGCTTTTAAGCACCCTTTCATAGAAGCCGGTTTTCAAAGACGAGTTTCGACCATATATTTGTAACACTTTTTAAAAATTTTTGAAATCCTTTTGTCTTATTTGGTTGTTGAGAAAATATGGGAAACCACGAGTTTTGCCCAAATCATTTTGTTTTACCCATATGTTTGGAAGCCCGTTTTCTAGGATGAGCCTTTAACATTTTGTTTTGAGCACCCTTTCCATGCTCGGGGGTCAGCTTCTATTGTTGGCTTGATAAAACGATATTTTGAGAGTCCTAAATTTTTAGGATTAAATCTCAGTAAATCAAGAAAGGCCACTTTTTGTTTTACACTGTTTGTTTATTTATTAATTTATTTTAATGAAGAAATATTATTAAAAAATAAAATAACATTTACATTGCATAAAAAGAACAATGAGCCATTGCAATACTCTTCCGAAATAAGTAAGTACTAGGGGTGTTAATAGTTCAGTTTGATTCGGTTTTAGGGTGAATTTCAAATCAAACCATTATACTTCGATTTTATTCCTACCAAAGCAAAACCAAATCATATTATAAAAAAACCAAGCCAAACCAAACAAAAAAATTTCGGTTTGGTTCGGATTCGGTTTCGGTTTTAACCTATCAAGTAGCAACAAATAATTAAAAACGAAAAAAAATGATATACCAAACTCCAAATAAAAACATTACATTAGCAACTAAAAAAAAACATTAAACATTGTATCAAAATGGAAACATATTGATATATGTCAATCCAATATCTCACACAACATTAAGAGCTAGTTTAATATATGCCAATTTAAAAAAGGAAAAATAATAAGAAACTTAAAATGAGACGAGGCTGAGGCTAAGAGATTTAGGGTTTTGTACCATTTTAAATCTATTTCCTATTATGCTTTATTAGAATAGGAAATTTACAAACTTTAAGTTCGATATATATATATATATATATATATATATATATATATATATATATATTTCGGTTTTTTCGGTTTTTCGGTTTGGTTTGGTTTTTTAAAAATGAAAACTAAAACCAAACCAATTTAGTTCAGTTTTCTAAAATTAGAACCAAAACCAAACCTAATGACAAAAAAATCAAACCAAACCGGTTGGTTTGGTTTGGTTCAGTTTGGTTCTCGGTTTTAACCTAAACCATTAACACCCCTATAAATAACTGAGCAAAGCTTTTTAGGAAACCTATTTTTTCCAATACAACCCTGTTAGCATAATTATCTAAACACATGTCAGATAACCACCTAATTAAAGCTAGAAAGGAGGTTCAAAATATCCCACACAAGGTTAGCGATGCCCTAATGATGCCAAATAGTTTCATGTATCACACTGATTGCCAATTGAGAATCATTTTTGATCTAAAGTCACTGAATCCTATTATGACTTGTGATAATTAATTAAACCGTTCTTAAGAGTAGAGCATTCAGCAACCAAAAATGTAATGTTACCTAATTTAACTGATGCTGTCACTAAGACTTTACTCCACACTCGTCGCGAATCACAAATCCACCTATAATCTTCTTTTGATTTTGCTTAGAAAAAGGAGCATCTCAAGTTGTAATTTGTAAGCCTGCAAGGCAAAATAGAAGATTGCAACTCCTACTATTAAAATGTTTGATATTTACCATTTTTTTTTTTTTTTTTTTTTTTTTTGGGTAAGTAATATTTACCATTTACCTTACCCGTATTACCAAAAAGAAAAAGAAAAAAAGAAAAAGAAAAGAAAAATCAACCCTAAACGCCGTTAAAACGTTTGTTAAAACCCTAAACCCTAGAACAAGCTGCTTCTAGACTCTTCTCTCTTTCTCTAAAAAGCCACCTTCTCCCCTCAACTCCTTGGTGGTCTGTCTGTCTGTCTCTCTATCTCTCTCTCTCCATCCTACAGCCTAGATTCCACAGCCATGTATCGCGCAGTCTCAAGCCTCGCTTCCAAAACTCGGTACGTTCCCTTTACCATCTCCAATTCCGCTTCATTCTCTCCAATGCGTTTTACGCATTTCTCTTCAACTCCGTTTGGTTTCTCAGAAAGTTCAGAAAAAGAAAAGAAACTAATGTTTTGACTGTCAAACTTTTCATTGTTTGGACCCGAGATAAGGAAAAAGAGTAAAACTTTTGGATCAAAACTTCATCTTTTCTTTTCCTCCATTAACTCAGTAATCAAACAGAGCCTATATTTTTCTCATCATTCTCATTACCTTCTCATTGTTCTTTATTTATTTATTCATTGGTTTACAGGATTGCTGGGAACAGTACCAATCAGGTTAGTGTTAGCTGTTTTTCCTTTGCATATCTGTAGTTTTTCTCTCTGATTTTCTTTTCATGTTTGTATATTGATCTGTATCGATCATTTTACAATTCTAATAATGTAAAATTTCTCCTCTTTCTCTGAATTTTCTCTCTCTATATGTATATATGCTGTGCGTTTGGTATGCGAAGATTGGTAGTAGGTTGAATTGGAATCGAAACTATGCGGCCAAAGACGTCAGATTTGGGGTGGAGGCTCGAGCTTTGATGCTAAAGGGTGTTGAAGAGCTTGCTGATGCAGTTAGAGTAACTATGGGCCCCAAGGTAATCTTTGTTTTCCCAAAATCTCTCTGTTTTTTGAATGGTATTGTTGATCTCGCTAAATAAAGTAGAAAACTTTGGAAATGGGTGCATTTCATGGAAATTTTAAATACAATTTCTGGAAATCGGCTTCCATATTGTCCACATCATTTCCATTTATTTTCCTTTCCAGAAACAAAATAATTTTTTTAAGAATAGGACCAAAGAAACCCTATGTTTTTAGTTTTTGATATACCTTACTTTTGGATTCTCCCTTTGATGTGAACAAATGGTACTTCTATGTGTATATTATCATTTTTATCCCCGTTCAAAGTTGGTTACTTGGCGTGCTTAATGAGTGTTGCTATTGTTATTTTCCATTTGTAGGGGCGTAATGTTGTGCTTGAACAAAGTTATGGTGCCCCCAAAGTGACAAAGGATGGTGTAACTGTTGCAAAAAGCATTGAGTTCAAGGATAGAGTCAAGAATGTTGGTGCTAGTCTTGTGAAACAAGTTGCTAATGCTACCAATGATGAAGCAGGCGATGGTGAGGATTATTGCATTAGAATGATGACATTTACTACCCATTACAAAGGGTTAACAACAAACCTCCACACACCCCCCACACCCCCCCCCCCCCCCCCCCAAAAAAAAAAAAAAAAAAAAAAGAACCCGTGTGGTGGCAGTTACAATGGAGGGACTTGGACCTTAGACTTACCATACCCCACCCACCCTGATACTAATTGAGCTAAGGCTCATTAGTGAACCTTTAGTTTTGACATAAAGCATTTGTGGAGAGCCTTTATCTCACCACATACGGGAAGAATGATGACACAACCCATGTTTGTGTGAACTTCTTCACTTAAAAGTCTTAATTGTATGTTAATTTGTGCATCTTTGGTTGTTCCAGGTACAACTTGTGCTACAGTCCTTACCCAAGCAATATTTACCGAAGGCTGCAAGTCAGTTGCAGCTGGAATGAATGCAATGGATCTAAGACGCGGTATCACTATGGCAGTTGATGCTGTGGTAACAAACTTGAAAAGCAAAGCACGAATGATCAGCACGTCAGAAGAAATAGCACAGGTTTGTTTTTTAGTTTTTAGTTATTCTAGGAAATGCCGCTTGAATTGGAAATAGTTGCTGTTAGGTACTAATAATAGCGACAGTTATTCAGTTCTTGTTTGAATGGTCACTGACTTGAGCCTTCTTTTAAAGGTTGGGACTATTTCAGCAAATGGGGAAAGAGAAATTGGAGAGTTAATTGCAAAGGCTATGGAGAGAGTTGGCAAAGAGGGAGTCATCACCATCTCAGTAAGTTACTGTATATTTCTTGTGTCTTGTTCTCATGTTGAGTTGCTGCACCATGGTCTTGTTTTCAAAAGTCATTTGGCCTAGTTTCTAGAGCATGTTGTTCATCTTCACAATTAGGCTATTCTCTGCATTTAGTGGAATAAAATGTTGTTCTTGCTGTTAAGGCCTTACTCCTTGTCTTTTCTCTTATACTATATCCTTAACATACACACCAAGAGAATGATGGAACACTTTATATTACTAAACAAGTAAATATTGAATAAAATATGATATCATGACATCTTAGAATAATCTTGTTCTAAAATTCGTTCATGAAATATCTAAAAATACCCAAGTAATTATGGATATCCTTTACTAGTTTTAGTATATTATAAGATATCATACTTAGCTTCTGGAGAACCCCACAATTACATGTGCCATGGGCAACAATTGGGGACCAGCCGCTTAGCAAGAAGTCATGCAAAAAGACTTCCGACACATTTCTCCCAATACTCGTTGTCATAGGGTAGTATCTAAAAACATCCCAGAAACCAAGCAAGTCCTTTGTCCCTCATAATACAATATCCCACATTTTCGGGATGCCCTTGTCCCTCCCGCTCATGTTTGAATGTGAAAGTATTTGATGCTTGCCTTATTGTTGATTTTCATAAAAGAAAAAAAAAAAATGAAGATACTGAACTTGCACCATCTGCAAGGTTGACAGTGGCTCTCAAATGGATTAAGTTTTTGCAATCAAGTTAGTCACCTTCATTGTAGTGTGGTAGTGAAAAAATTGCTTTAGCAGGCTCAGGAATTTTGGTCATATGCTACTAAAGTGTAAAATTAGGAAGTTGAGTCATTTTTCCACCTAATGGAAGTGCTAGATGAGAATTTTGTTTTCAGGCAGCCACCTGTAAATTTTAAGATTGTAATATTGTCTAGCTTTGTTGCTAGAGGAGGTTTTGTGCCTAACATTTTCTCTCTCCAAATGTAATATTTATTGTTCTTTTTTTTTTCATTTTTTAGATCTTCTCTCTCTCTCTCTCTCTCTCCATGTTTTGAATTCACAGGACGTGCAGGTCTTACCTATGTTCAATTGTTGCAGGATGGGAAGACATTGTATAATGAATTGGAAGTTGTTGAAGGGATGAAGTTGGACAGGGGTTACATATCCCCTTATTTTATCACCAACCCGAAAAACCAGAAATGTGTAAGCCTTTTTGTTTTTTCAGCCCCCAATTTTCCATTATATAAAGTATTTTAATACCTCGGTGGCATGAATGTGATTGGAGAATGATAAAACAGATTTTTGTTTAAGTTGCTGGCACGTTGAGTGTTCTTTACTTCATGCTAGTTCACTTTAAACTTAAAGGTGTCCATGTCCATGTACTAACAGGAATTAGATGATCCTCTCATTCTAATCCATGAGAAGAAAATCTCAAGTATAAATGCAGTGGTGAAAGTACTAGAATTGGCATTGAAGGTGAGCAGTTTTTTGCTCTGTTATTTATTATTTTAATTATTAGCATAGCAGAAATCCTTTAACTGATTGATATATTTAGTTGACAAGACATTTCCTATTTTCTTTTCCAGAGACAAAGGCCCTTACTGATTATTGCTGAAGATGTGGAAAGCGATGCTCTGGCAACTCTTATTCTAAATAAGCTTCGTGCTGGAATCAAGGTTGGTATTTTTTTGTTGGATATAAGACGTCTTCATTTTGTTGTCTTATTATTTCACCTGATCTAATGTGGATTATGCATCACCCAGGTTTGTGCCATCAAAGCGCCTGGTTTTGGAGAGAACAGGAAGGCCTGTCTCCAGGATCTTGCCATTCTCACGGGAGGTGAAGTAAGTTTTCTGTCCAATTTATGGTATTTATGTTGTTTGTCTTTGTAAAATATTGCATGAACCTTTGAATGATACATCTTCTGTATTGTAGCTTATAACTGAAGAGCTTGGTATGAACCTTGAAAAAGTAGATCTTGATATGCTTGGTTCTTGCAAAAAGGTAAGCTTTCCTACTGCTTGAGTTTGTACTTCAGCTGTTTGAATATGGTTTTGTTATCTATATATATATATATATATATATATGGTTTTGTTATCTTAATTAATTATATTTGTTGTTATGTGAATATCTATTTTATTTCATAAACTATGGAATGGATGCTGGTTTTTTAAACCTTCAGGTTATAGTTCATGGAACTGCTTTTCCTTTATTTACATTTTTTTAAAATCTGATTAAAAGTATTTTACTGTATAACAAACTGGGGTCAATGTAGACTACAGTATCCAAGGATGACACTGTTGTTCTTGATGGTGCTGGTGACAAGAAGGCCATTGAGGAAAGATGTGAACAGGTTCGTGTA